>JAQQAC010002701.1:8443938-8834402 GCA_029783875.1 Phataginus tricuspis
GAGAAGCTCCAGAGACTGGAGGTTCTGTGCACTAGTGGGCACCACAGAGAAATATGAAACGACAAAAGAACATGATTCAGACCAAAATCTCACAAACCCCTGAAATAGGGCCAAATGAAACCAAACTCACCAATGTTCCTGAAAAAGAGTTCAAAATAAAAATTATAAACATGCTTATGGAGGTACAGAAAAACATTCAAGAACTCAGGAACTAATTAAAGTAGGAGATTCGATCATAAAGAAATTCTATATCTGAAACAAAACATACAATGGAGGGATTTAAAAGCAGATGAGATGTAGTAGAAGAGACGGTAAATGGAATAGAAATTCGAGAAGAGGAATACAAAGAAGCTGAGGCACAGAAAGTAAAAGGATATCTAAGAATGAAAGAATATTGATAGAACTGTGGGACCAATCCAAACACAACAATATTCGTATTATAAGGGTACCACAAGAAGAAGGGAGAGAAAAAGGGATAGAAAGTGTATTTGAGGAGGTGATTGCTGAAAACTTCCCCAATCTTGGGAAGGAGATAGTCTCTCAAGCCAAGGAGGTGCACAGATCTCTTAACACATGGGACCCAAGGAAGACAACATCAAGACATGTAATAATTAAAATGGCAAAGATCACGGATAAAGACAGAATTTTAAAAGCAGCTAGAGAGAGAAAAAGATCATATACAAAGGAAAACGCATCAGGCTATCATCAGACTTATCAACAGAAACCTTACAAGTCAGAAGGGAGTTGCATGATGTATTTAATGCAATGAAGCAGAAGGGTCTTGAACCAAGAATACCCTACCCGGCAAGGTTACCATTTAAATTTGAAGGACGGATTAAGCAATTTTCAAATAAGCAAAAGCTGAGAGAATTTACCTCCCACAAACCACCTGTACAGTGCATTTTGGAAGGACTCCTATAGATGGAAGTATTTCTAAGGCTAAAGAGATGTCACCCAAGGAAAGACCAAGAGTACAGAATATGATTCCTAACATACAAAGAATAAAGGAGGAAGAAAAAAGAGGAAAATAAAAAATAACCTTTAGGTAGTGTTTGCAATAGTATATGAAGTAAGTTAAATTTGACTATTACATAGTAAGGGAATTGCCCTTGAACATTTCATAGCCATGAATCTAAAGCCTGCAATGGCAATAGTACATACCTATTGATAATCATCCTAAATGTAAATGGTCTGAAAGTACCAATCAAAAGACATAGAGTTATTGAATGGATAAAAAAACAAGACCCATCTATATGCTGCCTACAAGAGACTCACCTCAGACTCAAAGACATACACAGAGTGAAAATAAAGGGACAGAAAAAGATATTTCATGCAACTAATAGGGAGAAAAAGGCAGGAGTTGCAGTACTTATATCAGACAAAATAGACTTCAAAACAAAGAAAGTCACAAGAGACAAAGAAGGACATTACATAATGATAAAAGGGTCAGTCCAACAAGAGGGTATAACTATTATAAATATCTATGCACCCAACACAGGATCACCTACATATGTGAAACAAACACTAACAGAATTAAAGAGGGAAATAGAATGCAATGTATTCATTTTAGGAGACTTCAACACACTACTCACTCCAAAGGACAGATCAACCAGACAGAAAATAAGTAAAGAGACAGAAGCACATATTGCTTGAACAACATATTAGAACAGACGGACCTAACGAACATCTACAGAACACTCCATCCAAAAGCAACACAATACACATTCTTCTAAAGTGCACATCGAACACTTTCAAGAATAGATCATATATTAGACCACAAAAAGAACCTTAGTAAATTCAAAAAGATTGAAATTGTACCAACCAGCTTCTCAGATCACAAAGCTTTGAAACTAGAAATAAATTACACAAAGAAAATGAAAAAGCCCACAAAAATATGGAGGTTTAATAACATGCTCCTAAATAATCAATGGATCAATGACCAAATAAACAGAGATCAAGCAATATATGGAGACAAATGACAACAATAATTGGCACCACAAAATCTGTGGGATGCAGTGAAGGCTGTGCTAAGAGGGAAATATATTGCAATACAGGCCTACCTCAGGAAAGAACAATGGGTAATGAACAGTCAAAACTCACAATTAATGAAACTAGAAAAGGAAGAACAAATGAGGCCCAAAGTCTGTAGAAGGATGGACATAATAAAGATTAAAGCAAAAATAAATAAAATTGAGAAGAATAAAACAATAGAAAGAATCAATGAAAGTAGGAGCTGGTTCTTTGAGAAAATAAACAAAATAGATAAACCCCTAGCCAGACTTACCAAGAAAAAAAGAGAGTCTATACACATAAACAGAATCAGAAATGAGAAAGGAAAATTCACTGTGGACACCACAGATATACAAAGAATTATGAGAGAATACTATGAAAAATTATATGGTAATAAACTGGATAACCTAGAAGAAATGGACAACTTTCTTGAAAAATACAACCTTCCAAGGCTGACCCAAGAAGAAACAGAAAATCTGAATAGACGAATTACCAGCAAAGAAATTGAATTGGTAATCAAAAAACTAGCTAAGAACAAAACTCCTCTATCAGATGGTTTCACTCCTGAATTTTATCAAACATTTAGTGAAGACCTAATACCCATCCTCCTTAACGTGTCCCCAAAACTAGAAGAGGTGGAAGTATTTCCAAAGTCATTCTACGAGGCCAGGATCACTCTAATACCAAAACCAGGCAAAGACACCACAAACAGAAAATTACAGAACAATATCCCTGATTAACATAGATGCAAAAATACTCAACAAAATATTAGAAAACTGAATTCAAAAATACATCAAAAAGATCATCCAACATGATCAAGTGGGATTCATCCCAGGGATGCAAGGATGGTATAACATCCTAAAATCCATCAACATCACTCAACACATCAACAAAAAGAAGGACAAAAACCACATGATCATCTCCATAGATGCTGAAAAAGCATTTGACAAAATTCAACATTCACTCATGATAAAAAAATCTCAAAAAAATGGGTATAGAGGGCAAGTACCTCAACAAAATAAAGGCCACATATGACAAAACCACAGCCAACATTATACTTAACAGCGTGAAGCTGAAAGCTTTTCCTTTAAGATAAGAACAAGACTGGGATGCCCACTTTCCCCACTTTTATTTAACATTGTTCTAGAGGTCATAGCAATGGTAATCAGACAACACAAATAAATAAAAGACATCCAGATTGGCAAAGAATTAAACTGTCCCTGTTTGCAGATGACATGATATTGTACATAAAAAGTCCTAAAGAAACCACTCCAAAACTTTTAGATCTAATATCTGAATTCAGCAAAGTTGCAGGAAACAAAATTAATACACAGACATCTGTTGCATTCCTATACACTAATGATGAACTAGCAGAAAGAGAAATCAGGAAAACAATTCCATTCACAATCGCATTCAAACGAATAAAATTCGTAGGTATAACCCTAACCAAGGAAGTGAATGACCCATACCCCGAAAACTACAAGACACTCTTAAGAGAAAATGAAAGAGGACACTAATAAATGGAAATCCATCCCATGCTCTTGGCTGGGAAGAATTAATATTGTCACAATGGCCATCCTGCCTAAAGCAATCTAAAGATTCAATGCAATCTGTATCAAAATACCTAGAGCAATCTTCAATGAATTAGAGTAAATAGTTCTAAAGTTCATATGGAACCACAAAAGACCCAGAATAGCCAAAGCAATCCTGAGAAGGAAGAGCAAATCAGGGGGAATTACGCTCCCTGACTTCAAGATCTACCACAAAGCCACAGTAATCAAGACAATTTGGTACTGGCACAAGAACAGACCCATAGACCAGTGGACCAAAATTGAGAGCACTGATATAAACCCAAGCATAGGTAGTCAATTAATATACAATAAAGGAGCCATGGATATACAATGGGGACATGACAGCCTCTTCAACAGCTGGTGTTGGCAACACTGGACAGCTACATGTAAGAGAATGAAACTGGATTACTGTCTAACCCCATACACAAAAGTAAATTCAAAATGGATCAAAGACCTGAATGTAAGTCATGAAACCATAAAACTCTTAGAAAAAAATGTAGGCAAAAATCTCTTGGATATAAACATGAGCAACTTCTTCATGAACATATCTCCACGGGCAAGGGAAACAAAAGCAAAAATGAACAAATGGAACTATATCAAACTAAAAAGCTTCTGTACAGCAAAGGATACCATCAGTAGAACAAAAAGACATCCTACAGTATGGGAGAATATATTCATAAATGACGTATCCGATAAGGGGTTGACATCCAAATTATATAAAGAGCTCATGCACCTCAACAAAGAAAAAGCAAGTAAGCCAATTAAAAAATTGGCAGAGGAGCTGAACAGTCACTTCTCCAAAAAAGAAATTCAGATGGCCAACAGGGTCATGAAAAGATGCTTCACATCACTAGTCATCAGAGAAATGCAAATTAAAATCACAATGAGATATCACCTCACACCAGTGAGGATGGCCAACATCCAAAAGACAAACAACAATAAATGTTGGTGAGGATGTGGAGAAAGGAGAACCCTCCTACACTGCTGGTGAGAATGTAAATTAGTACAACCATTGTGGAAAGCAGTATGGAGGTTCCTTAAAAATCTCAAAATAGAAATACCGTTTGACCCAGGAATTCCACTCCTAGGAATTTACCCTAAAAATTCAGCAGCCCATTTTGAAAGAGACATATGCACCCCTATGTTTATCGCAGTACTATTTACAATAGTCAAAATATGGAAGCAACCTAAGCGTTCATCAGTAGATGAATGGATAAAGAAGATGTGGCACATATACACAATGGAATATTATTCAGCCATAAAAAGAAAACAAATCCTACCATTTGCAGCAAGATGGATGGAGCTAGATGGTATTATGCTCAGTGAAATAAGCCTGGCGGAGAAAGACAAGTATCAAATGATTTCACTCATCTGCAATGTATAAGAACAAAGAAAAGATTGTTGAAGGAACAGAACATCAGCAGACTCACAGAACCCAAGAATGGACTAACAGTTACCAAAGGGAAAGCGACTGGGGAAGATGGGTGGGAAGGGAGGGATAAGGGGGAAAAAGAGCTATTACAATTAGCACTGATAATGCAGTGGAGGTGGGGGTGGGGGTGGACTGGGGTATACTGGGAAGGCAGTATAACACAGAGAAGACAAGTAGTGATTCTGTAACATCCTACTATGCTGATGGACAGTGACTACAATGGGGTATGTGGTGGGGACTTGATAATAGGGGGAGTCTAGTAACCATAATGTTGATCATGTAATTATATATTAATAATAGCAAAATAAAAAATCATTAATAAATTAAACATTAGTTTAATCAATTAATAAAAGAGAACCTTTCTAAAGCTTTCCACACACACACAAAAAAAATCACTGTGAGGCTGTCCTTGCAGAACTTGCTGGAATTCTGCCTTCAGGAATTTGCCTGAAGTAGGATGCCTACAATGCTGAGTAAAGCATTCATGAGAAGGTGAGAAAAGCCATTCATTAAGAAAATCTGCTACAAAATTTCATAATGTGAGTGACCAAGAAATGAAAGGAGCTACTTGGCGAAACTGCCTGCCATGGGTCCTGCTGGCTGCCTGACTGCAGGAGTTAGAACTGGGAAAGCTTTGAGTGCTGCAGGAGCCTGGTGCTGGAGAAAACAATGAATGCAGAAGAACCGGAACCAGAAAGCAAAACCTCTTCCTCCTACAATGTCTCTTTAGCACCCTCCAGAGTCAAAGTCTCAGGACGAACTCCCTAAGGATGAAATTTTTAAAGAACCCAGATTCATTTCACAAAGTCATCAAAAAGTAAAAAAAAAAAAAATACAATAAATGGATAAACAGCATAATCACCAATATTCTCTGGTGGTGTACAATGGCCAATTGCTATTAGTGTCTTTTCAGTGTAGAGGAGTCTCTTTAACATTTTTTGTAAGTCCAGTTTAGTGGTGCTGAACTCCTTGAGCTTTTCCTTGTTTGGAAATTTTTCATCTCTCCTTTGATTCTGAATGATAACATTGCTGGGTATAATATTCTTAGAACTTTCTTTAGGAAGCTACCTTGGATGTAAACAATTGTTTTCTCAATGCTTTTAAGATTCTCCCTTTATCTTTAACTTTTGGAATTTTAATTATAATGTATCTTGTTTGCATATCCTTGAGTTCATCTGATTTGGAACGCTTTAGGATTTCTGACCTTGGATATTTGTTTCCTTCACCAGGTCAGGAAAATTTGTAGCTATTATTACTTCAGATAATTTTTCAGTCCTTTCCTCTCTTGCTTTTCCTTCTGGGACTTCTATAATGTGTATGCTATTCTACTTGATGTTATATTATATGTCCCTGTAACTCCAGGGAAAGGAAATCCCAGGGCAAAATACCTCTAAAACCAAAATCAGTCAAAGGGAGAAATAAAGTTTAAAACACGTTTATTGCCTACAAACTGCAGTCTGGGGCCATTTCTCTTTCCTGCTCTGGCAGAAGCAAACCAGCCCTTCCCCTAATCTCTCAGGTTCAGATAAGCCCTTAGTTGCCCAGGTAATTACCCATTGATATGGAGATGAATCACCTTTCTCCACCCCTGTATTTTAAGTGACAGATCCTTTCTTTTGCTTCATCTAGTCTGATGTTGAACTCTTCTAATGTATTTTTAGTTCTGCTATTGTATTCTGCTCTGTAACTTCTGTTGTGTACTTTATTTTCCTTCTCTTTGTTGAAGTTCTGTATTTATCCATTCTTGAGTTCTGTGAGCACTTTTATTACCATCACTTTGAAGTCTTTATTACTTGTCCCTATTTCATTAATTCTTTACTGAGGTTTTTTCTTGTTCTCTCATTTGGAACATATTCCTCTGTTTCTGTATTTTGCTTTACTCTTGATGCTTGTTTCTATGTATTAGGCAAAACAGCAACCTCTCCCAATCTTGAAGGAGTGGCCTTGGGTAGGAGATGAACCTTATGTTTTTACCTTGTCTTAGCTTGGTTGTATCTCAAACTTTTGTGATTTTCTAAATAGCCTGGTTTAATCTTGATAGGTTCCAGTTGTTGAGGGTATCCAAAGACCTGCCAGTGTTTCAGAGAGAGTGATCTCAGTTAGAACCTAGTTTTAGTCCAATGAAAACCAGATCCTCAGGTGGCAGCTTTTAAAGTGTGCAAATATATACAGTCCTGTGGGACCAAGTCATAACCTCATTGATCTCCAGACCAGGAAATCTAGAGATGTCCCCTAAGCAATAGTTGTAAAAGTCAGGGCTTTGATTTTTACAACTGCTTTTTGATTTTTTTGTGTGTATAAGCTCCTTTCTGGAAACACCAGAAAGCTGCAGTGAGACCAAGGGGGGGGAGGGTTAAAAAGGGTGTCTCCCTTTCTATGTTCCCTTAGAGTGCCTCTGTATCCTCTAGATGTGTGGCAAACCTGAATCCTGTTCCTGAGGTTGAAGCTCCAGGACAAGTAGTTGGGTTTTTTTCACAGGCAGACTGTGGTGTGTTTTAGTTTGCTGTCTGTGCAGTGCACTGGGTGTGGTAGCCTGCCCGTAATTATTTTCTAATTGTTATAGTCTCACAGGACCCAGAAATGCAAGCCTCTTTGACCACCAGGGCCAGGAGATCACGTGATGTCCCCTGTGTGCAATGTACTTGCCTGATGGCTTTAGTAAGGCTGCAACAGAGTGCTGTAGGTGGGGCACACCTGTGGAAGCACATCCCGGGGCTTCAGGTATGCAGGGGAAGAGTGCTGGGGGTAGATTTCTGCCTCTCCTGCCCATCACAATTTGGCCTTTTTATGCTTTGTTGTGGTAAGAGCTGTTCAATTAATTTTGAATTATTTTTCAGTAGGAATTATTCCATATGTAGCTTTAGGTTTGGTGTGTCCATGGGAGGAGGTGAGTTCAAGGACTTCCTACTCTGCCATTTTGGACTGCCTCCTCTTCTTTTAGTTTTTATTTTAGGACATTCACTACTACCCAGAGATAGCCCATTTTTTCTAATCTTTACTCAATGCAAATAGTGTTATAATGAACACCTCTTTATATATATCACTTCAAGTAATTAAGCATACTTCTGACAGATAGTTTCCCAGAACTGGAGTTACTGATTTAAAGTAAATGAACATGTTATAATATGATTATTACTTCCAAACTGCTCTCAGATATCCTTTTAAATTCATACTTCCATTAATTTTACACGATAGTACCAGTACCAATTTACCCACACCCATACTATAATTGTATCCTTACAATTCAATTAATCATTATCTACCTCATTAACATTAAAATCAACTCATTTCTATCACAACCTGAATTTTCTGATTCTAAATATTCCGTAATATTCTATAGGTTATATTCATTTTTTGTCTGTGAACTGTACTCCCAATATAATTTATTCACTACAAAATTCAAATGGAATATGTAAAGAAACAAAATTTGTTTTAAGTAGAAATATATTTTCCTTGTCTAATTGCTTGATTAGGAAAGGATAAATCACAAATTTACCAAAACAATACAATGTCTTTTTCACTATAGCAATACAATATGGCTAGAATCACTCATAAATATCTCCCATGGCAAAACAAATGCCTTCTGTATAACAGTCATTCATTTTGTATTGACAAATCTTTTTTTTTACCAGCTACATATGGTCAATTTCTCCTTTTTTATGTTGTATCTTTTTCAATTGCACCTAGGAGTCATTTTAATATAGAAAATTGAATTGCAGTTAATTCTCCATCTGGTGTTCCAGATTGGTTACTTACTACTGCTGATTTGAGGCTGATATTTTTCATTTATATTACTTGATCATTTTATTTACTGTCACATGTCTAACAGTATATGACATTTACAAAGCATATCATGTGAACACAGTTTAAAGTTCCCAAGGTATAATTCCTTTTTTAAGCACTTGGTGGTCTTATATAAGCCCTTACATGAAATATGCCTCTACTTGTAAATTACCATAGCTTATAATTTAGTTGTGAAATGTAATCTTAAAAGAATTTTATAAGTAGAAAGATGTTTGGAAACTAGCATGTGGTCCATTATTTTTAGCGTATATTCCATTAACATAGAGAATACATTGTTGACACAGCAGACCCTGGTAAGTTGGGTTATCTTTTGATTATTTAGGAATCCTGACATTATTTTATAAAAAATTGCAAGCTGAAAATATTGCATCATTAGACATAGACTTAGTACTGCGGATTTAACTGTTCTATGCATAAATAATAATTTTTAATGTATGAAAGTGAATTACAGTTTTAAAGTACTTTGACTTGATTTGATCCTGTTACGTAAGTACGGAATTTGCCATTTTGGTGAAAGAATTACCTTTGAGTCAAGGGAAGGTTAATTTATTATTAGAAATTTTAATAAGTTGGAAATTAGATGTTGTTCAGGCCTCATTTTCAAAATTGTGCTAACTCTATTTCCATTTTAAGATTTTTGAGTACTAAATGAGATAATTTGTGAAGAATAAATTAAATTCAACATGTGTTTGTTATTACATTACCCACTTTATTATTTCCATTTCAGGGTTGATGAATTAAATCTCATAGAAGTTTGAATTAATTGGCAAATTCAACACATTTCAGAATCACCAAGAACCTGTGTTCCTCATTCTAAAAACTACTCTGTAAGTTGTGTTATAGACTGTGGAGAGTAGGTCTCATCAAATCTAATCTGCTTATTTTATAGCATAGAAATCTGAATCGCAGTGGTTTCAATGGATTAGCTCATGGGCAGGACACCAGGTTTTAACCAGGTCACAAATAATAATAACTTAGTGGTATATTTTGAGATTTTTGATATTGTAAATAAAGAAAGGGATACTTGATAACAGCTGAGTACATACAGCTGTAGTAAAATACATTAGGTTTTGAAATATTGAGAAATGTGAACAATTTTCTTTTGCTTTAACTTATATAAAATGCTGCATCTCACACTTACCTGACTTGAAATGTACATGTATATGTTGCCTTCACTATCTCCATTAATTTAAAATGAAGAGCTACTTCCTCCTGTTTAAATTTGCATGAAGAAACTGAAAACGACCATATTGTATCTATGAGACTTGATTCATATGAAATGATCATATTATATCAAGCATCTTTATACCAGATTTGTCCAAACCAGGAACTCTTCTCTACCCTTAAGAATTTTGTATATGCATTTTTGTATTTATATGTATTATTTATATTCTATATATGATAATAAAAGTACATTAGCTCTATTCAGTATTTATTATTATTGCCACAGCTTTCCCAAGCATAACTTAGCTACCCAGTGTATCTCAATGATATATTATTCCTTGTGAAACAGTTACATGTGGAAATAATAAGGTCTAATAGACAAAATAACATTTTCACTTTGGATCAGATTTTGAAAAAAATTAGTTGTGCTTTAAATATGCAAAATAGGTACTTAGTTTAAGTCTGTATATTTACAAAATCCTAAAAAATGAATATCATAATTATTCACTAAATGCTCTTTTGAAAATATATTGAAATACATGTCTACTTTTAAATACTGACAGAAACATAAAAACCCTTCTTATGGAATCCAAGTACTCATTGTAAAGAAATCCTGAGGTCTTGACTTTTCTCAAAAGGCAGTTTTGAACATCTATTCAATGCCAGAAAACTAAAACTATAAAAAATCTTACTTTCCTTGAAAAATATAGCATTCAGCAAAATTACTTTTATTATGATATTTTTCTATGTATAAATGCAATAGAAAATCAAGTGCATTTTTATCTTATTTCTAATTTTTTAAAGTTTTTTAAATGTACTTTATAATATAAAGTCCAGCAATAATGCCTGTGTTATCATAATGTAATATATGAAATCTTTGAACTTACATATATTTCCTTAATTTATTTTAACTTTCATTCACTAAAATAAATCATATAAATAATTTCCATTTCTATTTTTCTTCTGAAAGCACTGTGGAACTAAAAAGCACACGAATAAAGAAGCACAAATGTGCAAGTACACACACAAATGTTCAAGTACTATAGAAATATTGTTAAATTATCATAAAATAAAGCAAATTATCAGAGGTTTTAAAGTTCTAAGGAGTGTTTTCTATCTCTATGAAGGACTTGGAATATCTATGGTTTATAGTGAAAACTGCCACATGTCAGCATTATATATCTTTGGGGGGCTTTATTTGTTGATTTGGGGAAAATCAGTTAACATATTTCTGACATGCAAAGTACTGGTATTTCTGCTTTTAACCTATCTCTTCC
Organism: Phataginus tricuspis; assembly: GCA_029783875.1. Classification (NCBI taxonomy): domain Eukaryota; kingdom Metazoa; phylum Chordata; class Mammalia; order Pholidota; family Manidae; genus Phataginus; species Phataginus tricuspis. Next base: position 8,455,197 of record JAQQAC010002701.1, read on the forward strand.
TCATTAATCTTGCAAGTTCCGCATTCTCACTGTTGCTTCCCCACATGTTATCACTGGACTTGAGGCTTATGGATATGATTTCCATAAGATGAGGTCATAAAAGCACATGAATATCTACATTCACAAACAACAAAGCCATAGCAAGTATTTATAAATATGAATAGAGGAATAATGTGTGAATTAATTACTCTAAGGCAAAGAGAAATACTGTTTTTGAAAATATGGCTTTCAAGTATTACATTATGTTATACCACTGGGCATACCTGCCATCACGTTCAGCTCTTCCTACTTCTTTTACTAAGGTAGCTATTGTGTGTCCATTTTTCTTAAATAAATAACTTCAATATTAAGTTAGATAAGATCTTTCTCTTAAATCAGAATCTGAGAAGGTGTATTCAAAATATATGAGATCAGCTAACAAATTATTCTTTTCCTAAAGCTCAGACTGGGATACACAGAACGGTTGCAGATTTGAACTGTGATGATTTAGCTATGATGAATTGCCTGTTTCCTAAGATTCTGTCCTTATGGAGTAGTGGCCACACAGGTGAGTTACATAATGTTTGAAATGTGGTGTTGAAGCATCAGAAATACTCTTTTCACACCAGGAAATTCAGTGCAGGGTCATGTGTTAGAGCAGCTCACACTTGTTCTCTCTTGATTTTCTGTCTTTTCTTGTTTGCATGGGTAGCAGCCAAGACGTACAGCTCTCCCAGCTCCTCTGGAGGTTTTTCATTATCCTCTTTCAGAGGCATGTTTAGATTCACAACAAATGGTGCCAGATTCTCCTGTAAATCACTCATAATTGAAGTTAGAGGTTTGGAGATGGCAAGTGACCAAAATGGGTCCGAGATCATTCTCATGGGCTCCATGTTTTTTTTTTTTGCTCCCACAGTTATTCCTTCCCTATCATCTGCCATGCTGACTCAGGCCCAGCACCAAATGCAAAAGTAACAACTGTATATAAACTTATTAATCATCTCCCACAATTGCATAAAATCCAGTCCTTGTAATAAATCTATATATCTATAGGTTTGGTATATGTAAGAATATTTAACATCTATCATCAATCATTCATAATTGATTAGTTGTTCTGTTTAGCATCCCTTGAACTTGAAATGATATAGTAGTTTCATAATAATAGAATGAAAGTTCTAAAGTTTGTCCATGTGCCTTCTAATAGATGATACCAGAGACTGAGGCCCAAAAACCTAATCACACTTTCATCATTATTAATAGATCTGCTCTTTGGTATTAGATTATGTGGCAAAGAATATGTATTACTCTTGAATTTGAGCAAATCATGCATGGAAGATTCTATTGATACTCCACCCAATCTCTTCAGATCTTTGCTATAGTTTTTATTCACTGATCCCACATCTTTACTGTGATTTGCATCTAAATCTATAATATTTTTCTGAAAACTGTGTTTGGGCTGTTGGAACTGTGTCGCCTGTATGACAAATAAATGAAATTGCCTGGAAGTTTACATTCCACTGTATCAACTCAAATCCAATTACTGATTGACTATAAAAACCCAGCTGTCTTCTCTCAATACAAACCAAGTTTTGATGTACAATTTGTGCTCCAGAACTGTATCCTCATCTCTTCATGAAATCAGGTTGCAGATGGGACTTTGCTTGAATTTCCACTCATTTGGATTCTTCCCTGTCCAGCTTCCCATCCTGATTACTCTTATTATTAGAAAAGTTTCTTAATAAATTATTCATACATGAATTCTCATTCCTATATTAGATTTCAGTGAATTTGGTTTAAAATACCATGGAATAGACAAATAAAGATTGGATATTCATTCTTAAAGAAGAATACATGAAAACAGGCCATTGTAATAAATGTGCCCTAAACCATGTTTAATGAGAATTATGTTTAACTTAACAAGAATTCTGGCAAGCAACACTTTTTTTTTTTTTAGGAAATACTTTAAAAGTGTCTAGTTTAAAAGCAAAATGAAATACACCCCAGAAAAATCTGTTTAAAAGTCAATGATATTAAAAAAATGTTTCATTTTGAAACACTAATTGATGAAACTATATCATTATACCTCAATATATTGACAATGACAATTAATAGTATTGAATCAAAAACGATTTATTTAGTGAATACCATATGCAAATGCATACCATTTATGTATTATTTAGTTATAGCTTGCACTTCTTTTCTAATCTTATCTTTATGAGGTACAAAATGTATTTTCCATTTGCAAACAGAATTTGTTGTTTAATCCAATATTAAATCTATGGGAATGTCTTTATTTTCCTTTGTTAGTGATTTGTGCTATAATTTGATAAAGATGGTAACATAATTTGCCCAGATAACCTTGAATTTCTGTTAGCCCATATATATTCATTCTTTGTCCTTTTGAAGTTGCTTGTTTACAAGTAATGATTTCATTAAAAGTTCTCTCATTATTAATGGATCAGTGTACTTAATTATTAATGCTTTTTCATTTAGTATATTTGTTAAAAGTCTTTTTATCATGTGATTCCTTTGGCCAACATTAAAGCATTTGGAATGCTAATGTTATTCAGTCTTTCATGGGACAAGGAAATGAGATGACAGCTAATCAAAGACTGACTTTGGGCTTCAGTTGTTCAGCTGTCAAGTATAAAACATGTCAATCAGCGAGAACAAAGGCACCGTCAGTTACAGTTACCTAAGCCAAGAAGCCACAAGTGTACCATCAGCTCCCACGTATTAAAGCTAAGTGATTGAGTGTTCAGTAGATTCGTCTTGTATTTTACTTTAATTAACAGAAAGAAATATTGAGTTAATCCTATATCTCAGGCCTAACCATTGATTTTTATCGGAGTATTTTCTTGTCCTTGACTTAGTAGTCAAGAGATTTTTAGCCTTTAATTATATTCATAGATTAGAAAACATATACCAATCTATTTAATGAATGTGAATGAGAACGGTCATGAAGCTTGGAATTAGAAAACACTGTCACTTACTGCTTGTGTGGCCTTGGGTGATTACGTCAGTTGTCTAAACCTGTTTTCCTATTTCCACCATAATGGTTCATAACTCAAAATTCAAGGGTTGTTTTGGAATATAAAGGAGACATACATGTGAAAACATCTAAAACCAGTGTTATTCCAGTAAGTAAGAATAGATGCCTGAGTGAATAAATACTTTTATGTGATGGATATTTTAATATAGTTCTTGATACTAAGCCAAAGGCATTACATAGTTAATTTAACCCATCTTCCTGTAATGATTTACTTACATGCTCACGACTCAAAGAAAAGAAGCAAAAACAAAAAATAAAAACTTCATTTTACATTATAAACTTTACATAAATAGCACACACACATGCATGCACATACACACAGGAGACATGGAGTTTTCAATAAAAAAAAGGAATGACAGATTCTTTCTTCTCCGGAAGGTATGCCAAATCTTTCATGATTTCCATGAATATTGTGACCTTAAATTGATACTAGTTTGTAAACTTTAAATATTTTGCATTTTTATATTGTTTTTGTTTAACATTCTTGGTTTTCTCGATAAAATATACTTAAACAATGTTCTTAATTAAAAGTATTTATTTTTGCAAACATCTCAAGGTAGACATATTTATCTATATGTGAATATAAACTTCTTTTAAAGGTAACTCCTTGAAGTAATTCACTGAGCAATTTGCAACTTTGCGGAGTATAATTCATCATGTCAAAGGCCCGCCTTTCAGTCCCCCACAGGCTTCTAGTCCAGGGTTCCGAGCCTGAGAGCCTTTGAGTATCATCAGAAGCCAGAGGATTACAGAAATAGGCAGGCGCTCTCCATCTTTGCCTCTAGACAGCCAACACATCTGGTTCCTGTCACAAGGAAATTTTTAGTGACCCCTGGAGCCTTTCTAATGGTAATCCAGTGACCTTGAGCATACATAGTTTGCCAACATCAGTCAGTACTTATTCAGAAATATCGTTGTGATTTTGAAGTGACTCAAAACACTGTAACTTAAGGCAAATTTTCAACCATGGGTCAAAGGGAAAACAATTAAAATTTAATGAAAGAAATAATTCCCCAGTGAGTGTGTACGCAAATGCCATGGCACCAATGGATATAGCTTAGATAACGTATGTGCCTGCCCTATTGTCAGTCATGATTAGAATAGGGCAGTATTTAAATATAGTATGTTGAACATTTCAAACAGGAAAAATAACAATTCCAGTGTCTACTTATACCCTAAATAAAAAAAGAATATCCAGGAACATACCTTTGGATGGATAACTATACCAAAAACTTCAAAGATGGAAAACAAGGAATTATCTAAATAAGAAAAAGAAAAGGACCACAGAGCAAAAGATAAACTGCTAAATCCCTTCATATCTCTTTTATTAAGGAATTATTCTAATGGATTAGTCCAGTTCAAAATTGAGCTTTTAAATATTTAAGTCCTAAGAAATTAGAGGAACAGGAAGAATTTTTGCAGCTTCTTATTTTCCTTATACATAAAATAATTTTGCAAAAGCAGAAGGGCAGCGTTACTAGGCTACATTCAACAGTATTTTACTTTCATGGTGAGAAGGACAAAGTAGAATTTCATTGGTCTAGTAGGTATGGTTTCATTAAGTGATTTTATAGACTGTTCACCTAATGCTGACACAAATGAGGCACCATGTCCAGGAAAATGAAGCCATAAGATAACACAAGTGCCATTATTTTTTTTTCCTGATCTAGACACGACTTAATAAAGCTACAGACAAGTACACTACACACATCTTAGCTAAACATATTTCAAGACTGGTGAATCTAACAAAACTTTGTTCAATCTTCTGTATTATCTATATTGCAGATTCATTCTTGCAGTATATTACCTACTACCTCAGTCTAAGTGCTGGATGAATTTTCTAGCATGCACTGACATTATCCTCTTACATAAATTCTAATGGGATGAACTGATAATTTAGAGCCTGTGACTGCATAAAGCCAAAGCCCTTGCCTGGGTGAAAGACCAGAATGTATAATTGTATAAGTAGTAAAGGAACTCAATATATATTTATATGCAATGTAACTTCGGAGAAAATTATTTATTTAAAAACAAACAAAATTTTGAGGTTTCCATCAACTTTTTAAATGCTTCACCTAACAAATAGATAATGAGTTGGAATGTTTTTCTTATAGTACAAATTAAAAAAAAATAATTATGAGGGAAGATTTGTAGAGGGTATCTGAATTAAATAGACCAACAAATAAAAAGCTGTATTAAATATATTTTACAAGACATATTTTACTAGTTAAAATATTTTTTATACCTTGAGAACTCAAAATGGTTTTGCCAAATAAATCAAATTTAGAGGAAAAACTTTATCCAGGTCAGAAGAATTCTGTAGAAGAATTTTCACAGATTTTTAAAAATATAATTTTAAAATTACTTTTAATTGTGGTAAAATATACGTAACATAAAATTTACAGTCTTAACCATTTTTAAGTGCACAGTTCATAAGAACATTCATACTCACTGGTGGCTGTGCAACCAATATCTAGAAATTTTTTCATCTTGCAAAACTAAAAGTCTATGCACATTAAACAATTCTCCATTCTCCCATGACCATAATCTCTGGCAACCATCCTCTTATTTTCTGTCCCTATGATAGTAATTACTCTAAGTTCCTCATGTAAGTGGAATCATACAATATTTGTCTTTCTGTGGTTCGCTTATTTCACTTAGTATATAGCCTCAAGGTTCATCATTTTGTTTTGCAGTTTGGTATGTAATCTATTTTGAGGTAAGTTTTGTGGAAACTGTAATGTCTGTGTCCGGATTAATTTTTTCATGTGGGTTTTTCCACACCATTTGCTGAAAAGACTCTCTTTGTTCCATTATGCTGCCTTTGCTTCTTTAACTGTTAGAGATAAGTTGACTATATTTACAGGTGTCTGTTTCTGGACTTTGTATTATTTTCCATTGATCCATTGCCTATTCTTCACCAATACCACACTACCTTGATTACTGCAAGTTTATAGTAATAATGAAGTTGGGTAGTGTCAACCCTCCAACTTTATTATTCTCCTTTAATATTGTGTTGGTTATTCTGTGCTTTTCTCCATCCATATAAACTTTATAATCAGTTTGTGCACATCTACACTATAACTTGCTGGTATTTGAACTGGGATTACATTTTAGATCAAGATGGGGAGAACTGATACCTTGGGAAGAACTGACATATTGACTCTTCCTAAGCATGAACATGGACTCTCTTTCCATTTATTTAGTTCTGTATATTAACCTTGTATACAGTAAACCTGTTATAGTTGCTTATTAGTTGCAGAAGGTTTTTGTTGTTTTTTTGGATTGTCTACCTGGACAATCATGTCATCTGCAAAGATAATTTATTTCTTCTTTCCTAATCATTACACCTTTGCTTTCCTTTTCTTGCTTTATTGCATTAGCTAGAACTTAAGTACAGTGTTGAAAAAGATCTGTGAAAGGGGACATACTTGCATTGTACTTGGTTTTAGAAGGAAAGATTCCAGTTACTCACCATTAGGTATGATGTTAGCTGTAGGTTATTTCTCAATATTCTTTATCAAAATGACAATGTTCCCCTCAATTGCTAGTTTACTGAGAGTTTTTATCAATAATTTGTGTTGGATTTTTTCAAATACTTTTTCAGCATCTATTGATATAATGAAGGGATTTTTCTTTCTTAGTCTGTGATGTGATAGATTATATTCATTGAGTTTTGAACATTGAATCAGATTTGCAATTAATCTGATTATAAATATGATAATTATAAATCCCACTTGGTCAGGGTGAATACTTCTTTTTATATGGTGTTGTATTCAATTTCCTAACATTTTGTTGGGGATTTTTGCATTTATGCTCATGAGAGATATTGTTCTTTAGTTTTCTTTTCTTAGGATGTCTTTGCCTGGTTTTGGTATTAGAGTAATGCTGGCCTCATAGAATGAGTTAAGAAGCGTACCCTCTGCTTCTATCCTCTGAAAGAGATTACAGAGAACTGGTATGATTTCTTTCTTAAATGTTTAGTGAATGCAACTGGGCCTGATATTTTCTGTTTTGGGAGGTAAATATTTTTAATTCAATTACCTCAGAAGATATTGGTCTACTTAGATTTTATATATCTTGTGTGAGTTTTTGCTTTTTCAAATTGTTTATTTCAAGGAATTGGTCCATTTCATCTAAGTTATCATATCGGTGGGCATAGAGCTTTTCATTATATCCATTATTCTTTTAATGTCCATAAGATTTGTAGTGCTGTCCCTACTTTCATTTTTGATATTAGTAATTTGTGTCCTCTTTCTTTATTCATTAGCTAAAGGCTTATTGATTTTATTGATCTTTACAAAAAAAAATAGTGTTTGGTTTCACTGATTTTTTTCTATTGATTTCTGTTTTGAGTTTCATCAATTTGTACCTGAATTCTTATTTGCTGGTATCTTGAAACTTCATTTTTGTAGCTTTGATTCTTTAACTTCACACATTTATTTAAATTTATTTAAAATTTTTCTTTTCAATTGGCAAATTATTAAAAAGCTAAAAATAGAAAATAATAATCAGTTACGAAAACAAACAATATTTTGTTATGCAACCAAAGCATAAAAGCTCTTGTTAGTTTCCCTATAATTATTCACATCAGAATTTTATTTTCTCAAAAAACCTGTTTTTGTATGTTTCTTACCTATGTGTGTAGTTTTGTTATTCTTTGTATTTGTTATAAAATGGTATGTTGCATGAAAGAAACACAATGTATTAAACTATTATACACAATAGATTTTCTTTATGAATTTTTTGCTTTCAGAAGCACTATTGGCATGATTATTCTTGTACAGTTATTTTAATGTACTTTTATGAGATGGATTTCAACCAAGACTATTTTATAATCTGGCATCAGCATACTTCCACCGTGAGAGGGAAGACATGATTATTTTCCCCACCTGATTGCTGCATAGTCAATGTCACTTCATATCCTATCGCCTTTGAAATCATTTATGTAATGTTCAGGTAAATTGCTGCCATATCCCTTTGGAGAAAGAATAAAGATATAGTTATTGTACATGGCAGAGTCTCAGAGATTTTAATCATGAAGAACTGGCTTCCCTTTCAATAGATGGGATCTGGGAAAACAATGTCAGTTCTGAAAATTGAGCAGAGGATGTGATTTTTCTAAGCTGCTCATCCACTCTTGATTGTATTATATTGGTTTTACAGATTATAGCAATTTCTGACTGCCATTTGGTCCTCTGGACTATTATGGTTAATACAACCATGATTCCTTTCATTTCAGAATCCTATTATCACTAAGATCAGTCTTACAGTAGAATCTTTATTGTCAACACATGACCAACAAATGATAACTCACACTTAACTTCTTAACAATGCTGGAGCACTTTATCCATCACATTCTTTATACCATAGGTGAAGTGAGTGGCTTTCTGAGGATCTGAGTCATCTGGCTGGTTTCCTGATCTTACAGAACAAATCCATTTGAACAGACTCAGTTCTCTGAGTTTATTGTTTCTTTCTCGAAACTATGTCACAGTTTGAAATCTCCTTTCCTTCTCTCTCTCTCTCTCTCTGTATCCACGTGTGACATAAATACATGATAGCTCTTGTATTTCTTCTCAAAGTTTGATGGGGCCATCCCAACAATGTGTTAGGTTTGACTGCAGGTGCACCTGAATGTAAGTAAAAGTTGCACACAAAAACACACACATACACAACCTGTGTAAAATAAAGCTCAAATTTGCCTTATCATTGCCTTGTGATGGCACTGCTGTTAGTTACAATAATGGAAAGTTGATATGTGGGCAAAAGGGACTTGCAAAAGGCTCTGTGATGGTCTGACAAATGATTTCCTGTAGAAATAAACTAAATGATCCTGTATATGTCAGAATGAAGCAGAGTACATGAATAAATTATCTCAATATTGAAATGGCTAAAAACAACAGAGGTTCATTTTCTTCTCACATTCCATGTCCATCCTTTGTCCTCTGGACACTGTGATCCTTGCAGAGCCTTCAACTGGGGGTGAAAACTGAGAGAAGTCTCCACACATGGACCTCAGCTCTTGTCAAAGCAGGGGAAAGAAATCCCATAAATCACAAACTGATCCATACAAGCCTCTGCTTACAGTTTACTGGCCGAGACAAGTGAGTAACACAACTAAATTAAAAGAGAGAGGACAGGTACAATTCTCTTATGCATTTGGAAGAAAAATAGTGGGAAATACTGGTGAGAACAATGACATTTCTATTATGGGCTCAGAGTATTGTGGAGTCTAACTTCTAAGTCATGCTAGACTAGCAAGGTATTATAACAACAATAAATTCATTATATTAATGTTAATATTAAAAAGGCAATGCAATTTTTTAAAAAAAAGGATTAAATTTTCCCTGGTGCCAAAAAGGAAAAAGAGACATTTTTCCCCTCTTTTCTTGGAGAATTTCTGTGAGAAAATTTGTAAATGTAAATCTTTTTTCTGTTTCTTTGATATGTAAGTCTTTTTTTAAAGCTTAATAAACCTCTTACTAGTTTTACAACTTGAGCCATACTTTTGAAATGTAAACATTAAGGAAGATAGCATCCCCATATTGTAATATTTGTTACAAAGATAGGAGAAATTTTAATTTTCTTTTGGATAAAGGTAATTGACACAGATGTCCATTCCAAATACCAGGTGCAATTCAGATGAACTGTGTAGAGAAAATGGTATTGTCAAGTCTTTTCATATGAAGACAAGTTATTAGTTATATTGAGAATGTGCATATAATGGATTGTGTCTGCCTGGGTATATAAAGAGAAAAGATTTCATTCTGCAATCTCATTAACAGATTACCTGTGATGCTCATAACAATGTGGCTTGAGACTTACTCAATAATAAAAATGATTTCTCTCTTTTCCACATTTGTGGAGAGGTTTTTTTGTAATTGCCAAGAAATTTTATTTTTAATTTTTCCCAAACAGAATGATAGTTTAGTGACTACATATATGTCATTTATATACATATATATGAGATATATTTAAAATTCAGAAACTAATGGCTTTGAAAAATGAAGTTGCTTGTTCATGATTTGTCAATCAGCAAAATTTCCTTTTAATATTTGTGGTCTTGTTCACACTGCATGCGCACTAAGAACACAGTAAGAATACAGAGCCTAAATAAAAATACAAAAATCTAATATTTTCATATATTAGTAAACTATTATGTATAAGCAGACAGAATAATAATGATAGAAATATTCATAATTATATTAATATTCAGTGCATAATTTTTTTAGATTTACATGAAAAAAATCACATATACGGATAAAGAAAACATGCATCATTAAATGTGTGAATGCATACACAATATATATTTGTATGTATTTTGCCTACACAAGAATATATGTGATGATTTTATACAATGGGACACTAATTATTATAATTTCTGGTTATCAAACTATCATTTTTGACATTATTAGTTTTGCTTGTAACTAAAATCATTTTATATATATAAAACATATAGATAAATACAGAGAGATTGACTTAAAAAATAAATGTGTTCCTATATTATAAAGCAAATATATTTCAGAACAAGAATTAGAGTACAGTTTTATTTGACTCCAGAGTACACTATACTTTCAAATATAGTGCAACAGGCAGAATAATGCCCCATTCCAGAGATACCTAAGTACAACCTGTAAATATGCTGTAGTGTATGTCTGTTTAATGAAAGGTACTTTGTGGATGTGAACAAATTAAGGATTTTGAACTGGAAAGATTATACTACATTATTCATGCAGGCCTGATGAAATCACAGTGATGAAAGAGGGAATAGGAGAATCAGAGTCAGGGAAGGTGATGTGAGGATGGAAGCAGAGGTCAAAGTCAGGGAAGATACTGAAAATGCTTTGTTGTTGGCATTGAACATGGGGTGCGGTAACATAAACCAGTGAATGGAGGAGGCATCTAGAAGCTGATAAAGGCAAGGAAACAGATTCCTATGTGTAGCCTCAAGAAGGAATGCAGCCATACTGACATCTTGATTTTAGCACAGTGCAAGTAATTGTAGACTTCTGCCCTTCCAAATTGTGATAATAATTGTGTGATGAATTTGTATTGTTTTAAGCTGTTTGTAGTAATTTGTTATAGAAGTGACAGAAAGCTAACACCTAGGGTGTGTTGAATGCTGTCATATACACTTTCCGTGCATTCTTCTCTCTTCCCCAGCATCCTTTTTGTCCTGCATGGTTTTACCTAATAATCATTTCACCTTTTCTTTAGCTTTCATTCGGATAACCAAATTGGAGAGCAATAACAGGACATTCTTAGCATTAGAATCAGGTGGCTTGAAGAGGTTTTCCTGTAAGCTCCCTCCTGTCAGCTTGCACACAGGCTGTATTCTTCCAATGAGGGTCATAGAATTTCTCAAGTGGCATGTTCTTCATATCTGTTTGGATTTGATTACCATTTATTCCCTCTCCTCTCCTTTCCTCTTAAGGTTTAAGGGTACAAAGATTTCCCTGCTGTTACTGCACTGCATTATTCCTTAGATGGTTTCTTTATACTCTGCTTGATTCCTTGTAAAAAGTCTTTTTATTAAACACCTGAAATAACCCATTTATCAGCAAAATGGTACTACCTTTTAATTACATCCTAAATTCATCTACTGTCCTGCTACTATCACAAGCCTTCAGCATTCATAACTTGAAATATATCTGTACTTGGAGTAACTTGTCTAAAGTTCTATATACTTGCTTTCACTACCTGGAAACTGTGGCCCCAAACATAAGTTATTCTGCCCCAGTTAATATTGATGATTTCTATTTACATGAGTAAATACTTTCTATAGATGACTTCATTTACTCCTGTTTGGATCTTCTTTCCAGTTCTGAAACAGAAGAAAAGCTTTCACGATCAATTCTTCCTTTCAAAGTAAAACTGCCACTGCTTTAAGGCAGAAATTTATTTTCTACTTACTTCATGCCAAATGAAGTCCTTGGACTGGTTTATTAGCTTCTTTCTTCCACACTCTTGCCAAGTAATGAGACTCAAATAGCTATGTAAATTCATTAATCTCACAAAGCAATTAGTGTAAAATCCAATGACTGTTAAATTATTTCAAAACGAATTAGTTACAACATAACAGTTCATTTTCATTATAAACCTCATTTATTTACATACTATGATAATTTTGATTAAATAAATGCAAAGATGTATTAAACAGAGCAGCCAAAAGCTTGGTCATCCCTTGTAAAAGTACCTCCTAAGACCAACAATTAAGTGAATCAATGTATATAAGACATTTAGTATGCTGGCTGCCAAATAGTGATCATGAATTGTGCAAGCCTCTTTCTTTCACCTACTATAGGTAGTCAACATGGCTTGTTAAGAATGAAGTGAAGTTCTTCTGTTTCAGTGTATTCTGGAGAGATCTCATTTCACAACTCTTAAGAGGAAAAAAATAAAAACTCCAGAAATTCCTCTAATATTTCACTTTTTATCTCTTTTAGTGTGTTTCTTTTTATAATGTTTATACCACTCTAAGATTGAAAATGATATTGTGGGTAAAGCAGGATAACCCTATTTGAATGAGATATGGGAGTAATATGCAATGAGTGTTCAATTCTTTAATTATTTGAAATAATCTTGCATGTGTTCAGTCAACATATTTATTAAGCACTTCTGCTCTGATATAAATTATGACACATACAGCACCTTAGATTATAGAAATCCGTGATTACAATATATGTTTAATATAAAAAGCAGCGTATATTCGGTGAGATTTGGGTATAAGCCTTGGCTCTCTCACCTATCCAAGCAACATACCATTTATATCTTGATTTCATCCTTTACAAAATGAATTATGGTGAGTGTGATGAATGCCAGGATGATCACATTCTTATATTTTATATATTGGCTGTGATTCATAGCTGGCATGCCTATTAAAATCCAATAAAGCAATATATGTGAAAGAAGTCTGTAAACTTTAGAGTAATTTGCATGCTATAAATACAGGTTTGCTGTTTTTAGGGAACTAATTGTTCAGTTACCTAAATGAAAACTAATCTGAAAAATATTTTTAGAAGATGTTTTAGTTGTGAGTGGGGTTTATTTTGGGTGGTATGATGTTTGGCTGGAGAAAGTGGACAGTGGTATGGTAGATGAGTTAAAATGCAATTATGTAATATTTTCCTGGTTTCTATGAAAAGTAAATACAGTAATTTAGTTACATTTAGTTCTGTTTCCCACCATGTTCCCAAATATATATCAGCCATACTCTTTGGCTGTAAACAGCCATAATATTGGAGAACACAGCAGCTATGTTCAAATAAGGAACCTTTTTGGAAACCTGGAAAGCTAGATTACTTTAATGATGTCAGCATACTGCATAGAGACAAGAAATGCTGGTTTTAAAATTTTTATTAATAGAAAAGCTTATGTAAACCATTAAAAATTTCTCTAATAAGAGTACATCAGGCCTGGTGAGTTTTCTTCTTTTCCCTCCCCTTTATTTACTCAATCCTTTTTCTTTTTTGAGGTGTTTTTTTAAATAACCAAAATTTAACTAATACACTAAATTGCTTGAAGCATCATCAGTTAAATTGCTTGAATTCTGGCATCATCTAATTCTTGAAGACATCTTAGAGTCTATTACATTAAATTTGGCTTTATACATTGATGATTTTATATTAACAGAATGTTAAATAAAAGGAAAACTGTTTTCATACTGGGTCATCAGAAAACACTGTATGGGGTAAAGTAGAAATGTTAGAACACAGTGGTCTCAACTACAAAAAGAATGCATGAAAAATTACACAAATATCTACTCGTTCATTCAGGTTATACCTTTCCAAATATTTGAAAAACATGTGGGAATAATACCCAATGAGTGTATTAAATAAATGCAAAGATGTAATGTATTAAACAGAGCAGCCAAAAGCTTATTTGTCCCTTGTAAAAGCACCTTCAATGACCTAAAACAATAGGTTATAAGTGAATTAATGTATATAAGACATTTTGCATACTGGCTGACAAATAGCGATCATGGGTTGTGCAAGGCCACTTGTTTCACCCACTGTAGATAGTCAACATGGCTTGTTAAGAATGATGTGAAATTCTTCATTCTTCAAAAGGTTGCCCTTTTGATTTGAATACAAAGGAGTGTTAGAATTCCAGTGTTTTGGTTATCTTCATAATTAATTCCAATGTTCCAAAACCATTAGACCTTTATAAGTTTATTGTTTAGGTTTTAGCAATTAACTTCATACCTCATCACTTATTAATGTACTTTATATAATGTAGGAAGCTGTAAGTAATATATACTGAATATTCTATAGGAGAAAGGGGAATTAAAATGTAGGAATTCAAGTATTAATGCTTAAGTTGAATATTGAAAGATAAGCAAGAAGAAATCATAAAAATATAAAATCTATTTGAAGCAATAGCAATAGCTTATGAAATGAGCTTCACAAATTTATAATGTGGTCACCTAGTGTTGCATGACAAATCACCCCAAAATTTGGTGCTTAAACCAATAATTATTTTATTTTATTTTTTTCTCACAATTCTGTAATTCAGTCTGCAATGGGTTCAGCAGATTAGTTTACCTCTGCTCCAGGTGGTAACAGCTGGGCTCCCATATTTGTTTGCCTGTGATCTGGGATGGCTGGTACAATGGGGCCTCTATTCATGTTCTGCCTTACTCTCCAGGAGGCTAGCCCAGGATTTTGCACATGATAACAAAAGAATCCCCAGGAATAAGAGCAGACAAGTTCTGATATAGGAGATTTTATTTGCCTTTGCTGGTGTCACATATGCTAATGTTGGAAAACCATAATCTATATAGAGGAGAACTGTACATGGACATAGATAAATGGAGGCATGAATCATTAAGGGCAAATTATTGTTAGGAACATTCTATCACATGTGCTTTGACAAGAAAAGGGGCTAGAATGCTTACTATACAGAGACTGTCATGCAGTGTGTTATGGTAAGGGGCTTAGATTTCACACTTTAGGGAACTGGAAATCATTGAAATGTGTCCCATGATAATAATGTGTAATAATAATATCACATTCTAAAATAAAATCTGACAATAGAGACAAGCTGAGATGACTATAGAAGAGGATACAAATAAGTCCTCTGCTTTTTGTGTAGGAATTATATTAGTTTCTTTGTTTACTAAATTGAGATTGGCTGGCTTGTTCTTAATGGCATCTCACATAAAACTCCTCTGTTGAAACAACCCCCAATATGATGGTTTTTGAAGGTGGGGCAATTGGGAGATGATTATGTCATGAGGGTTGAGTATTGAAAGGTGAGAAGAAGTCAGAAAAAATAAGATCATGAGGCTCAACCCTCATGGATGGGATGAGCGGCATTTTAAGGGGCCACAGAGAGATCCCTTGGCCTTTCAGCATGTAAGGACGCTGAAGACAGTTGCTTATGGGCCAGGAAGTGGGCCCTCCTCAGACACTGAATCTGCCTGCATTTGATCTTGTACTTCTGAGCCTCCAAAACTGAGTATAAATTTCTCTTGCTTATAAGCTATTCAGTTTATGGTATTTTGTTATAAAAACCTAAGCAGACAAGGACAGTAATAAATAGGTTTCCAATATTATCTGAACTAGATTTATGTTTTGGTAATTTTTAAAGTTGGTAATTTTTTGGTGCTTTTTGTGTGTGTTTGGTGCTTTTTGTGTGTGCACATGCTGTACTTTGCATAGATCTCACTTGCTTAACTGATGCCCGTATGTATGTTCACCACTGTTACTGATGTAAGAATACATCATAATACCATTAGTTTTAAAATATTTTGACACAGCAATGAGTGAATTTCCATCCACTATCTTTTAATTCGCTTCCCTCTCAGCACAGCTGGAGCCCATCATCTCTTTTACTGCCCAGCTGTCTGAATAGACATCACATTACTGATTTGGGGCTAGTAAGTAACAGCCAAGAGGAGGAACAATAGATGTATCTCAAGGACACTTCTGATTAATTTATCCTTGTCTAGACATGGAGAGATTTTGTTTTAGTGTCACGTATTCTTTAGAAATATTTGTGTATCAAACATTATACTTATCCAATATTCTTTGACTTGAATTTGCTTGAATGAAAATATTAGAACAGTTATTTTAAACTCAAATGCCTTTCCATGGAGTAGTAAAAGGTTACACTCTAAATTAATAATAAGAACAAACTCTTCATTTTTTAGGAAATGGGTTAATGTATGGTTTAGAATCCAAATGCTAATTCCAAATCATATATTTCCCTCCATACATAAATGCTAAAAGAACGTAAATTAAGTTTTCTTTTACCACTAAATCTGAATGCTTCCCAAGGTTTTGTATTATATTTCAAATTTTTATTTCTAATTTTGAATTATCATTTTTTTGTAGTCTGGAGGAGTAGTAAATTTTGGGGGGCAAAAATCTAGAAAGCAGCTGAGTAGCCATCAAAAGTAGATTCAATAAGTAAACTGTGGCCAATTAATGTAATACAAAATTTAAAAAATCTAAGCAACAAATGAACATGGATGAGTTTCAAAATATACATTGAGTAAAGAAGAAAACCACAATTAGCTCAATTGTGATTATATATGTATATATCTGTATTTATATTTATATATATGAACACTAAGTCATAAACCTTAGATATATACAATACTTATTTGTCAAATTTGCCTCAGTAAAGCTGGGGTACATAGGTGATACCATGAAGAAAATCACACAAAAACCTTATAAATATATGTGAACACATATTTTTTAAAATACAAGAAAATTTTAAAAGAGCAAATCACAGGAAAAATCATATGTGGTTTTCATATAACATTCTAACATAAATAGAACTAAATATATTTTTTAAAGCTAGGTATATATGTAGTGGTATATTAAAGAAAAGACATTTTAAAGATGAAAATTTCATTATAGTGGTTAGCTTTGGTGGACTGAAGGGGATGTAAATATGAAGGGCACATTTTGTGGGCTTCTAAGGGACTGGTGCCCTTCTATTTCCTGGATATAGAAGGGTTCATTCAGTACACCTCTTTGAGATTTTCATAGCTTCTTTGCATTATATTGCATGATATAACTTAGTGTATAAACATTTAAAAAATAACCAAAACCTGATTAAAAATAAAAAACAACCCACTGTAGGCTTAATTTTTTAAAGAAAAATGTAAAATCATGCTAAATAAAAAAAACAAAATGAGGAAAATAAAAATGTATATGCTACTACTAAGCATCTACAGCAATTGCATTTTAAAAATAAATAATAAAAGATGAAAAATTATGTACCATAAATATTCATTAATTAAACCTGGTTAAGCAATACTTAATATCAAAGAAAATGAATTCAGGCAAAAAAAAGTATAAATAGGAAAAGGAAAACTAGTTCATAATTATAAAATAAAGAAAAAACTGTGAAGAAGTTATAAAAATCTGAACTTCATATACCTAAAATATAGCTTCAAATATGAGTGTGTTTATGTGTATAAATTAGGCAAAATCTTACTGTGATGGCATATGTATGATTAGCTTCTGACACATCTAACACAAAAACTTACAGATCTAAATTTCAAAACTAGAAATGACATAAAGTATTTTTAATCAGGTGTGAATTAAACAATAAAAAATCAAATCATGTCTGTATGTGTGTAAAACCATACAGCCTGACCGGAATATTCGTATTCTTCCTCTGTCTATTCCTCAGTAATTATTACCCTTTCATATAAGCTTATATAAGCATAATATTTGCAACAAACATTTAACATTAAAATAAAACAAGTAATCATCATCTTTTCTTCATACAAGGATGTGTCCCTGCTTATTACTTCCATGCATTTTTCTTTTCTTTTCACCTGCACAAAGCATGGGTTGAATGCATTCTGCGATGTATCAAATCTTTATTGGCTGCTGCAGACACTGAGATGAATAAAATTACTCATGCTCTCAAGTATTTCACAATATACCTCACATTCTCATAAAAAGTGTTACAATTTATGAAAAGAAAAATACATTACCAGTATAAAAGAGAGCAAGGAGGAACACATTGCTCACCGTCGGGATGGAAGCCGGGAGTTTCCTCTTTCAACTGTAAACCTCAAGATTGGCTAAGATGAAGATGTTAAAGATTCTGGTTTTCTATCTATGTCCACTGGTAGGAACAGGTTTAAAACAATTACATTAAATTTGTTAAACTCATTGATATGGTGCTATCTCTTTACTTACATTATTATTACCAAGTGTCCAAAGTATCAACATAATTCAGCCTTTCTGCTTTTAACGGTACTTCATTTCACATCGTTGAAATCCACAGTTGGCAGGCACTTTACTTCCACAGTCTTGTTGCCTGTCACTTGGAGGACTTGTATAAGAGATAAGTACAGAACCTTTCTAGTCATTAATTAACTGTTCAGAGAGGAGGATACCTGCTGTTCATCAAGTTCTGTGTTATATGTGCTGACCTTGAAGCTGTTACTGACTGAAGAAGTCTTGACTAGAGTTCATTTCAGATTTAGTTACACATTGTGTTGCTGTATGGATGTACAACTCTTTTAAATATCCATCACATTATTAAATTACTAAAAAGGAGGTGGTAGTAATGTCTCCATGAAAGAGGAAATAACACACATTTACAGAGAGACTGGTACGAAGTAAAACCAAAGCCAAACATCCATGAATGTCTACATTAATCTTTGACAGGACATCATGTACTGTATAGAATAGTCTAGTTTTCCCCTTGGCATGTCACTCTGTTGCGATTCTTTCATATCTCACATGTGTCATCTCAGGGAATAAGGGTGGTGGAGAGGTTTGCGGAGGGTAGTGCTGCCTGTGACTACATGCTGGTGCTGACACAACCTGACTACCTAGGGTATGTAGATTTCTCCCCACAGGTCTCGGATCAGTTTAAAATCTTACACGGACCCTACATTTCACTAACATGAATTCCCAAAGGAAAAATGATTCTCCTCTGTTACATCTAATAGACAGTATTTGTATTAGTTTCCTGGGACTGCTCTAACAATTTGCCACATTGGCAGCTTAACACCACAGAATTTTATTTCTCTCAGTTCTGGAGGCCACAATTCTGAAACCAAGGTGTGAACAGAGCTGCACTCCCTCCAAACGCTGTAGGGAAAAATCCTTCCTCCATTCTTTCAGCATCTGATGGCTCCAGGAATTTTTGGCTTGTGACATCGTAATTGTAGTCTCTGTCTCCATCTTCACGCAACATTCCCTTCTGCGTCTTCTCTTCCTATAAAGTCACTTGTCACTGGATTTAGAATAAGCGTAATCTAGGATGATCTCATCTCAAATTTATTAATTACATCTGCAAAGTCCCTTTTCCAAATAAGATCACATTTACAGGTTCCAGATATGCATATACTTTGGAAGGCCATCATTCAACCCACTATAGTAGCTAAGGGTGCATAAAAAATAATGTTAGGGTTAGCAAACAGTTTTATGCTTAGTATATATCTTTGCTTTTAGTAACTTTGTTATGTTTATTTTATATTGTGATATTTATTCTAGGTCTTGCTCAGGTACAGAGCAAAATAATAGTAGAACCATTAGATATTTCTAATGTACAACTGCTTTGTTATTGCCTGATAATGCTTTGACTAGATTGTACTATATGTGCTTCCAAGAAAACTCCCAAAATATAATCTACTAGCTTCTATAAATCATCCCAGGAGACCCCTCTTCTTGCTCCTGGCATTTATTTTATCTGCATGTTAGTTGGTGAATAGTAATGACCAAAGCAAGAGATGTCTTTTCCTAAACTTATTTTATGAAAATATTTCACCTGATCAGAGATATCACCATTTATTTAACTTTATCCCCCTATTCATGCCCTTTAATATGTTTCATGAAATGTTATTGTTTTAGATTGTAAAAAAGTGATAGGGGTTGTTCAGATCTACAATGATAAAAGGAATCTTGGGGACAAAATGCAATTTAAATAGGGTGCATTTGTGAGATGTTGTTTATATCTACACTCGCTATAGGAGAAAGATGAAAAAATGTAATGGCTATGATATCATTTGTAGCTGTTTTACTTAATATATGATTTTGAAGTGGGCTTCCTGTAAAACCAGTGATAGGATCATTGTTTCAGTAAATATTGTTAGTTTCAAAAAATAGAACAAGCTCCAGCTATTTTGAGAGAAATATAATTTATTTATGCTTCCTATGTCCTCCTGTCACCATACAATCTTCAGCTTACTATTTTTAGTGATAATTAGGCAATTGTCCTTCCAATGAAATATATTGAAAAAAAAAGAAGACAGGACAGTTGTCACAGTCTTGCAGAAAATTATGAAGGTATTGCTCTCCCTGTCATATGAAAGCAGACTGCTCTGATCTTTCTTGCAAAGGAAGTAGCCCATTTATTATTTTTATATCACATTCCGTAATGCATATTAATTTATTACAGCAAAGTTGCCAAATATAGGTAACACATTTGAATATTTCTATGAAATATTTTGGTTAGGATATTCTAACCAAATATTTTGGAAGGGCATACATATTTTACTCTTCATGATTCAAATTCAATTTCCCACCACCACAGTCCCTACAAGTCAAAGAATGAGAATCAGTTTTGCTTCCTCTGCCCATTACAGTAATGGGCTTTAATTACTCATCCTTCCTTTACCCTATTGGCTCTGTCAATATGAAATGTCAGTTCTTCTAATGGTATCAGAGACCCATCTCAATGGTGGCATCTCCTACCATCGCCCCTGGCCTCCCACTCCTCATACCACCTTTTTAAAAATTGTGTTTTTTTTGTTATTATTAATGTACAATTATATGAGCAACATTATAGTCATTAGACTCCCCCTATTTTCAAATCCTGATCACACACCCCCTTACAGCCACTGACCATCAGCATAGTAAGATGCTATAGAATCACTACTTGTCTTCTCTGTGTTATACTGCCTTCCCCATGTCACCCACCACATTATATGTGCTAATCGTAATGCCCCTATTTCCCCCTTATCCCTCCCTTCACACCCATCCTCCCCAGTCCCTTTCCCTTTGGTAACTATTAGTCCATTCTTGGGTTCTGGGAGTCTGCTGCTGTTTTGTTCCTTCAGTTTTTTCTTTGTTCTTATACTCCACAGATGAGTGAAATCATTTGATACTTGTCTTTCTCCACCTGGCTTATTTCACTGAACATAATACCCTCTAGCTCCATCCATGTTGTTGCAAATGGTAGGATTTGTCTTCTTATAGCTGAATAATATTCCATTGGGTATATGTACATCTTCTTTATCCATTCATCTACTGATGGACACTTAGGTTGCTTCCATTTCTTGGCTATTGTAAATAGTGCTGTGATAAATATAGGGGTGCATATGTCTTTTTGAAACTGGGCTCCTGCATTCTTAGGGTAAATTCCTAGGAGTGGTATTCCTGCGTCAAATGGTATTTCTATTTTGAGTTTTTTGAGGAACTTCCATACTGCTTTCCACAATGGTTGAACTGTTTTAGTTTCCCACCAGCAGTGTAGGAGGGTTCCCCTTTCTCCACATCCTCGCCAACATTTGTTGTTGTTTGTCTTTTGGATGGTGGCCATTCTAAATGGTGTGTGGTGATATCTCATTGTGGTTTTAATTTGCATTTTTCTGATGATTAGCGATGCAGATATCACCTTATTTTTATACTTTCCTTCATGTTATGGCAGCTCTGGCATATTGACTTCACATACTATTTACCAGGGACTGATTTTGCCAAGCCAATTTTCAATCAGTCAACAAAGTAATGCAACCATATTCAGTATGGAATCTTGGGAAAATCCACAAATATTATAAATGCCACATGTTCTGGTTTTGTATTTTGACTTTGGGTTAACAGATTTAGAATCCATCCCTCCATTTATTACTGAGAGTTTCCTTTTTGCCTAACTCCATTCAGGCTCACACAGGGAAAAGTAGACTGAAAAATGTGTTTTCAGCTAGCCAAGCTGCCACATAAACCATCACATTGGATAATGTTATTCATTACATCATCACTACATTCAACTGATTCTAATACTCCAAATGGAGAAACCTCTCAAGCTGCTTAATGACCTGATCCCAACAATCCATTTTGAATAACTGTTTTATGGAATATTTTGGGGAACCTCTGTGGGTATTTTAATGACAAGTAATTTAATTCAGGAAGTTTATCACATAGGTTATGAAAGAGATGCCAAGTCAAAGAAGAGATTGTTGAAGCAACTCAAAGAACAAGATGTCAGTGGCCACTCTTTAGAATTAGATGAGGTAACATTAATAGAAACTACAAATGGAATTAATCTGGAATATAAGGTCCTTTCAATGACTGTGGAGATCTGAGATCATGGAAAGAGAGACTGTATTATGGAGAATAAGCCCCATGGAGGAGAATCAGCCACTACTAGAATAGGTGAGAGATGTGAGTGAATAAAAGATGGAAACGCCTGCTTTCTCTACTTCTCTTGTTCCTCATGCTATCAGCATCAATACCTGTTGACTGAATTTACCTGGGAGGCTTTGTAAAGGGATTCTGGGAAAAGGAGAAGAGTGAGCAATAGATGAAAATGATTAATAGGCAATGATTGATGTACATCTAAATGGTTACTAATATATCAGATATTAGAGAAGAATTATATGAATGGATAACTTAATTAATTTATGCATACACAGTTGGATTGCCTTGAGAATTCTTCTTAATACACTCCAAACTTTTAAGAATTTTTTTGGATTATGTCCCCTATAGAAATATAGAAAAAATAACCTCCTTGATAGCTTAACTTAAAGAAAATGAATATGAAGTAGTCTAAGAAAATAAATTTTTATAATCTGATAGCTGAATATAACATATTTAGAAAAGTCACTCAGATTTCAAATTTTAAAAGAATTTTCTAGTTGTTAGTATGCTACATTAATGCCATGAAAGCGATATATAATGGTTAATAAAACTCAGGAAGCAATAGGAGATTTATTTTTCAAAAATACTGAAAACCATAGTATTTAATACACATGACTGAATTTCCAGTTAAGACTGTCTCACACAAAGTACTGCATAATGTGTCAGACCATAGGGCCTTCCAGTGAAGAAATATGGCTTAGATATGAAGCAATGTGCAAATAATCAAGTAGCTTTTACCTTCCTAGGATAAACAGCTGGGTATCATTTAACAGAAGTTATTAATTAAAAAAATTGACAAAGTCTCATTTTAAAATACAAACTTTAAATGAAAAGAAGTTGTAGTCATCTTAGTGTGGGCAGCATGAAAACGTGCAAGCACATCAACTGATTGCATACAAGTAGGATCGAATAATAACAGCAACAGCTGCTGACATTTATTGACAACTATTTGATTCATCTATCTTCTTCAGTTTCTAAAAAGGTACTACCAATTAATGCCACATGTTCATAGTTCTATAGGTTTGCACATATGAAATTTTAATTTCCCCAATGATAATTTTTATGTACTCATGCTAGAGTATAAAAGCCCAATTATTCATTTATGGGCATACCATGAGGTGTTGCAAGTTTGCTTCCAGACCACTGCAATAAAGCAAATCAAATGAATTTTTTGGTTCCCCAGTGCATATAAAAGACTTGCTTATACTATACTATAGTTTATTAAGTGTATACTAACATCATATCTAAAAAATCAGAGTATATACCTTAATTTCAAAATACCTTATTGCTAAAAATGTTAGTGATCATCTGAGCTCTCAGTGAATTGGAATCTTTTTGGTCAAGGAAGATCATGCCTCAGTATTGATGAGTGCTGAATGATCAGGGTGGTGGTTTCTGAAGATTGGGATGGCTGTGGCACCTTCTTTATTTTTATTTTTACTCTTATTGAAGTACAATTGATATACAATCTTCTATTGGTTTCAGATATGCAATATAGTGACTCACCAGTTACCCACATTATTAAATCCTCACTCAACTAGTGGAGATATTATCTGTCAACATAGGAAAATATAAAAGAATCATTTGCTATATTCTCCATACTAGACTACTACTCCTGTCATAAACATAGATTATGATTGAGAATTTTCATGAGTGGGAATTTCTTAAAATAAGACAATAATGAAGTTTCCCATTGATTGACTTTCCCTTTCATGAATGATTTTTCTGCAACATGGGATGCTGTTGGAGAGCATTTTACCCACAATAGAACAACTTTCAAAATTGGAGTCTATCCTCTCAAACACTCCTGCTGCCTTAACTAAGTTTAGATAATAATTCTAAATCTGGTTGTCACTTCAATAATCTTCATAAACATCTTTACTAGGAATAAGTAACATCCCAATAAACCACATTCTTTGCTCTTCTATAAGAAGCAACCCCTTGTTTGTTCAAGGTTTTTTTTATTAATAAAGTATCATTGATATATAACCTTATGAAGGTTTCACATGAGCAACATTGTAACCACAACATTCACCCATATTATCAAGTCCCCCCCCACACCCCATTAGAGTCACTGTCCATCAGCCTAGTAAGATGCTATAGAGTCACTACTTGTCTCTCTGTGCTGTACTCCCTTCCAAACGACCCACCTACATTATGTGGGCTAATTATAATGCCCCTTAATCCACCTCTCCTTCCTTCCCAAACCGACCTCCCCAACCATTTCCCTTTGGTAACTACTAGTCCCTTCTTGGTGTCTGTGAATCTGCTACTGTTTTGTTCCTTCAGTTTTGCTTTGTTGTTATACTTCACAGATGAATGAAATCATTTGGTACTTGTCTATCTCTGCCTGGCTTCTTTCAAAGAGCATAATACCCTCCAGCTCCATCCATGTTGTTGCAAATGGTAGGATTTGTTTTCTTCTTACAGCTGAATAACATTCCATGTGTATATGTACCACATCTTTTTTTTAAATTAATTAATTAATTAATTTTTAAATTTTGGTATCATTAATCTACAGTTACATGCGGAACATTATGGTTACTAAACTCCCCACTTCATCAGATCCCCCCCGCCTACTCCATTACAGTCACTGTCCATCAGCATAGTGAGATGCTATAGAATCACTACTTGTCTTCTCTGAGTTTGTACCACATCTTCTTTATCCATTCATCTACTGATGGACACTTGGTTTGCTACATATCCTGGCTATTGTAAATAGTGCGGCGATAAACATAATGAGTGCATATGTCTTTTTGAATCTGGGCACTTGTTGTCTTCAGGTAAATTCCTAGAAGTGGAATTTCCAGGTCAAATGGTATTTCTGTTTTTAGTTTTTTGAGGAATCTTCATATTGTTTTCCACAAAGATTGAATTAATTTACATTTCCACCAACAGTGTAGGAGTGTTCCTCTTTCTCTGCATCCTCGACAGCATTTGTTGTTGCTTGTCTTTTGGATGTTGACCATCATAACTGGTCTGAGGTGATATCTCATTGTGGTTTTAGTTTGAATTTCCCTGATAATTAGTGATTATTAGGAGCATCTTTTCATGTGCCTGTTGGCCATCTGAATTTCTTCTTTGGAGAAGTGTCTGTTCAGATTCTCTGCCCATTTTTAATCGGGTTATTTGCTTTTTGTATGTTGAGGCATGAGAGCTCTTTATATATTTCTGATGTTAACTACTTATTGGGTATGTCATATATGAATATATTCTCCCATAATGTAGGATGCATTTTTGTTCTGCTGATGGTGTCTTCTGCTGTACAGAAGCTTTTTAGTTTAAAGTAATCCCATTTGATCATTTTTGTTTTTGTTCTGCTTGCCTGAGGAGATGTGTTCAGGAAAAAGTAGCTCATATTTATATTCAAGAGAGTTTTACCTATGTTTTCTTCTAAGTATTATGGTTTCATGACTTACATTCAGGTCTTTGATCCATTTTTAGTTTACTTTTGTGTATGGAGTTAGACAATCATCCAGTTTCATTCTCTTACATGTAGCTGTCCAGTTTTGACAACACCAGTTGTTGAAGAGGCTGTCATTTCCCCATTGTATATCCATGGCTCCTTTATTGTATGTTAATGGACCATATATGTTTGGGTTTAAACCTGGACCCTCTAGTCTGTGCCAGTACCAAATTGTCTTGATTACTGTGGCTTTATAGTAGACGTCGAAGTCAGGGAGCATAATCCCCCCAGCTTTATTCTTCCTTCTCAGGAATTTTTTGGCTATTTGGGGTCTTTTGTGGTTCCATATGAATTTTAGAACTATTTGTTCTAGTTCGTTGAAGAATGCTGCTGGTATTTTGATAGGGATTGCACTGAATCTGTAGATTGCTTTATGCACGATGGCATTTTGACAATATTAATTCTTCCTATCCATGAACACGGGATGTGTTTCCATTTATTGGTATCTTCTTTAATTTCTCTCATGAGTGTTGTGCTGTTTTCAGAACATAGGTCTTTCACTTCCTTCATTAGGTTTTTTCCTAAATATTTTATTCTTTTTATTGCAATTGTGAATGGAATTGTTTTCCTGATTTCTATTTCTGCTAGTTTATCATTAGTGTATAGGAATGCAACAGAACTCTGTGTATTAATTTTGTATCCTGCAACTTTTCTGAATGCAGATATTAGATCTAGTAGTTTTGGAGTGGACTCGTTAGGGTTTTTTATGTATAATATTATGTCATCTGCAAACAGTGACAGTTTAACTTCTTCTTTACCAATATGGATGACTTTTATTTCTTTGTGTTGTCTGATTGCCGTGACGAGGACTTCCAGAACTATGTTGAAAAAAAGTGGAAAGAGTGGGCATCCTTGTCTTGTTTCCAATCTTAAAGGAAAGGCTTTAGCTTCTCACTGTTATGTATGATGTTGGTTGTGAGTCTGTCATATATGGCCTTTGTTATGTTGAGGTACTTGCCCTCTATACCCATTTTGTTGAGAGTTTTTATCATCACTGGATGTTGAATTTTGTCAAATGCTTTTTCAGCATATATGGAGATGATCATGTGGTTTTTGTCCTTCTTTTTGTTGATGTGATGGATGATGTTGTTGGATTTTCTAATATTGGACCACCCTTGCATACCTGGAATAAATCCTACTTGATCATGATGGATGATATTTTTGATGTATTTTTTAATTTGGTTTGCTAATATTTTGTTGAGTATTTTGCATCTATGTTCATCAGGGATATTGGTCTGTAGTTTTCCTTTTTTTGTGGTGTCTTTGCCTGGTATTGGTATTAGAGTGATGTTGGCCTTGTAGAAAGAGTTTGGGACTATTACATCCTCTTCTACTGTTTGGAAAACTTTAAGGAGGTTGGGTATTAGGTCTTCACCAAATGTTTGATAAAATTCAGTAGTAAAACCATCAGGCCAGGGGTTTTGTTCTTAGGTAGTTTGTTGATTACCAATTCAATTTTCTTGCTGGTAATTGGTCTATTCATATTCTCTGTTTCTTCCTGGGTCAGCCTTGGAAGGTTATAATTTTCTAAAAAGTTGTCCATTTCCTCTAGGTTATCCAGTTTGTTAGTATATAATTTTTCATAGTATTCTCTCATAATTCTTTGTATTTCTGTGGTGTCTGTAGTGATTTTTCCTTTTTCATTTCTGACGCTGTGTAGGTGTGTAGACTCTTTTTTTCTTGATAAGTCTGACTAAGGGATTATCTATTTTGTTTATTTTCTTGAAGAACCAGCTCTTGCTTTCACTGATTCTTTCTATTGTTTTATTCTTTTGGATTTTATTTATTTTTGCTCTAATCTTTATTATGTCCCTCCTTATACTGGCTTTGGGCCTCATTTGCTCTTTTTCTAGTTTTGTTAATTGTGAGTTTAGACTGTTCATATGGGATTGTTCTTCTTTCCTGAGGTAGGCCTGTATTGCAATATATACTTCCCTCTTAGCATGTCCTTTGCTACATCCCACTGATTTTGTGGTGTTGAATTATTGTTGTCATTTGTCTCCATATATTGCTTGATCTCTGTTTTTATTTGGTTATTGATATATTGGTTATTTAGAAGTATGTTGTTAAACCTCCATGTGTTTGTGGACTTTTTAGTTTTCTTTGCCTAGTTTACTTCTAGTTTCATACCCTTGTGGTCTGAGAAGCTGGTTTGTACAATTTCAATATTTTTTAATTTACCGAGGCTCTTTTTGTGGCCTAGTATATGATCTATTCTTGAAAATGTTCCATGTACACCTGAGAAAAATGTGTATCCTGCTGAT
The DNA here is from genome assembly GCA_029783875.1 of Phataginus tricuspis. Classification (NCBI taxonomy): domain Eukaryota; kingdom Metazoa; phylum Chordata; class Mammalia; order Pholidota; family Manidae; genus Phataginus; species Phataginus tricuspis. The sequence continues at coordinate 8,483,298 of JAQQAC010002701.1, forward strand.
TTTGGGTGCAGGGTTCTGTAGATTGTCCAGAACATTAACATTTACTCCATTATCAGGAATAAAACTGTTTCACATCTTATCATTTATGTGTTCACTGGAGTAACATTTTAATTTTATTCAAGAACTTTTCCTTCACATTCACAGGGTTGCTAACTATTTGGTGCAAGAAGCCTAACTTTCAGCTACCTGTTATTGATGTGCCTTCTTCAATAAACTGAGTAAGTTTTAGTTTTTGATTTAAAGTGAGAGATGTGTTATTCTTCCTTTCACTTGAACATTTAGATTCAAGGCCATTATAGGATTGTTAATTGCCTTACTTTCAATACTATTATGTCTCAGAGAATAGGAAGGCCTGATGAGAGGGAGAGAGATAGGGGAATGGTCAGTCAGTTGAACAGTAAGGAAACAAAATTTATTAATTTCACCATTTTATATGAGTATGGTTTATGGCCAATAATAAATATAATAGTAATGTTAACATTTGAATTATTGTGAGAATTACCATACTTGACACAGAGATACAAAGTAAGCATATGCTGCTTGACAAATTGTACCAGGAGACTTGTTGCAAACAGGATTGATACAAACTTTCAATTTGTAAGGAAAGAAATATCTACAAAGTTCAGTAAAGCAAAATGCAATAAAACAATGTATGCCTGTCATACTCTATTTTTCCTAATAATGTTCTGATCAAGAGATAATTTCTGGTGGTAAAAAATGATCTCATTACCTGGGGTTTCCTATTATAAGGGAACATAAGAACCAGGTGTTTAGAAATCACAGAGCAAGCAAACAGCATCTCAATAAAATGGTTCTTTAGAAATACATATCCTATAAGTGTATATATATATATTTATAGTTACACTGCAATATTGCCAAAATAATAATTTGTACAGCTTGATGTTTGACAGATTTATACACTAGTGTAACCACAAGATTTAAAGTGTATGTACCTTTTAATTACCCCTAAGTCCCATTTGCCCCTTCAATCACTCTTCTCCTCCCACCCAGGACTCCCTCTGTTGTGCCTTCTGAACAATATCATGTGAGCAGAACCATTCTCTATGCAGCCTTTTGTGTCAGGCTTCAGTCAATTAACATAATTCTTTAGAGATTCACTTGTGCAATGTCAAAATATCAATATTTTGGTTTTTTTTAGTTTTTAAAAGCATTCTATTGTATGATTCTTCCACTCTGTTCTCTATCTGATGGATATTTGGGTTATTTTTTTATTTTGACTCTTTTGGAAAAGCTGATATGAGAATTTGCATAGAAAACATTTTTTGGACATTTGTTTTCATTCTTCTTGTATAAATACCTAGCAGCAGAATTGCTGAGAATCTGGGAACTGTATGTTTAATTTACAAAAAACAAAACCAAAAAAACTCCGTAACAATCAATTTTCCAAAGAAGGTGAGCCATTTTGTATATCCAGCAGATATATAAGATCTCCAGGTCAACAACCTCAGTAGCAACTGTTACTATCAGTTGTTTCTAAAGTTAGCAATTCTAATGAGTGAGTTATAGTATTTCATTGTTTATTTTGCATTTGTATAATTACTAATGTTGAGCATCTTTTCATGTGATTTTCATTCATATCTCTTTTATAAAATGACCATTTAACACTCTTGCCCTTTTTAAAATTAGAGTGTCTTTTGTTTCTTATGTTGTAGAATTGCATGTATTTTATATACAGACCGTTATCAAATTTATTTTGCAAGTATTTTGTGCCAGACAGGTGTGTGTCCTCATTTTCTTAACAGTGTTTATAAAAGCACTAAAACTTTTAGTTTTTGTAAGTACAGTTTATTGTAATTTTTGGTTAGCATAATTTTATTTCCTTTAGAAATGTCAACCCCACTTCTCAAAATTTTTCTACTATATTGCATTTTACAAGTTTAACATTTTTGGCTTTATAATTATATCTCTTATCAATGTCAAGATACTTTTTGTGCATAATATAAAAGAAGGTGTGGGTTTCACTTTACACACAGATGTCCAGTTTATCCAATACATTTATTGCAAAGACTATCCTTACCCACTAACTCACTTTTGCACTTTTGTTTCATTCAATATACTACATAGGAGTAGGTATACTATGTAAGAGTATCACTTCTATACTGTATAGATGTCTAATCTGATTTATTTTATCCCCGACCTGCAGGGAAAACAACTAGGGCCCGAGGAGAGGGGCAGGAGAATAGAGACACAAGACGCGAGGGATGGAGACAAGACAGTTTCCTGATCAAGTCTCGTTTATTTGCGGAAACACACAGCTTATATAGCATAGCTCAAGTGGGAAGGAGTCGTGGCTAATCCTGATTGGCAGTTTAGCATGCAAATGAAGCCTTATACCAAAGTCCTATGCAAGAGCAGTCTATGAGCATGCGCTCAAAGAGCAGTCCAGGCAGCAGGCAACAAGATGGTGTCCAAGCACAAAATGGAGTCCAAGCACTTCCTCTTTCTTCTTTGTCACGTACGCAGCGATCTCAGTTCCTTTTATGGTCACATCCCTTTGCAGGCCGCGGCTCCCGACATTATTTATTTTCAAGTCCATTTCATCACATCACACTAAATAAAATGTTCCATGAAATGCAAATATTATATTATTTAAATATTAATCAAATATTAAAAGTTAACATTTTAGTGCAGAAAGAAAAATTGAGCTTTGAGAGCACCTTTGACTGCAGTCATATACCACAATATTACCATTTAATATACATTCACTTTCAAATGGCCCATTTAATAATATAAGTAACTTATTTGGACATAATGAAGTATCCTTCAGGAAAATGTTTTAACAATGAGTTTTCTGAAAACTTTATACTCAGTACACATAATTTAGGCAAATATAAAAGCCTTTCATCTTCAGAATATGTAGAAGTCTTTAGCATACATTTCTTAATTGTTTTATAATTCCCAAACTCTGTTTTCTTAATGTATTCAATAATATTTACTCTCTTTTCAAGTTTTATTTAGTGATGTAAATGCTGTGTTTTCAAATTTTACTTAGTGAGAAATAAAGGTCATTGGGCTACCAAATTTTTTCTTATGATTTGCTTTTTTTTAATTTTTATATTCATCATGTCTGTATCAGAAATGATTTATCACAATTTTTGCACATGATTTCAGAGCTTGATGAATATTTGAGGTAACAGAATTAGCATTATAATATTTGAACAGTTTTATTTTAAGATATAATTTACATTCAGAAAAATGGAACAATTCAATTACTTTAGTAAATATATAGAGTTGTGCAATACAAATTATACTGGAACAATCTCAGATTTGAAGCACTTCTATCATCCAAAACATTCTATTGTACTTATTTATGATCTATCTCCACTCCTCCAGTTCTGTGTCAACCATGGATCTATTTTCTGTCTCAATTATTTTTGCATAGGTCATAAAAATGTAGTCATATAGTTTTGGACTATGCTTTTTTCATGTAGCATAATTTTCATCTCTTATTTCCTGAATCATATTCTAGTGCATGAAGACATATTTTTAATCCACTTTTCAGTGTACAAAGAATTCTGAAAAAATACATTTCCTTCAAAGGCTATGCTTAAATGGAATGGACTAACAAATAATTATGGCTTTTAATGCTAGTATATCAAAAATCTCAGAAAATATTATAGTCATTGTGCAATCTAATCAAATCATATTTATCATACAATCCAAACTATATTATTCTGACTTTAATTTAAAGCTCCATAAATGCTTTAACTAAAAAGCTATAATCTTCTTCAAGTTATCTATTTATTTACCTTATATAAATAAGTTTTAAGTCATTTATTTCCCTACCATTTAACAGCATAAAATATCTAGTGATTATTTTACTCATATAATTAATAGCTATTATAGTTTACTATTATTATACATGATTTAGGCTTTAACTAAAAGAACTGAACACCCATAATGCCTAGGGGGGAATTAAGCCCAGCAATTTATAAGTTTCTGAAAAAATTCATACTTCCTAGTATATAAGGCATGAATATTAAAATAATGCAATGTACAAAGGCATCACACTATCTGATTTTAAACTATAGCACAAAACTATAGTAATCAAAATAGTATGGCACTGACATAAAAGACAGGCACATTAACCAGTCACAGGAACAGAATTGAGTGCTCAAAAATAAACCTATGCATATATAATTAATATTTGAAAGGGGCACAAAATGCTCATAAAGAGTTTCTTTCATAAATGGTAGTCTGAAAACTGGATATTCACATGCAAAAGAATGAAACTAGACATCTATCTTATACCACTTAATAAAAATTAATTTGAGTGGATTAAAGACTTATGTGTAAGACCTGAAAACCGTAAAACCACTAGAAGAGAAAAAAGTTCCTAGATATAAAGCATAGATAAAAAAGTTCCTAGATATGGTCTTGGCAATGATTTTTTGGATATGAGACCTAATGCACAAGCAGCAAAATCAAAAATAAAGAAGTAGGACTACATCATAATAAAAAGATCATGTACTGCAAAAGAGATAATCAACAAATCAAAACAAGAAGAACAACCTATGTGTTGGAGAAAACATGAATATATGTATACACATATGCTTTCCCATATGAATACACTCCATTTAATTTTTGAGTCAGGAGCTAATGAACTATGTCGCTATGAAGCAGCATAAATCCTTATAAGTTTTCCCTGAGACATTATTCTCTAACAGTCAGTTGACATCTTGACAAGCTATTTATTAATTTCTTTTTTCTTCTATGACACAATGTCTATATTAATTGATAACAGATCATAGTTAAGAAAGTGTGAACTTAATTAATTAATTAAATTAATTACCTTAATACCAGTTTTGTAAGTAGATGGGAAGAAATAATCCTTAAAATACCTTGTAATTTGCAAAGCTTTGTCCTTTTCTCTCCAGCTTTATTGAGATATAATTGACATATAACATTGTTTAAGTTTAAGGTATATTTTTATTAATAACATACAAATGAGAGGGTTGGCTTTTCATTAACTGATGTTATTTTAATTAGAATCCTGTAGTTTGCACTTCATTAAAGTGTCTTCCTAGAGTCTGAGATAATAAAAGAAGAAGAAATTTTGAAGGCACATAGTTTAGTTAAAATTTGATTTTTTTTAATGTAACAAATATCACAACTGAAAGTATAGGGACCAGATCCACATCCAAGAGATGCATATTTCACTTGGGAAATAACAGAATACATGATAGGGGAGATGTTTAAGCTTGTAAATTTAATAAAAAAATAATAAATTTTAACATAATTGTGTCTTCCAGTTATAAAAACAATTTAAAAATAGTTCTGTCAACGTGGAAAACACTTTAGATAAGCATAGGAAAGAACTACTACTGATTTTAGAGGTGCAAATCAAAATTATAACACTGCAAATGGTTGTTTGAATGACTAGGATCAAATGATATCTATGCCATTAGAGCCTTTGACTTAGAGTGTGACTCACAGATCTGAAATAAAGGGGCAAGACTCAAGATATTTGAGAAATCAAGATGAATCTTCACAATGAGACATAAAGAATTGACAATGAACCATAAAACCCTCTACCAAGACCAAAGAGATCTATATGGGAGTAAGATTATGTACCTATACTAATAAATATTTGTGTTTGGCCATAAAATTTTATACATAAATATAATTTCAACCAATATTGTCTTTTAAATACAATTTTAAAGTATTTTATGAAAGCATAGGGAAAGATGATCTTCAAGATTGACCTGTCACTAAGCTATGAATTCTTGTGTACACTTAAAATTTGTTATTAAAATATTAACAAATGCATAGAAATAGATGAGAAATCCCAGCATTTCTGCAGAGGATGTTGTATTAATCAGGATCTAGAATTAGTGTAAATAATTGGAAGCATAAAATAGAGATTCCCAAGTGAACTTCATATTAGAATAATTTTTCAAGACTAGCTGCAAGTAGGAAATAAACTTTTGAGTGAATGAAAATCTCTTAGCCCTTTGTGCTCAAATAAGATCATGAACCAGAAGGGGCACAGATATTCTAAACCATAATTTAAGTTGGTCACAGGATGGTAGTACGATATGGAGAATAGAGCCAATGATTCTGTAACATCTTTCTATGTTGACAGATGGTAACTGCATAAGAGGGGATAAGGATTTAAAATATGGGTAACTGCTGAACCGCTGTATTGTATACTTGAAACCAATGTAAGTTTGTATATCAACTATACTTCAATAACAAAATAAAAATAAAAAGCTTTATATATTCCTTAAAATATTGCTTAAAACATCTCTTCTCATTCTGTGTTAAATGTGAAAAAGTTATTATATAGCCTGTTGAAAACAAAAGTTGCATTTGAAAGAAATTATACTGAAAAATTTTTAATTTGGAAAAAAATGACTTGTTTTAGGATCACTATTAGTAAATTATCTTAAAACATAACCATCCCTATAAATATTTTTATCATATATATTTTATATGAAACAATATAGTAGAATAAAATTCCAGGTTCAATTTTTCTTAAAACCTAGCCTTATACTTAATATAACAGAAATGTCTGTTTGTAAATTATAGAAAATATGATTGTGTAATTATCATGTTTATGAATAACCATCACATGAGCAAACTATTTTATCCATTCACATTGTTGAATTTGTATATATAAAATTATGTATGATCTAAATATTTGTATAAAACATATAAATACCTATAAATAAACATACATTAAGCAGTCAAATCTTTTATTTTTAATGAGACATGATTTACATATTACATTTGTTTTAGGTGTACAATACAATGATTTGATGTATGTTTATATTGCAAAATAATTACCAAAATAAGTTTAGTTAACATCCATAACCTAACATAGTTACAATTTCCAGACTTGTATTTAATATAATGGAAACTTCTATTTGTAAATTATTGCAGATAAAAGATTGTGTAATTATCATGTTTATAAATAGCATCACATTAACAGAATATTTCATCCATTCACACTGTTGAATTTGTATTCATAAAATGATATATGATATAAATATATGTACATATAAACATACAATACTAAGTAGTCAAATCTTTTCTTTTAAATGAGATACAATATATATAAAACATTACATTAGTTTTAGATGCACAACATAATGATTTGATATATGTTCATATTGCAAAATAATTACCACAATAAGTTTAATTGACATCCATGACCTCAAAAAGTTACAACTGTTTTTCTTATTGTGGTCTACACTCTCAGCAATTTTCAAACATACAATACAGTATTATAAACTATAATCACCATGCTGTATATTACATCATCTAAAACTGGAAGTTTTTCTCTTTAAGCCACTTAATCCACTTCTCCCACCCATTAGTTCTCTGGCAACCACCAATATGTTCTCTGTATCTGATGAGTTTGGGGTTTTTAGATTCCACATGTAAAATCATACAGTATTCTCCTTCTCTGATTTATTTCATTTAGCATAATGCCCTCAAGATTTATCCATGTTGTCACAAATGGCAGGAATTCCTTTCTTAGAGCTGAATAATTTTCATTGTGTGTATAAATTACATTTATTTTTTTGTTTATTTATTAGATATGTTTATTGAAGTATAATTGATAATCAGCATTATGTGTTTTCAAATATACAGCATAATGATTCAACAGTTTTATATATCATTACATGTTCACACCAAATAGTATAGTTACTATGCCAACATGCCTGTTATAGAACTATTAACTATATTCTCTATGATGTACTTTCATTCCCATGACTAATTTATATATGATTGAGATTTTATATTCTATCTCTTCCACCTATTTCACCAACCCACCTCAGTACCTCCCACATGGTAATCAACAGTCATTTCTCAGTATCTATGAGTCTACTGCTGTTTTACTCATATTTCGTTTTTAGATTCCACATGGAAGTGAAATTGTATGGTATTTTTCTTTTTCCACTTGGCTTATTTCATGCAATATAATACCCTCTAGTCTGTCCATGTTGTCACAACTGGCAGGATTTCTTTCTTTTTTATGGCCAAATAATATTCCATTGCATGAATGTAACACATCTTATTTATACATTAATTTATTGATGGACACTGGTTGCTTTTTTATCATTGCTATTATAAATAATACAGCAATCACCATAGTGATACATATATATTTTCAAATTAGAGATTTTTTTTTCTCCAGGTAGATTGCTAGAATTGGATTGCTGAATCATATGATATTTCTATTTTTAATTTTTTAAAGAGCCTCCATACTGCTTTCCACATTGGATGTACCAATTTAAATTCCCACCAACGGTATTGGAGGGTTGCCTTCTGTCTACATCATTGCTAACATTTGCTATTTCTTACCTTTTGGATAGTGGTCATTCTGACTGGTATGAAGTGATATCTCATTGTGGTTTTGATTTGCATTTCCCTGATTAGTGATGTGGATTGTATTTTCATGTTCCTGTTGGTCATCTGAATTTCTTCTTGGAAAATGTCTATTCAGATACTCTGGCCATTTTTTAAATTTGTGTTTTGTGTTGGATAATTTGAGTTCTTCATATATTTTATGTTAAACCTTTATCAGATTTATCATTTATACATATATTCTCAAATATGGTAGGCTGCCTTTTTATTTTGTTGATATTTTCCTTTGTTGTACAGAAGCTTTGTAGTTTGTGGTAGTCCCACTTGCCCATTTTTGCTTTTGTTCCCTCACCTAGGGAGATGTATCCAAAGAAAAATTTTCATGCTTATATTCAAGAGATTTTTGCCTATGGTTTCTTTGTAAAGTCTTACGGTTTCATGTCTTATATTTAGGTCTTTAATCCACTTAGAGTTTACTTTTGTTAATGGTGTTAATGAGTAATCCTGTTTCATTCACATGAATGTAGCTGTGTAGTTTTCTCAAAAGCAGTTACTGAAAAGACTGTATTTTCCCCTTTGTTAATCTTACCTCCTTGGTCATATATTAGCTGAACATATTGGTGTGGGTTTATACCCGGGCTCTTTATTTTGTTCCACTGATGTATGAGAATGTTCTTGTGACAGTACCATACTATTTTGATTATTGTAGCTTTGTAGTATAGCCTGAAGTCAGGGAGTGTGATGCCCCAGCTACATTCTTCTTTCGCAGGATTGCATTGTGGGGGGTCTCCTGTGGTTTCATATAAATTTTAGGATTATTTGCTCCAGTTCATTGAAAAATGCCATTGGTATTTTGATAGGGTTTGCATTTAATCTGTAAATTGCTTTGGCAGGATGGCCATTTTGAAAATATTCACTCTTATACATGAGCATGGGATAGATTTCCATTTATTTCTGTCTTTAATTTCTCTCATGAGTGACATAGTTTTCAGAGTACAGATCTCTCATTTGGTTTGGTTTATTCCTAGGTATTTTACTCTTTTTGATGCAACTGTAAATGGAATATTTTTCCTGATTTCTCTTTCTGTTAGTTCATTATTTGTATATAGCAATGTTACTTATTTCTATACATTGATTTTTAATCTTCCAACTTTGCTGAATGGAGTTATTAGTTCTAATATTTTTTTGGTGGAATTCTTAGGGTTTTCTATGTATATCAAAATGTCATCTGAAAATAGTGACAGTTTAACTTCTTCCTTACCAGTATGGAAGTCTTTATATCTTTACCTTATCTGATTGCTGTGACTAGGACTTCTACTGCCATGTTGAATAAAAGTGGTGAGAGTGGACATTCTTGCCTTCTACTGATTTTAGAGGAAAAGTGTTTAGCTTTCTGCCATTGAGTATGGTGTTAGTTTGTTGGGGTTTTTTTTTGTATATAGCCTTTTTTATATTGAGGTTCATTCCCTTTATACCCGTTTTGTTGAGAATTTTTATCATGAATGGATGTTTAATTTTGTCAATTTTTTTCAGCATCTTTTGAGATGGTTATATGGTTTTATCCTTTTTGTTAATGTGGTTTAACTCATCAATTGATTTCTGAATATTTTACAATTCATGGAATAAATCCCACTTGGTCATGATGGATGATCCTTTTGATGAATCTTTGAATTTGGCTAATATTTTGTTGAGGACTTTTCATCTATTTCATCAAGGATACTAATCTATAATATTTGTTTTTACACTGTATTTTTCTTGTTGTGATATTACTGTGTTGCTGGCCTCATAGAATGAGTTTGGAAGTATTCCCTCCTCTACTACTTTTTGAATACTTTAAGAAGGGTGGATATTAGCTCCTTTTTAAATATTTGGTAAAATTCAACTGTAAAACTGTCTGTTCCTTGACTTTTGTTTGTTGGGATTTTTTGATCACCAATTCAGTTTGCTTGTAATCTGTTCACATGTTTTGTTTCTTCCTGGGTCAGTCTTGGAAGTTTGTATTTTTCCTGGAATTTGTCTATTTTTTCTAGGTTGTCCAATTTATTGGCATACAATTTTCCATATAATTCTCTAATAATTCTTTTTGTATTTGTGGTGTCAGTCACAACTTCTCCTTTTTCACTCTGACTTTGCTTAGTTGTGTCCTCTTTCTGTTTTTCTTGATAAGTCTGATTAGGAATTTGTTTATTTTGTTTGTTTTCTTAAAGAACCAGCTCTTGGTTTCCTGGAATTTTTATTTTCTTAGTCCCTATTTTATTTATTTCTGCTTTGTTCTTTATTATTTTCCACATTCTATTAACTCTGGGCTTTGTTCTTCTTTTTCTAGTTCCTTTAGTTGTGAGTTTAGACTGTTTACTTAAGATTGTTCTTGTTTCTTGATATAGGCCTGTATTGCCATGTACCTCCCTTTTAGAACTGCTATTGTGGCTTCCCACATAATTTGAACTGTTTTTATTTTATGTTTCATTTGTTTCCATGTATTTATTTCCTTTTGTATTTGTTCATTGATTCATTTGTTATATAGAAACATGTTGCTTGGTCTCCACATGGTTATATTTTTTCTTGTCTTTTTTTTCTTCATGTAATTGATTTCCAGTTTCATACCATTGTGTTCTGAAAAAATGCTTAATTCAATTTCAATCTCTTTGTATTTATTGAGGCTCTTTTTGTGTTCTAATATGTTGTTTAATCTGGAGAACAACCCATGTGAACTTGAGAATAATGTGTATCCTGCTGCTTTTGGGTGGAATGGTCTTTACATATTTGTTAAGTCCATCTAGTCTAATGTGTTATTCAATACTGTGTTCTTATTTATTTTCTGTCTGGATGATCTATCCATTGGTAAAAATGGGGTTTTATAATCCTTTAATATGACTGTGTCACTCTTTATTTCTCCCTTCAATTCTGTTAATATTTGTTTTTAAATAAATTGCTTCTATGTTGGGTGCATAGATCTTTATAATTGTTATATCCTCTTGTTAGACTTCATCCCTTCATCATGTATTGTCCTTATTTGTGCCTTGTTACTTTGTTTTGAAGTCTATTTTGTCTGATACAAATACTACTACTCCTTTTTTCTTCCTATTCTTTGCATGAAATTTCTTTTCCATCCCTTCACTTTCAGTTTATGTATGTCTTTAGGTCTGAAATGAGTCTCTTGTAAGCAGCACATAGATGAGTCTTGTTTCTTTATCCATTCTGCCACCCTATTGGTATCTTAATTGGTGCATTTAGTCCATTTACATTTAAGGTTATTCTTGATAAGTATGTATTTATTGTCATTTTATTAATTGTTTTCTGGTTGCTTTTGTAGTTCCTCTTTGTTCCTTTCTTCCTATCTTATACACTTCTCTTGTGATTTCATGGTTTTCTTTAGTATTACATTTGGATTTCTTGACTTAAATTATTTTATGGCTATTATAGGCTTTCAGCTTATTGTTACCATAAGGTTCATAGATAGTTTCCTAAATATGTAACAGTCTGTATTACATTCATGTTCACACTATTTCAACCATATTCTAAAATTACTACTTCTTAATTCTTCATCTGTATTTTATGTATAAAATGGCATAATCTACATAATTTGTACATCCTTAAGTAATTTATTGTGATAATTGATTTTACTACTTTTGTCTTTTGAACTTTATACTTGCTTTGTAAATAAGTAATTGGTCTACCACCTTTACTGTAGGCTTATTTTTACTGATGAAAAAATATTTAGACTCAAGATCATTTCCATCTAAAAAAGTCCTTTAACATATCCTGTAAGGCTGATTTAGTGTTGTTGAATTCTTTTAACCTTCATTTATATGGGAAACTTTTAATCTTTGCTTCAATTTTGAATAATAACTTTGTTGGGTTGAGGCTTCTTGTTTGTAGGTTCTTTCCTCTCAGTCCTTTGAATATTACATGCCACTCCCTTGTGGTTTATAATGCTTCTGCAGAGAAATCTGCTGATAGCCTTATGCAGTTTTCCTTATAGGTAACTGTCTGCCTCTCTCTTACTGTTTTTAAGACTCTTTATCTTTAATCTCTATCATTTGAATTGCTCTATGTCTTGGTGTTGTCTTCCTGGGATTCATCTTGTTAGGGGCTCTCTGTACTTCCAAGACCTCAGTGTATATTTACTTCCCCAGATTGGGGAAAATTTCAGCAATTATTTCTTCAAAGATATTTTTCTATTCCTTTGTCTCTCTCTTTTCCTATGGGACCCCTATTATGTGAATAATTTTTCCTTTTTATTTGTCACACAGCTGTTTTAGCATTTCCTCAGTATTAGAAATTCCACCACAGCAGACTGTTATTCATTCCCTCTATTTTTTCATTTTATTTGTTGTATCCTTCAGCCCTAAGTGTCTCTTTTCCTATTTTATATATTTGTTGAAATTCCCTCTGATATTATGTATTCTTTTACCCCGTTCAGTGAGCATATTTATGAGTGTTACCTTGAATTATTTATCAGGAAATTGCTAATCTCCATTTCATTTAGTCCTTTTCCTGGTGTTTTATCTTACTCTTTTGTTTGAAACATATTCCTCTGCATGCTAATTTTTTCTGGTTTTCTATTTCTTCTTTTGTATTAGATAGATCGGGTATGCCTATTGGTCTTGTAAGCAATTGGTTTATTAAGTCAGTGCCCTAGGCCAAGAAGCTCAAGACTTTGCTCACCGTTTTCTGGTTCTCTTTTGCAGCTGAGCCAGTTGTTTTTATGGTCTGTGGGCTGGGGCCACCTTTCTGCTTGTTTTCTGGCAATGGCTGATCCCCACAGCTAGCTTCTGTGTGCCCTTTGTTTTATGTGAGGTACTTCGGCTGGGATTCAATGTGGTTGTGACCATCTTCTGCCTTCTCATTAGCAGTGGTGGACCACTGTTTGGCAAAGTGTTCACGGTAGGGCAGTCTCACCATGGGGAACTGAGGTTGATCCAATGCAGCAGTTGAAGAGTTTAGCATTGGCTCTGGCCAGCTGAGCTACAGAGGGCTGGGAAAGCCAGGAAAGTGTAGTCCACCCTCAGGCTGCCAGTAAGAAAAATCAGACGATTGCTGGGCTGTGCGCTGGATGGGACATATAAACAGGGAGCATGGCCACGTGGCTGATCTGCCAGCAAAAGAGATGGAGACTTTCAGAGCTGGATCCTGAAAGCCTTTGAGCAGTTGGTTTGAGGGAGGGTTGGGAAATCCAGGAAACTGTCATCTATCTTCCACCTGTCAGTCAGCAATGTTGGGCTACTGCTGCATCAAGTGGGTTCAGCAGGGCAGGTACAGTGAAATGTCCCTACAGGGTAGCTGCCAGTGAGGAAGATGGAGCATTCTGGAGCTGGCTTCCATGAGCACTGAATCAGCTGGGCTGAGGGGGCTAGCCAAGTGTCATCTGCCTTCCCTTTCTCTTCTGGAGAAAACTCCCTCCAACTCCTTTCCTTCAGGCACAGTTCCTGCTACTGGTAAATCTTTCAAACTGCCATCTCTGCATAGGGTCTCAGCAGGACTGACAGAGCATGCCTGTCCTCCACAAGTGACAGGAGTCTCAGCCTTTCAGTGTGCTCCAGCTCTCCATGGTGTTCAGCCTCTTTAATCCCCAAGCCCAATGCAAGTGGACTCATATTCTCACAGCATGTTTCCTGGGCCATATGTGCTGAATTCCTGAGCCTTTATCTCTTCCTCACCATGTTCCTCTCCCTCCACTTGTGGGTTAAGATGAGAGAAGTCTTTGGGTCTGGATTGATCATGACTCTTCACATTTACTTTTCTCAGTGTGGTCTTCTCTTCTTCACCAGGTATAGTTTGTCTGTTCTGCGGTCTTCCGGTCATTTTCAGTGTTAGTTGTATTTGCTGTAGTTACTTCTCCAGTGTGTACATGGGTGGAGGTTTTCACCTTGTCATCCTACACTGCCATCATTTGAGAATCCATCACATTTTCTTAATCTTTTCATCTGTTGATGGACACTTATGTTGTTTTTTTAGCTATTATGAATCTTAGCTATTGTGAATAATGATGCATTGAACATGGATTCAGAATTCTTTCTGAGATAGTGATCTCATTTCCTTCATATAAATACTCAGAAGTGGAACTGTTGAATCAAATGGTTGTTGGATCCTTAAAACTAACAGTGGGTCAACACAAGACTCTGGAGAAATTCCCTACTTTGATATCAAAGCATGGGAGAGATCCTCTCTCCTTTTTGGAGGGTAGAAAATAATACATCACCTAGCAAATGAAGTCTTACAGAGGTTCAAATAGATAACATATACTTTATTTAACATTATAAGATTTTCACTGTCTCAATTTTTACCATTCCATTTACTTTGAGTTAAAATCCTCTAGTGTGGCTCCTTTAAGGTAAGAAGATCCTACATGTATTTCAAGAAAGTGTTATAAATCCACTGACTGTTTAATATTTAACATCTATTAAAATACGTGAAAATTTAAGTGCAGATAGTAAAAAATAAAACATGAAGATATACATCTAAGAGCAACAATATAGAAATATTTATTGACTAATATGAGTCTTACAGGCTGACTTGGAAAAAAATCAAAATGGACATACATACAAGAAAAAAATACTTGTATCAAACAATTGTAAAATGGATATTTATTCATAATGTGCTTGCAGGATATTAATAAAAGGAAGACTTGGGTATATAATACACAGCAATTTCACTCACATTCAGTAAAAGCAAAAGTGAAAACTACATTGATTATAAAAATCACTGTTCTTCTTCAACTTTTTTTCTGGAATTTCCATAATTAATTTACAGGATTGTTCCTGTTCTTAACTAAATGCTTGCTGTAAATGCTTCATTAAATTGGTACTCTTTATACATAGTTTTAACAATTCATATTGAAGTATCCTCTGGGGAAAATACAGTTTAGACTCAGTTCACATAAGGTAAAAACAATCAGCCTTGTAATGTCAAAGGTGGCAGAGCGTGAATTCTTTTCAGTTCCAAGATTTTGTTAAGAATGATAACATGTCTAGAGCGGTACTTGCAGTGATAAGTTATTGTTACAGAGAAGATAAAAAATAGGTCAGGTCTGTATATAGTTTCAACTTTCATTATTTACTTCAATGTTCAAGTTTACTCTATAGAGAAGAAATAAGAAAAATACTTATTTTCAGAGTTGCCAGGAGCCACAACCACTTCTAAATTAGTATTCATGTATTATTATATTTTACATTATAAAATCTTAAAGAATAACAAAGAAAATTGTATTTTTATAAATAATTTTACTTCAGGGTGATAACCACATTTGGATTACTTTTTGCATCTGCTGTTTTTGACAATGGTTTAATGATATATTAAAAATCTTCAAACTTTTGTCAACTTAGTAAATAAAATAAACGCCAGTAAATATTATTTAATGAAGTTTAATTGAAAGGAAAAATAAAGTGACAAATAATACTGATATACTATCAATGATAGGAACATATTAATTTTTTTGCAATATATCTAATTTTTGATAGTTACTTTGGTACAAAAATGTAAAGTAATTAATGGTTATAATATATAATCATTTCTGTACTTAATACCCCATAAATATTAATCTGTGAATATCAGAAAACCTATACACAGATAGTCATAGCCATAGTTTCCATAGAAGTTGTGGAAAATACCTATTGTGTTCTTCTTTTCTGTACTTTTCAGGTGAAATAATAGAATAAAAACAGATGAAATAAAATAAAATAAAATCTATGCACATAGATTTTTAATAATATGTTTTAGTTATTAAAGTATTATTTAGCTTGATTTTTAATTTGCACTCTGAAAAGTAAAATTTATGTGATTTAGAGTACACATTAATTAATTAAAAGTTTAATATTTTCTAATATTGATTTTGTTATATATCTACCTCTCTCTTGCTTTATAACTCTAATACCAGAGTAATCATTCTTTAAAACATGCCTACATATCCTTATACATGAATTAATAGCATCATATTAATGAAAACCCAGAAACTGTGTTCTTATATTCAGCATGTAATAGTATTAAATAATATTATCCAATTAGTAGAGCCAGATATCAGGAGATTTAAAAAGATTTTAAATCAAATGTACAATTGAATATTATAAAATTTTATTTTTTATTTGTAATCATTTTCTTACGTCAATATTTTCTCAGTGAGTGCTAGATAAAACACATGGAATAACTGAAGGAGTAATAAATTTCTGTGTTGACAGAAGGTATAGCTCACTCAGTTTTCCCACTTATGATTCCACATGTGGTTCCTTATACTATGGAAAAAGAAAGACAGGATTGAAAAATGATTTGTGGAGAATTCTGACAGAAGTCTAGATGTCCACACTTGTTGGTGTTTAAGCAGATGAAATGATAGTATATGAACTCTTTAACCATAATTGGATACCAATAAGTTACAGGGAAATTTTACACCTTATGACAAAAATGTAGACATAGCTGGTTCTCAGTGACCTAAAACTTAGAAATAGTTATTCATTCTTGTCCACGTATATGTCTAGCTTTATCATTTATGTGTAGGAAAAAAATAATTAAAAGAATCAGGTACTCTAACTTCTTTTCTCTTTTTTTTTGCAGTGTTTTATGAGTAAAAAAATGTCTTGACAGTTATTTTCTTCTAATTACTCATTTTCCATATAAATAGATATTGAGAATTTCATTTGTAGTCATGAGGTAGTAACAAAATTTGTACTTTTACTCCCATGTAAATAACTAGAAAGATGGACAAAAATATATGAAATAACAGTTTTCAGCCATTGCAAAAGAATCAGCATACAATTATGAATGCTAAGAGAAATGAAATCATTTCTCTGGACTTCCAGAGAGGGGGAAGGCACAGAGCCAGACAGTTTTGTTGAATTGAAAAGGAAAATAAGGAGCTTAGGGAGGCTAAGAAGATTAGAATGTGTGAAATAGAATGCCACGAAAAAGGTAGCAATTTGAAAAAAAGAGCTCTAGAAAGATCTCTATAGGGATGCATTTGAGTATTTAGTTGGGTACTTATCTGTGAAATTGTAGCAAGAAATTCCAAAACACAAGAAAAAATTAACTTCCAGGTAAAGAACAACTACCTGGGAGCTTTAAATTGAAAAATCCTCTTAGCTTGGAAAGGACCAGAAATTGTTGGAGATGCCAGTAGCCAGAGTTCAGAGACAATGTTCAATACAAGGAATAATCAATCACTATCCCAGAGGAGGCTTATTGTAGTAATAGGGGTGAACTAGCCACAAAGAAAGATAGCACTGGTCTTCCTAAAATACTTAAAATATTAAATATCTCATTTTATTAAAACATTAAAAATAAGCCTCAATTTATGAAAACTCATGTTCAAATAACCTAACTTCCTACTAGTAAAAATCATACCTTTTCTTAAAAGAATACAGAGAAGTCAAGCATGCAGTGACATAAAACTCATGTTTGATGTCAAAGTATTATACTTGTGAGGAAGTAGAAAAAATGATTATAGAATAGAGATAAATCAGACAATAAAAACAGATATGATAGGATTAGCAGAAAAAAAGTTTAAAAATTTATGCTCAAAGATTTAAACATGCTCAAAGATTTAAAGAAAAACATGTATGTTTGAAGAATTTTAAAATAGCCAAAAGCATTTTCTAGAGATAAAAATACTCTGTTATTTAGATTTTTTCTTATGATTTGTGGGTGTATTGCTGTTTTTTTTCACTGTAGTCAGAAAATCTATTATGTATAATTTCATATTGTTTCCAAATATTGCTGTTACCTATTTTATGTCCCAACATATGATTTATCTGGTTCACTTGATAACAATGTGAAATATAGAATTGTTAACTGAAATATTATGGAAATGTTATTTAGTTACTGAATAAACCAGGAATAAGAACATTGAAAAACAGAATAATAACTGCAAATGACCATAGGAAACAACAAATAATGATGATCTAGAAAAACAGCACTAATGGGCATATGAGATACATTGATAATATTAAATCATGATTAAAGCCAAGATTTATTGTGAGGCAAATGTGATCACTTGGGCATTTGCACAAGCACACCCATGCACACACACATACATCATCTAGCAGCTTTCTAGTATTTAATTTCCACCTGCCCTATATCAGCAATGTGGTGTTCCTCAATGTTTCATTTATTAGTTCTTTGCTTTTTTCAAGCATGGTATCTTTAAAAGCTTATTTTACAAAGTGTCATGACCTCAATGGGATGCATATTTTGACTTATAATAATGATAATCAAATAAAGGTATGCTATTGCTGAGAATTCAAGGAAAAAACATGAAATGTGCTCTCCTTTCTATAATATTCTTTTGATAACATATTCTTTTTCAACTCTCAAGTTTGGCTTTAAATAGTTATCTGTCTGCATGAAGACATACATTTTTTTCTTTATATTTATTAGCAAATAGTATTGGACATTAAATATGTTCTTTTGATACATATATTCCATCTCACTTTCAACAGTTTTATGGAATAAATGAGATACTTCCATAAAAGTATCTCTTTTTCTTATTGTTTTACGTGTTGATTCCACTCCTTTCTGGAATACAGCACATGGATTTTAATCCATATTTAAACTATAACTGTAATTGACATAAAATATCCTTTTAGCTTCAGGTGTACATCATAGTGATTCAATATTTTGTACCTTTCAAAGGTTTCCCATAAGTCTAGTTACCATCTATTACCATACGGTATTATTAACTACATTCCCTATGCTGTATATTACATCCTTATGATTTATTTATAACTGGCAGTTTGTACTTCTTAGTCCCCTTCACCTATTTTGCTGTTCCCCAGCTCCTTCCCCATCTGGTCACCAACACTTCATTTCCTGTGTCTGTAAGTAGCATTTAAGTTTTTTGTATTTTTAGAGTTGGGTCTCTGAGGTCTTGTGATGTCCTTTTATGTGATAAGAAATTAAATGGTATTTTGATATAAAGGTAAAAATTTTATAGGCATTTTTATCCTATTATCTTCATCCTCCTGTCATAGGTGTATGTGGCTAAGATAAATGATAGTTGTTCTCTTAAAATGTGTGTTTGCATTTAATGGTTGATTGCTTTAAAGTTTACTATAACTTTGAAATGTAAATATTTTGGAACACTTCTAATGAGTAAGAGTAGGGCATTGCTTGTTATTCATAGTGGATATTACCAGCTTAGATCTCTTTCCTGAGTACCACATAATAATGTGGCATTGGAGGTACTAGAGTTACCTCAAATATTGTATGCCTGATAGGAAATTCTCTGTCCACACAACCTATTTTCTTCTCTTCCTGAGGTCCACATATCAGTGATTTGAACCAGTGTACACTGTTGTCAGAACCAAGAATCCCCCCTCAAAAATATGTTGAAACCTAGTCCCCAGTGTGATGATATCTGGGAGTAGGGGTTTTGGGAGATGATTAGGGCATGAAAGTAGAGTCCTTATGACATTAATGCCCTTATAGAACAGACCTCAGAGAAATGCCTTGCACTTTCATCCAAAGGAAGACAGCAAGAATATACTACAGTGTATTATATCATCTATCTATAATATCTTGTCTATGAATTAGGAAGTGGGGTCTCACCCGACACTGAATCAGCCACAATCTTGATCTTGGACTTCCTAGCCTCCGCAAGTGTGAAAAAGTTATTTTGTTTATAAGCAGCCCAGTCTGTAGTGTTCTGTTATAGCAGCCTAAAGGGGCTAAGACATCATGATGAGTTCTTTTTTACCACCATCATCTTTATTTCAATATCATAACCAAGTCTGTAGAACTTCATGGTTCAAATCCACTGAATTTCTTTACATCCATTATAACTAATCTCAGTGTGTCTTTCTCACTCATTTAAGTTATTTCAACAGCCTATTAGGTGCCTCGTGTTCCCAATTTTACTTTTCACCAAAACATTTTCTACATTACATGTAGAGTGATTTTTTAACTTGCATTGATTTTAAACCTCCTCAAAGGCTTGCTATTGCTGATGGGAAAATGATCAAACTTTTTAGTATGGCAATATAAGACCTTCCACTATTGTCCCTCAGACTTATCTCTATATCTACTTTACCTCCTTTTCAGTGATCACTCTTTTTACCCTTCTGTAAGCTTTTACCCTCAGCTCCCACAATGTGTATTCCAATTGCACAATTTCTTGGCATTCCAAAGACAATCTATATTTTCTTTTGCTTCTTGGGTTGTACACATGATATACTATTTTCTTAGAATACTATTTTTCCAAATGGCTACTCTTATATCTAACTTATATTAATAATTTGGTCAGTGATTCCACATTTTCCTAGATATGGATAGGTTTCTAGCCTAATGCATTTCAATAATATCCCATTGTTTTATTATTTAGTCCTTTTTATAATTGCTTAACTACTTGTCTACATATCCCTCTATATGTTAAGCACTTGAAAACAGACACAATTTACTGTTGTTTTATTTTTAAATATCCTGCTCCTACTTTCATCAGTACAAAGGTACAAAAAGGAAATCATAAAAGATATTGTCATGAGTTATCTTAACACATAAAATTTTTGTCTTTTTTAGGATCCTGTGCCATAGTAATAAATGTGTTCCTAAATGTATTTAACTATAGGATGGAGTTATTATCAAGTAATGGAAATAAATACCTTAAACACAACTAAACATCTATACTAAAATTGTAACATACATTGGTTGAACCAGAATCAGCTATAAAATCTCAGATATACCATTTTCCTACCGTGACAAAGTAGTGTATCTCTCTGAACTGTATGCCTGCTATTTCCTGTCAGTTCAAAAGAGGTTTCTTGACATCAGAAAAAAAAAAACTGCAAAAAAGTGAGAGAAATATGTACCCAGTAGCTATTTACATTGTCACGGATTATCTATCATTTTTAGTGCTTTGTGCCTTGAGCAGATATGTAGTGATAAAATATTGCTGAATACTGACAGAAATGGAATAAAAGGTGCTTCAGCCCTTGACTAGGATATAACCTAGGGCAAGTGCCTTGGCCATTATAAGACGCACCTTACTAGACTCAGAGAGATGAGGACTGATAAATAGCACCGCCCCCATGTGGTTGTAATGAGGATTCAATTAAGTAGGAAATAATATTAGTGAAATTCAGTAGTAGCATTTGCTCAATAAATGTTAGTTGATATTCAGTATTAAGAATGATGTGGTTATTTATTTCCTTCTGGCTCCACACCTACCAATATTCTTCAGATGTTTGGGAATAATTCTCTTAGCATACTTAAATTCCTAGGCTAGACACCTCATTTCTAGGTCTCTGAGGCTTTGGGCAGAGAGAGGTCTTCAGGGACTTTTGCTGAGGTCTTCTTATGGAGCAAGATAGAGAAACCTTGAAGATGCTTTCCACACTTTGACTCAATACTCAGGACTCTTCCATTCTTAGCCCTCTTAGGTTGTGCTGCATTCTCCCAACTCAGGAGGCATAAAACTGGTGGAACCTTCTGTTAAGGGATTATCTCAGAAGTCAAATCCTCTCAGAAATGATGTGTTGATCCATCTGACCCTCAACACTTTATTATGTGGACTAAAATGCAATGGGGTTGTGTAACTACGGAGCTGAAATATGTTCCCACCCTGGGGCAAATAACTTTTGATGTTGAAATCAGACAAAGGGAGAAATAAAGTGGGATAAACCCATTTGTTGCTTACAAGCAGTCATCTACTTCTGTTTGTCCATGTCTTTCATGATCTGGCTGCAAAATGACCCCGCCAAACTTCTCCAGTTCAGATATGTCCTCGCTCATCCCCCCTTGTAATCACCAATAGACATGGAGATGGACTACTTCACTCCAGCCCTTGGAAACACCAACTGATATGGACATGCACTAAAGCCAGGTGAGAGATTCTGGAAATATTGCAATTCTACCCATAGCCTTTAAGGAGACCCAGAAGGAGACCTCCAGAAATCTTGCCTCACTCTCTACTTGCTCCACATCTTCCACATTGCCCCTGTGTGAGAAAACTGGAGCACTGCAACCAGACTAACAGCCTACAATAACAACAGCAATAAAATCATGATAATCCTCATCTGGAGGATTCACCCGGTTCAAGTCCTATGCAGATTAAGTCTACAGCTTTCCCATTCCACAGGTGGTCAGTAGTTCAATGGGCAGGGAGCTCAGAGCAATCATTAGGAGGCAGCTGCAGCCAGGGGGTGGGTCCAGGCCACAGGGACTGTAGAAGAAAATAAACTTAAGGGTGATAGATACATGTTTTAATGACACCAGCATAGGCAAATTTTAACCATCAGGTAGGATGCATGCAAGAGAGTGGTCCTATGATAGGATAGTGTCAGGAATGAGATCTCATCCTGGTCTAGTATACCAGACTTTCACCCACCTCCCTGTGGGAGTTATAGATGGGTCAATATGTGGGGCTATGGGAGGTTCATGCACTAGCCATAAAGATAAAACAAAAATTCCCCATAAGATGCTCTTACCTCCCAACTGTCTTGCATATACTACCGTGATCTTTGGGGGCCACTCTGCTGTTACTCCAGGAACGCACAGGAGGCCAGCTTCCAGGCTTCTTCCCCAAGGTGACAGAAGGGGCAACCATCCCTGGTCCATGTGTCAAAATAATCATGGTCTCATCTACTCAATAGAGTCTCCAGGGTTTAACACAGTTGGGGCTGGCAGTAGGATGTTGCCCTCCTGGCCATATCCTGGCTTCAGTAACACTGCTTTGGTTTACACATACAGTTGTATAGGAGAGAGAGCAATGTGTGTTAGCATATCCACAGGGCTCAAGGCCCCTTTTGGGGGCTTCTCACTCAAATACCATAGCACTGCCCATAAGTACACTGACCAGCACCATAGACTATTGGTGTCCGATATCAGGCCAGATTTCAACAAACCATTGTACCTCTCTATCATTTCTTCCCAGACAGGGTTATATGTATATGAAATTTCCAATTTCTCTCTAATTGCTGCACCCATTTTTATAACGCATGTCCAGTAAAGTGGGTGCCTTGATCACTCTTCCTCCCCAGCAGCAGGCCATAGGCTGCAAAGAGATGCTCTAGGCCCCTTTTTGTGGTTTGCTGATCTCCATGACTTGCAGGAAGAACAACCAACAGTCCAGGAGCTGTGTCCACACAAGTTATGGCATACTGATATCCTTCTGAGATGGGCAGAGGTCCAATGTAGTCTATCTGCCACCTGACAAAGTGTATTGGCCCCTTTACTATTGTCCCATGTTTTTGCGAGACTTGGCGTAAGTCCCTCCTAGAGCACACAAAGCACTCCTCATAGCTCTACTGACTTCTTCAAAGGTCAACAGCAAGACCCACTGATGGGCTACAGACCACATTGTCTTTTGCCCCATATGCAACAAATGCTGATGTAAACATTGGGCTACATCAGAGGCCAGTGTTCTTTCTAGCCATGCACCTGGGCCAATGTGTCTGCTTCATCATTCCCTGGGGGTGCCAAAGGCAAATGGCCAGTCACATGATATACGGTAACTGCCCCATAGGCCTTGCCACCACTCCTGCCCCCAAAGAGGCCTGTGACTAACCATCCAGTTGGCTCAGTAGCCACAGAATCAAGTCCCAGTAGATGGCCCAGGTGTCAATACACACAACTGGGGGGGGGCTTCTGGGTGATCACGAGCCATACTAACAGCAAATCATCCCCTCTCCATCCTCCGTCCATATTGTCTCAGTCTTAGGATGAAAAGCCACAGCCCTTTTGGGGCTGCCCATAACTGAAACCGTCTGTGTACCAAACATCTTCAGGTATAGGGACTTTTCCCTCCTGATAAAGACTCTCAGTTGCCAACGGCTCAAAAGCAAATTCTTGCTGCTTTCCACTGGCATATGTCACTGGCCCCAGTAAGCATTGCAGTTCTCCACTTAATGGACTAGTGGAAAGAGCATGACACTGCTATAAATATGCATTCCATTTGGCCAGTATAGGCATCTGTGCCATGCCACTGTTCCGTCTTTGGTTCCAGTCTCACATCCACACTGCGATGGGATGGGGGTCCTTACCTTGGTCAGAGCTGTTCTGGTGAATGGCTCCATAGCCAGCAAGCCACGTTACTGAGAAGCCAGTTGCTTATCTATCAAGCTGTACCAGACCTCCTTTCCATAGTTGTGACCAGCATCCAATAAGTTGGCAGATCCATTCAAGCTGCTGCCAGAGGTCCCATCCATAACCATCTTCTGTCATATGGACACGTAGCTGACAGGGTCTTGCTGAGTCCACTACACTGAAGGCCTGTACAGCCTTGCCAGCAGTAAAAGCCACAGCACATGTTTCACCCAGTCCCACCTGATGCCCTTCTGCACCAACTGGTATAAGGGCTTCAGAATTTCTTCCAAGTGTGGAATAAACACTCTCCAGTAGTCCAAAAGACCCAAAAACTCTTGTAATACTGCCACAGTTGCAGGAGTGGGGAAAGCCTGGACCTTGTCTATGACTGCTTCAGGAATAACTTTAGTTTTACCCAACCAGGCAACCCCCAAGAATTTTACAAACAAACCAGGTCCCTGTTCACAGCCCATCCTTTTTCCCGTAGATGTTATAGCAGTCTAGGAACTGCCCCTTCTAAATCTGAAAGAAAATCAGATGTGAGCATAAAATCATCAATGTAGTGATACAACTGCACCTTTTACAGTTTCTTCCATGTCCTGGACTACAAGTCCATGGTTGAACTGTTGAGGTATCTCTGTGGAAGGACAGTGAATGTCCACTGCCAGCCTTCCCAAGTGAAGGCAAACTGTTCCTGACTTTTCTGTGGTATGTCAATAGAGAAGAAAGCATTAGCAAGGTCTACTACATAACCATACATTCCCAGCTCATGGCTGAGGGTGTCCTGAATGTTTGCTATAGAGGGGATGGCAGCATGCAAAGGGGGTGTGACTTTATTCAATTCCCTGTAGTTCATGGTCATATACCAGGAGCCATGTGGGTTTTTCACTGGCCACACCGGGGAATTAAAAGGACTGTAAGTGGGCTCTCTTACAGATGGCTAATTCCACAGCTTCTTGTGTCTCTACTCTTCCCTGGTTCTTGGGAAAGGCCCGCCCATCTACGAGGTGCTTTACCATAGACCTATTCCCCACTAGGGGCTCCCCAGTTGGAAGTCCTATAGATTGGGGGCTCCTGGGTGAAGCCACACCATCCACTGTTGTCATAGGGAATGGTAAGTCATCACCTACAACGGCAGCCACCAGGGCCTCCTCACCAACCACAGGGGGGGTTCCAGGTATTTCCTCAGCATCTCTAGGGGCAGCCTCCCAAAGCATCACACCCATGAAGACCGATTTGGGGTTTATAAGTTCTGTTGACTTTCATCAGGTGTAACTCCAGGGGAATAATATATTCCCAGCCCGGGGCAAATAGCCTTTGAAGTCAAATGGAGAAATAAAGTGGGAGCAACCCATTTATTGCCTATAAGCAGTCATCCACTTCTGCTCCTTATACCTCTGTATAATGACAGTAGGTGATGTTTCCTATAAGAATTTTCCCCTCTTATAATACAAAGATGTGTATATTCCTGATATATATGATTCATACAAAATATCCAAATGAACATATTAACTTTAAGCTAGATGTATACTTATTAAATTGCATTATTTTAATAAATGCTATTGAATTTAAAAATCTACAATATTTAAAATGATGCTTAATAAAAATATTTATGAGGTAAATATATAGTTTTAGATTTTGTTCAAACATAACTTTATTTAAATAAGAATATAAAAGGATACGCCTCTGGTTTTGATTTTGCTTTAATAAGATTCTGGAGCTCAGCTGAACTAGGAGAGAGTTGAGCTGTAAGGTTTCAGAGTAGCCAGTTAAAACAACAAGTCAGAAATGAAAGAATTAGAACTTTAATCACTTAATGCAATGGTAAAAGCAAGAGGCTAAAACTGGAGAAAGTTGACAATCTCTGGGTAAAATTGCAATATTTCCAGAATCTCTTTCCTAGCCTTAGGGCATTTCCATATCAGTAGGTGTTTCCAAGGGGTAGAGAGAAGTAAGCCACCTCCATATCAATAAGTGATTACCAGGTGGGGCAGTGAGTGATGGCTTATCTGGACCAGAGAGGTATTTTGGGAGTCTTTTTGCAGCCGGGTTGTGAGAGACATGTGAGAGCAGCAGTAGATGATTCCTTGTAAGCAATAAAAAAGGTTTCTTCCCCTTTATTTCTCCCTTTGACTGATTTCATCTTCAAAAGTTATTTGCCCCAGGCTGTGAACATATTTCCCCCCAGAGTTATTCTATTCTTATTACCAGATACATAGTTGTGAAGCAAGACAAAAAATATCCCTTATCTCAGAGGTTTTACATCTTAGTGGAGTGTAGATGACAGTTGGAACTTAGAAAACCATATTCTACTGACCAAAGCAGTAGCAATCCTGCTCTATAAGGGGAGGAAGCAGGACCCTATATCTATGAGAAGAATGTAAAACTATTTAAAGAGATGTTTTTGTTTGCTTATTTGTTTTATTTTGCCATCCTGATATTATTAAGGAAATTGAAGTGGCAAAAGTACAGGGGACTTGGAAAAGTATATTTATTATTAGGCACCAAACCAGACATTTTTTTCCTCTGTCATTGTTTTAAGTTTCCCACTGAAGAAAAAAATGTAAAAACCTGTGAACAGGGAGATACATTTGAGTCTTGATATTTCCCTGCCCCAGCAGGCCCAGGATTCCTCAGGGATCTCATTAATAAGGTTGAATTTGTCTGAGATTGAGGCTATAGACAGGCCCAAGGTGCGCTCATGTCAGTTTAAAACATCGTGACTTTGTGTATCTTTATAAATACAGTGTTAAAGTGTTTTAATTAAATATTTTAGTGCAGACCTCATAAAAAATTTAGATACATTGAACAGGTTTCCTTTGTTATTCAACATGTAACCTATTAGAACAGGCTTTTCTTTCAATAAATAACTGATTTTTAATCAAATACCGAACATTTGTAGAACATTTTTTTTAATGCAAT
The DNA here is from genome assembly GCA_029783875.1 of Phataginus tricuspis. Lineage (NCBI taxonomy): Eukaryota > Metazoa > Chordata > Mammalia > Pholidota > Manidae > Phataginus > Phataginus tricuspis. Next base: position 8,510,562 of record JAQQAC010002701.1, read on the forward strand.
AAAGCGATTCCATCATTATAATTATATCTTAATTCTATGATCACATTTTTCTTACCTGTTTGGGTTAATGAATCTAATATATCTCAAACCCTTTGATGTATATATGTATGTATGTTCACACTTCTTATTAAATTATATATATACAATTAGTTGATACTTTTAGAAGTCATCTGATTATGATATCTTAAAGGAAGTTATTAAACTAGCCAATAAAAGTGATTTTGTATATTATATGTGTTCATTTTCTGTAAGAATAGATTACAAATGATTTATCACATTGTTTTGACTGATTTAATGATCAAAATAATCTGTTTCTAAGTTATTTTTCTTCTGATTTAAACAATTTACCTTTGGTGTACATAAAATTATATAATCAGACAAATTTTACCTTCAAATTATTATAAGTATTTTGTGTCAAAATCTATTTTTATTATAGTAATTATATTATATTTTAAACTTAAAATGACCAATGATGTGAAAACTTTACTTATAAATTATTGCTGGATATATGTTTAATATAGTCACAGATACTCATACTAGGGAAATAATATTTACTAGCTCAGTTTTTTATTTTGCACTCATATTTCTGACATCACTTTTCTACAAAACCTAAATAAAGAACTTCCAGAACATATGTTGAAAGGTGAGAAAAATTATTTCTGAGCATAAAACATTTTTTAATTTCAGATTTGTTTGTGTAAAGGGTTAAGGTTATGTGAATGTCATCTCTTTATGAAGAACTACACTCTAGTTTTATTACTAATTCCCCTCTGCATCAAATCAAACATTGCATATGGTTATAACATTGATTTCTTAATTTTATGAAAATTGCCCTACCAACAGCTGGTCTCTTGAACAAATGAGTATGTCAATGGCTGATTACAGATTAATGATATAGCTATTCTTCAAAGGTGGTACAATTCACATTCAAATTTAGTCTCATAGTAGTTTAGAATGCTTATTTAAAAGGAACGCTCTTAAACTTTTTATGCATTTAAAATATTTTATAGATATGAAATTGAATGCTTTTGAAAACATAACAGACACAGTTTAGAAGAAAAATTGACTGAAAGAATTTAAATTTAGGATTATTGAAAAGCACATCTGCTTTGAATGTGATGATTTATTAAGACTAGCATGAAACAACTGGTAATCAAATTTGCCCGAAGGCATCAGACAATGCTATATTATCAGACAAGCTTGTTTTCGATCCATTTTTAAAACGTTTATTCAACTTGTACAAATTTAAAAGTTGAATTAAAAATCAGAAGGGGCTCTGAAATTCTCTTTGTGAAGCATATTCTGAAAAATTGTCATTATGCATTTTAAATGATAGAATTTGTACATGGCTTTCTTACATTTTGGGACACTACGACATCATTATGTTACAACAATTTCTGAAAATGCATGTTTTTACCTTTCCATTTATCTGCCTAACAGTTACTGTCATAAGTGATCTAACTATCCATTGATTCTATTAATTGAAAAATAACTTTTTTATTGGGTTCCAATCATTAATTAACTAATGATGAGGCAATAGACAAGACAAAATTAACAAACGAATCTATTCTCAGTATCAATATTTGAACATAGGGCTGAGACATTTCCCAGTTTTGAAGGATTTTGCTTTTCTGTATTACCATGATTGACATATTGAAAGTTGAGCTTCATTTGAAATTCACATCACCTGACATTAGGTTTGAAAAAAACTTTACTGATACTAACCACACAATGTATTTAATACATATAAATAAAGATCTCCAGAACTAAAAACTCCCCTAAAGAATGCAATAATTAAATGTGCTCCCATAAAAGCTGTTTTTTTCACAAAATTACTATTTAAATTCCTATAGATTATTAAATTTCCATTTAAGCTAATCTGCAAATTTTGGTTACTGGAGTATGAGTTTTTCCTCACATCACTTTTATACAAATTAATTCTAATAACAAAAGCATCATACCAAAAGTATGGGACATTATGTAATCTTGTATAGAAAACAAGCTCTTTCTTCTAAGTGTATATTAGGCAAGTCTCCCCAAATTGCCAAAGCTAATGAGCAATGCACATACACATACACATGCACACACTTAAATTAGTCATGTTTCCTATGAGTTCATAGGCTACATGTGCAGCAGTCAGGCTCCAGGACCAAAGCTCTTAAACTCTGCTGTTGGTCTGAAATACTGTCTAAATGAAGTGACTGAGAAACAGGGAACATAATTTGTCCATGGTCTCATCATAGTGAATTGGTGGAGCCAGGAGGACAATTTAAAGATTGAGACAATTGAAGAAATGCTTAAAATTGAGTGAATTAACTTTTTATTTGAAGACTTTCAAAATAATATTATTTTTGAAAGACCCTGTCTTAGTTTGGACTGCCATAAAAAAAAATACCATAATCTGGGTGCCTATAAACAACAGAAATTTATTGTTAACATTTTTTGAGGCTGGAAGTTGGAGACCAAGGTGCCAGAAGGATCAGGTTATGGAGACGTCCCTTCCAGGTTACATACTTCTGACTTCTTGTATCCCCATGTAGCAGAGTAGAAGGAGGAAGCAAGCACTTTCCCTGACTTATATGGGCACTATCACTTTCATGAGGACTCTACCCTCATGACCTCATCCAATCCTAATTACTTTGCAAAAGTTTCACTTTTTAATTCTATCACATGGGGGATAGGGTTTCAACATAGGAATTTTCAGGGGGACATAACCACTCCGTCCATAACTGTCCTTAATCTAGACATTAAAAACAATATAAGGACATTGGAGGAAAATACTGATTTAATTATACTTCTTATAAGATTAGGCCTAGAAAACATCATTAATCTGATTCAAATGTTAAAATTAGAGACCAAGCTAATAATTAGAGCATAAACAAAAAATATTTTTGTTCCTATTAAAAACATAACATGCTCATAGCTTGGGCTATGGAGCTGGGACTGTATTTTCTGGTTTTCTTTAGATATTTTATAAAACCAGGAAAATCATTTGCAAGCATAGAGTGGAAGTAATTTACTTTAATTAATAAAATTATTTTTCTATGCACAGTTGGATTTATTTAGTTCATATTTCCCATTCAGACTAGAAATAACCATAAAGAATCCTTGCTTTAAATACACAGCTGAACTTAACTCTTTCCAAGTATGTTTTTCTCATTTTTACCTTTTATATTTATGCATATATAATTAATAAAATTTAATAAGCTAATGATACACAATAATTCTTAACAGCATCCTAATATATTTATAGTTTTATCAAACTAGTAATTATTTCTAATTACTTTACTTTAGAAAAAATATTCTAAATAGTAGAAGGTTTGAAAAGCTTGATACTTACAGAAAAAATATGTATTCAGGGAGGAATTAGGGATGGAAAAGCAGATGCATAGAATTAGAAAAACCTTTCTGCTGAGCTACCACATGTAGCTTACTCAAGAGCTAATAACACGGGTTTTATGACGATATGTATTCTCAAATTTTTAATTCATTAGTTTAGAGTAACACTTTATTAATAAAATATCAGGGTCACATTACCCCCAAAACTTATTAACAAATCATTATATTTTTGTCATATAAAGTAATATAGTTTTAGTGTTTATATCTTATGCAAAATAGTGATAATTTCTCCAAGAACAGAATCAACACAGATATTTATAATTGTATGAGCTGTGTGTATGTTATTTCTTTTTTATTGTAATAATTCATTACTAACTTTGCATCATATTTTGATTCACAAGTTTTGTTAAGAGGAACTTTTATATCATCTTCAACGGATACCATTACTACTAGTCATTACTGCCTATAATATATGAGTAACTTGTTTATGTATTACAGTGTGAATTAGTTAAGTATGGGAAACTTTGTACTCTAAAATTAAAAATACCCATGAATGCATAGATATACAGCCCACATTAATATTAAAATAATTATAATACTAATATTTTATACAAGTTTATTCAGAAACCTTACATTTTAATTAACAGGATTAATATGCATAATTTATTTGGCCAAGGCACTTAATAAATTGTACAGGTAAAGTAGAAACTATGTGAGCATGTAGAGACCAGCTATTTACATATTTTTTGTATTGACTAGTGCTTTAATTCAGTGAAAGAATGAATGCCTTGTAAGAGTCAAATGACTTGCTTCTGCTTTCTTGCATCCAAGTGTTCAATCTCCTCTTAGGTCTCGAGAAGCTCCTAAGGTGATTGTCCTTAGCCAGTGTAAGCAACCCAGAATTTCCAAAAGAACCTTATTGACAAAACAACTGATATGAAACATACAGAATTTTTCATTGGGCTCCCTACAAAATCAGTAGCAACCAAAGAATGATGAGAGTAATTTCCATGAATATAATAGAACTTAATGTGCCAATAAAACTTTTGACATGATTGTGCTAAAAGAAGGCTTTTTTTGTTTGGCTGAGAGGGAAAAAAGGCCATGGTTTGACTTGCTGACATTCGTGGAATTCATAACATGAAGGACTTTGACTCTTCACTTGATAGAGAATTAGATTGTATGGTTTAATAAGGACAAATCTTCTGCATATCTATTCTTTAAACATTATTCCCACCATTGAGTGATATAATTCAATAGACATCAACATTTACCTTTTCTAAATAAACTATCACATGTAATTCTATTTTTGCCTAAATTATTAATGGGTGACAATTACAGAAATTATATATTTGTGCCCTTTGAACTGGATGTCATTGAAGCAACCTAAAGATTTCCCCTGTAAACAGCCTTTAAGACTGCTAGGAGGGAAGAAGTGTTTGCACTGAATTTCTTTAATTTTCATATTGTGAAAGGAAAAGAATAGACATTTTGCTAAGTCTAAGATTAAGTTGTGCCTGAATTTATTCTTCATGTTACATCAACTTATCCTGTTTTTTATGCCATTCAGTGTTTTTCCTGATCTGCTGTGTCCAAGGGGCCAAAATGAACAAACTGTTTCATTTGAATAACCATGACCAGTGGTTACTGTTCGTTTTCCTGACGGAAATCACTAGTAGATGATCTGAAAGTAAAAGAAACAGATCATGGAATTTATTCCCTAATTTTTTTTTCCTGTCCTATGTTACATCTCCTGTCATTTCTTACCTCTTCCATAGATAAAAGTCTTCCAAATCTGGGATTTGGGATGATTTCCCTCATTTCTTTTTCACATAAAGGTAGTGAAGTGACTTTTGCCACTCCAAACTAAGAAATAAAATACTCATTAAATTGATAGTTGGAAGGTAAATGTACACTGAGTAATGTCTATTAAAAAAAATCTTAAGAGAATTATTTTTTTAAGTAGTATTTCAAATGCAGGAGAGAAAACAACTCCAATATTCTAATGGAAGGCAGAAAAGCTAGTGTATTTTAAAAAGTACTTGCTTATTGGTACTTGTTTTGATTGTTGACATTTTCATTTTGACTGGTCAGATCTACACTACAATGACTAATAAAAAATGCTTAGTATTAGCCCTGATTAAAAATACTAAATACATTCTTCCTTCAAGATGCATTGATCCCATAGCATTATCAAAGGCCCTAGTTCTTCCCAACTAATTTGGGCAAACTTAAAACACATAATGTTATCCATGTTCAAAGACTGCGATGAATAACAGGTTTGACTCATCTTAAGTTGCTTTCACTTCAACTTATTATCAAAATACCAGATGAGGAATGTAAAAGATACAAGACATTAAGGTAAAATCAAACAGATGGCTGAAATTCCCCCGTGATGCATTCTTCAAGGGAACACACTGACGCTTGAGGTTCAAAGCAGGCGAAGCAGAATGAGGAATCTACCTGAATGATGCTTTCAGAGCTAGGAGATGCCTTTTACTACCTTAAGGAGAGGTCATTCCAGCATTTGAGGGTCACAGAATCACATATAAACCAATTACTTGATAATATGTAGCAATGTATTTTTGTGTCTTAGTGCTTTCTCAATCCTTCACTTTTGTCCATGGTATTGACTTCTTTCTCAGATATGTAGCTAAACAACAGTACTAGTAATCATATCCAGAATTCAATGTTTCAATGATGAAGAGAGCACCGTTCTTCCTGTTGCTGTCTTCTAGGAGCAAGGAACTGTTTTGTTTTTGCTATAAAATGGGGAGAGGGGATCAAACTTCATATCTTATTTGACATATTAAATATAGGGTAATTTTTAAACAACTTTATTTGGATATAATTCACATATTATATACTTCAAAAATTTAAATTTGAATATTCAAAAATTTTAATCTATTCATTGAGTTATGAAACCACCACCACAATCAATTCCAAAGAAATCCTGCACCTGTCAGAAGTCACTCCCCATTTTCCAGCAGACCATTGTCCTACAAAACTGCTAATCTATTTTCTCTCTGAATAAAGTTGCCTATTATTACATTTTAAATGAATGGAATTATAGGCAATACAGTCTTCAGCTTCTTTCACTTAGTATAATTTTTAAGGTTCATCTATATTACAGCCTATATCATCCTTCATTCCTTTTTATTGCCAAATAATATTGCAATGTATCCGTATCCCACATTTTATTGAATTATTCACCTATTGATGCTCACTTGGGTCATTCCCACTTTTGTGCATTATAACTGACATTGGTATGAATATCTATGTACAGTTTTTGTGTAGACATATGTTTTAGTTTCTTTTAGATATATACTTAGTGAAATTACTGTGTCTTTGAGTAACTCTGTATAAAACATTTTAAGGGACTACCAAATTGTTTTATACAGAAGCTGCACCATTTCATATCCATACTAGAAATAAATAGGTTCAGATGGTGTCTGAACCATACATACTCAATTCTGGAAGGAATCCAATTTTTTTTTTTTTTGTCACTTATGGATTTGGTGTCACACTTATGAGGGGTTTTCTTAATACAAGGTCTGGAAGATTTATTCCTTTCCTTAGACTAGTTCATTACACCTCTTCCATTTAGGTCTATGGTCTCTCTTTTGATTTAATTTTTTTATGATGTGATCTGTAAGTCCAATGTATTCTTTTGCATAAATATATACAGTTGTCCCCAAACCATTTATTGAAAGATTATTCTTTCTTCACTGACTTCCCTTGTCACCCATGTTGAAAATCAACTGACCAAACCAGTAAGGGCTTATTGATGTTCATATTTTTAGTTATATTCATTGATTTGTAGGTTCCTTCTTATGCCAGTTGCACTGTTTTTATTTAGTTTTGATATCTGGAAATGTGAGTCTTCCAACTTTGCTTATCTTTCCAAGATAATTTGGCTTTCTGGATAGCTGGTATTTCCTTATGAGTTTTAGGATCAGATGCTCAATTTCTGCAAAGAGTCTGTTGGACTTTTGATAAGCCTTCTTTGATGTCTTCCAACAGTATTTTTAAATTTTGAGTGTATAAGTCTTGTACTCTTTTCATTAAGCTTATTCCCAAGAATTATATTTTTTTGTAATTGTAAATGGAATTATCTTAATCTAATTTTCAGATTGTTCATTGATAGTGTACACAAAGAATTGACTTTGTATAATGATCTTCTATTACAGAACTTTGCTAAATTTATTAGCTCTAAATTTTTTAGGGATTCCTTAGTATTTTTTACATACCATATTATATCAACTGCAAAAAAGATAGTTTAAATTCTCCCTTTCCCATCTGGAAGTGTTTTATTTCATTTTCTTGCCTAACTTCACTGACTAGAACCTCCAAAAATTGTTGAATAGATGTGGTGAGAGTAGACATCTTTGAATTGTTTCTAATCTTAAGTGGAAATCTTTGTCTTTCACCATAAGTCTAATGTTACCTGTTTGGATGACTCTATCTCTTTGTCTTCTCTGATGCTGTGGCTAGGTCCCCAATACTATGCTGAATAAAAGTGGCATGAGTGAGCATCCTTTTGTTATTTCTGACCTCAGAGTAAATGCATTCAGCTTTTTGCCATTGAGTATGATGTTATCTGTGGGTTTGTTGTATATGGCCTTTATTATGTTGGGATACATACCCTCTATAATCATTTTGTTGATAAATTTTATCTTGAATGATGTTGTTTTGTCAAATGCTTTTTCAGCATCTCTTGAGATGAGCATGAGGTTTTTATCCTTCTGTTTGTTAAGTGGTGTATCACATTGATTGATTTACCAATATTGTACCATCCTTGCATCCCCAGAATAAATCCCATTTGGTCTTGATGAATGCTCCTTTTTATATATTTTTTAATTCAGTTGTTAATATTTCATTGAAGATTTTTATATCTGTGTTCAACAGGGATATTGTCTAAATTTTTTTAGTAGTGTCTGTGTGGTTTTAGTTGATTATGCAACAAAACTCATCAATATCAAGAAGTTTCCTGACCAGGGTCACCAGAATGTAGAATGGAAGGCCCAGCTATGCTGAATTTTGAAACACCCAAATAGCATCACCGTGATAGAATCTATGAAGAAAAATTTCACTACCTTATGGTTGACTTTGTTACTGACAGGGATCTATTTAAAGACACTGCAGCTAGCGAGTACTACAGTGATGATGGTGCCAGCCATGTATACATCAGATTCTGGAGTGTTAACCACATCCAGCAGTATGACATCGTCCACCAGAATCTGAAGCCTAGAACCTACAGTTGGGAAGTAAATGCAAGGGTGTCGCTGTCAATGTAGCTGATTTTGCCCAGCCATCAAAGTGCAGGGAGACCATCAGACTTGGTTTCATTTTTACGGCACCGAAAGTTACTGGTCCCTTGAGGTTTTGAAGAAAGATCACTGTGGAAAACCTGTGGATATTAGGGCCTGTGGGGTCATCCTGTATGTCCTCTGGTTGGGATCGTCTCCCTAATGGAATGAGAATCAGCACAAATTTTATTGGTGGATCCAGGCTGTAGCCTTTGATTTCTCATCAGTAGTGAGACACATTGACTCCTGAAGGCAAGAATGTGATCAACTAGACGCTGAGCATAACCCCCACAAAGCGCATCACAGCTCACCAGGCTCTCAAGTCCCCGTGGATCTACCAAAGGTTCTTAGGGATATTGATGATGCATCATCAAGAGACTGGGAAGTGCTTGCTCAGGTTCAATAACATGAGAGAACTGAAGACAGCCATGCTTATCTCCAGGAAATTTTTAGCTGACAAAAGCCTATTGAACAAAAAGTTAGATGCAGTCTAACTGATGTAAGTTAGATGTAACAAGAAGTCACATAGTCCAAACCACCCAGTTTACAAAGCAACAGATCATATCAAGAGTTCCACAGAGAGCTGTGGCACCACCACAGATGAAGACCTCAAGTGCCTAAATGGGAAATCATTAAGGTCGCAAAACAACTGATTGAAGCTGTCAACAATGGGAGTTTTTGAATCTTATGGGAAGATTTCCCATCCAGGCCACACTTTCCTGGAGCCCCAGGTCCTTGGCAGTATCGATGAGGTGAGCAATTCCCATAAGTTTTACGTGAGAATCTCCTATGCAAGAGCAGCCAGCCAATGCACACCAGCACCCTGAACCTGCCCACTCCCATGATGTGGGCCAATGTAGCTTGCAATGCCTGCATCTGCCTCATATAGTATATCCATGGGCCTCCCACCAGTCAGAGACCTGTGTCTGGAACTTTTGAGAGGACAAGGGGCTCAGTGTCCACTATGACTGCCATCCTGTTCTTTTGAGGTTTAAAGCAATTAAATCACAAAGCAACAGCAGCCTAGTCATGCACTTGCATGTAGTCCTCATGTCTGCCCTTCCTGTCTGTCTCTGTTATACTGGACTGTCTTTTCCATTTAAGGAAAAAAAAATTGTTTAGAAAAAGAAGTCTATATGGTAGTTCTAGTTTTAATTTTTCATAATGGCTGCACCATTTTACAGCCCCACTAGCAGTGTATAAGGGTTCCCTTTTCTCAACAGTTATACTTTATCTTTTTGATAATAGCTGTTCTAACAGGTATAGGTGATACCTCATTGTGGCTTTGGCTTGCATTTCCCTGATGATTAGTGATACTGAGAATCTTTTCCTGTGCCTGATGACCATCTGTATGGCTTCTTCAGAAAAATATCTATTCATATCCCCTGTCCATTTTTTAATCAGATTCTTTTTATGTTATTGAGTTGTATGAGTTCCTTATGTCTTTTAGATATTAACTCCTTATCAAAGATGTGATTTTCAGATATCTTCTTCCATTTAGTAAAGCATGGGGAATATAGTCAATAATATTTTATCACCTTTGAATGGTGACAGATGGTACCCGCATGTTGTGGTGATCAATTTGCAATGTATACAAATGTTGAATCACTATGTTGTACACCTGGAACTAATATAATACTGTTAAGTCAGTTATACCCCAATTTAAAATAAAGATAAAGAGAGAATAGCTAGACCAAAAAATAATAATAATCCAGTCTTTAAGGGCATTTTTTGAATTTCATCTGGCCCCAAGCAGGTTTTTCTCAGTTGTCTTTTGCCTGGTTCTCTCTGTTAAAATTCTAGTTGGCTGAAGTTTAGATTGTTGTTATCATGGAGCTACCAGCCTCTTTGTAATTGCTTACTACCAAATTTCCATTGTTTCAACAGTTCCCTTACATTTAAACTTAGCTATGCTCTATTCCAAATATAGCCCATTCCTTTGAGGACAGCCTCAGAGCTCTTAGTTCTCACTGCCTTCCTCTCCCACCATGTAAATCTTGTGCACCCCTGCTGTGGCGCTGGAATATGGGTAGAGGCAGTGGCACAATTCTCTCGGAATGAAACTGTTGCTTTACAAGCAGGGCAGTAGCCTGTGAACTTCTCAGCTTGCTAAACTGCATAAAACCTCTATCCAATGAATAATGTTTAGCAAGGATGTTAGGGTATTCTTGGGCTGCTGTACCTGGAATACAGACTCCATGTGAGCAGATAGATGAAAGAGGGGAACACCCGTCCTCTCACTCCCTGTTACCTGGAAAAGAGTCTCTGCAAGATGTCCAGCATTTCCTCTATAGATACTACAGTGCGATACTGGTGTCTGGAGGAAGAGAGAATCCTTCGATCTTGGCTACCCCCACCTGAGTTGGGACGCCATCACATTGAGCTGGCTAGGTTTGGAGAGCATTGGGGCTCAAGCGCCACAGTCTCTTGATATTCTTACCAATATTAGTATATTTCCTTTTTTCTTCAATGATTTTTCTTTATTTATTGTATCTTTTTATTATATTCAGATACTTTAAATGTTTGCTTTATTGTTTTCACTAATTATGATTATTTATCTTAGGATAAGGCTCTCTGCCATTCCAGATATTATTAAAGGCAGTTGTTTTTTCAAAACAAATATACTGGTACAAGGAATATGATGCTCATTATTTTATTTGAATACTGGAAATTATAATGTCTCATTTAATTTACACAAGTGTGAACTAAGTTTAGTTACATAGCAATAATTATGTCTATGCTAATTTTCACATGAATGTTCTTCTTACATCTGTTATTTATGCTTGAAAAACTGCATCCAAATAGTACTTCTAATCCTTATTGAGCCTAAAAAGAACTATGCAGGAGAAAGCAATCTTTAACTTCACAAAAGTGCCAGTCATTTTCTTGGTTTACCCCCATACTTGATTTAGTTTAATCATTTCTATACTGCTATTGACCTCTAACATTGCCTGTAATTTGACTTTTAGTCTTTTAGATTTGTGCACTGATTTAGGTTTCTCTGTTTTACCCTTGGAAGTTACTTATGTAACTGATGCATACCTTTGTTCAGCTTTTCTCACTTTTACTTATTTATGAGATTTGATTTTAATCATGGATTCTCCCAATCTGCCATGAGAGGAAGTTAAAAAATTAGACTCATCACTTTGTTAGGTTTATAAGCCAAACACCACTTTCCATACATCGTGAATTGCTATAAATTAAAATGTATTTTTAACAATCTTTTATTATTTTAGTAAATTATTAAAAATTGCTTGAATTAGACATGCACTTTAAGAAGTAAAATGAACTGTAATTTTTGTCTTAAAAAGTATTATAGGAGTTATAGGGAAAACGTTTCTCAGAAGTATGATAAGATAAAGATGAAGAAGAAAGTGAGGAATAAGCCAGACCGGAAAGGGTTCCAGTTAAAGAAGAGAATCCTGAGTGAATTAATGAGCATGTAGAAGTGAAAACGTTAGAATGAATAAAACATGCCAGAGATACTTAGTAACTAATGATTTACTGGTAACAACATTGGAAGATAATTTTTGAAAGACAAATTGAGTCCAGATTGTGGAGTGTTTGGGTTTGAAAAGCTTACAAGTGTCTCTCCTTTAGGAAGGAAGACCTCAACATGTGTTGCAATTACTGCTGCTTTGTTGTTTTCTCAGCCATAAAAGCTGATACATTAGAGAAATATCAATGAGTATTATCAATCACAGATAAAAAAAAACTGGGCCACAACCACAAACTGGGGGCTAATTTCTATTATCTAGATATAGGTTGGAAAGGAACTCAACAAAGGAGTAACTGTGGGAATAGAAAGAAAGGAACCGGATGTGAGAGTAGAAAGGGCCAGCAGACCTTGGGAAGGGACAGAGAAGCACCAAATGTGACCAAAACTTTAGCAAATAGGGCAAAAAATGGAAAGCGGTTGGTCATGGGGACTTCAGATCTATGCAGTCTATGAACAAGTAATATTTTGCACTACAAGAAGATAAAAAATCTCATGCAGTAAGCAGAGAATGTGGTATAAATATCCAGGGATAATAAAACTGCATAGCCTCAAGTATCTGCTGTGAAATTTCCATTATAAAACATTAATTATATGAAAGTGTCATATTAAGCAGTTCTTGGAAAGAATTCTTAAGTCCCACTCAGACAGCTGGATTGATTTTTTTTTTTTTTTTACTCATGAACAGTGCAAATTCAGGTAAAATATTGCTTCTCAAGGATTTTACTTCCCTGTGTAAGGGATTATTTAATATTGGCTATAAATTTAGTTAACAATTATTTCCAAGAGGCAATCTGTTCTTAAGATATATGGAACCGATTAAAAAAATCCCTGTAGGTTGAATATTTAATTATGAACAGTCTAATTAATTTAATTTCTCCTTATAGCTATAGTCTGAAGTTTTGCAGAAGTCAGATAGATACACTTTCCCATTCAAGACACATGATTTATCAAAATTTTTCAGTGTGGAAAAATATTATAACTCCCCATATTCTAGAAGTTTATACATTTGGCAAAATGTAATAGAGCTTGTGATTTAGCTTACTTGAAATTTATTCATTTTCATTACTAGAACTAATTATGACCATTTCTACTTACTATTTCCCTCGTTAGAAAGCTCTAATGTACATCAGTCAATTAATGAGTCATTGCTCTTACTATCTTATCTGCTGTGTTATATTAACTTCATGAGTAGTAAAGGGTTTAAGCACTTGACAATTTTGATTATAACTATTTGTGGGGAAAAAGCAACTAAAAATGTAATAAGGTGATCTGCATTACATTCCAGTTTCCTCAGGGCTGAAGCCTATATTTTTGGAGGTACTTCATAAGAGATGTAAAATTTCAAATACATTTACAAAGATATCAATAAAAATTAGGCTCATGAAAGACAAGTAGACACTCTGGCATCTTACTACACTGATGGACAGTGACTGCAATGGGGTGTGTGGGGGACTCAATAATAAGGGTGAATGAAGTAATAACATTGTTTTTCTTGTGAAAACTTGATAAGATTTTATATCAATGGTATCATAATAAAAAATAAAATAAAAACTTAGGCGCATGTAAGCGAGAGATCCTAAAATGTATGCATCATGTTAAATCTGCCTCTAAAAATATAATTGTCACTATGATGCTTAAAGGTTGAGACAAATCAATTTCCATAAAGGAAAAAGGTTTATACTGTGATGTATTAGAAAAAGTAAATGAATTAATAACCCCTTTTTTATTATGTCTGAATAAAGCCTTTGCTTATAAAGTGGTATATCCCAACCTTATATTTTGTATTACCACGTTAGCTTACACAGTGATGAGCAAAATTTAAAACTTGTCATCTTTAATGCTTTTAACATATGTTTTAGTTAATAGTACACTCAATTTCATATCAACATATACCTTGGAAGAAAAATAATAACCATGAACAAATAATAAAAAGCAAATATCATCATAGTGAGGAATTGTTTGCAACACATTTATTTGACTAAAGGCAAATATTAAAAACATATATAGAATCCCTAGCAACAATAAACAAGATAGATGCCAATAGAAAAATGAGCAAATGATATGGATAGTTCACAAAAGAAGTAATGCAAATGGCCAGTAATTATTTAAATGATACCAACTTCATTAATCATCAGAGAAAGTTGATCTAAAGAACAACCTCTATGGCTATACCATCACTAGAATGAAGAAAATGAAAAATAAACAGATAATACTTAGTTTGATCTGGTTGCAGAGGGGCTATTATACATTGCTATATGCGTCCATCTATTTTTGAACACTTTTTTATACTACCTACTAAAGTTGAATGATACCTACCCTATGACCCTGAAATTCCATTCTTAAATTTACACTCAACAGAAATACAAGTATCTAGCCTCCAAATAACATGTGCCAGAATGTCCAAAGCAGTGTTGTTCATAATATAGCTAAACTTTAAAGTTCTAATGTCTTTATCTCTAGAAAGATAAGTAAACTGTGGAATATTTGCATAATCAACTACACAGAATAAAATAAGTTAGGTAATGTGTACACAACATGGGTTAGGCTCACAAATTTAACATTAAGGGAAAGATTCCACACAGGAAAGAATACATACTGAATGATGGTATTTAAATAACTTAAAAATCAACAAAACGATTCTGTAGAAACTGGTTTTGCAGTTCCCTTTGTGGAGGAGAGAGGTAATCTATGAAGCCTCCCAAAATGTTGGAAGCCGCCTACTTGATCTCTTGGTTATCACGACACTGCTTTGTGGTCATTTATTTATGCTTTTTACACTTCTCTCTATGAATGCTAAGTTCAACAATAAGAAATCAACAATGACAAGTCAGCAGGAGGGAGATGAGGGAAATAGAAGAATAAAAATTGTAACCTTTGTTATTATTTGTTTTTGCTATTTTAATCACAAAAGATGGTTGTACAAAGTAACCATGGGACATTTGGGAATATTAGTATTTTAGTATAATATGCACAATTTAGTGCATATTAAATGTGAGGTCTACTTAAGTGTAAATGAATACCTCAAGGACTTACATGAATTCAGAGTTGCTCAAGTGGAAATAATTAATAACTATTAATTAATGTTGTGCTTTGTATTGTCACCCACTGTAAAAGTAGTTATGGTGCTTGAATTTGAGCTACAGTATTTGCACTGAAACGGAAACATTTCAAATTCCTTATGACTGTGAAAAAAAGGAGGAACACTTTGAATGAAAATAGAGAAACACTAAGATGAATTTCTCTGGAAGAAAGGTGGCCTAAGCAAAATTTTGGCCTAAAGCTGTTTCCCTTTGTAATCATAAGAAAAACAAAAATGCAGGCCATGGCATATTCACAAATCCTAGAAAATGGCTTTCTACACTGGGTTTATCTTTTGTTTGAACCAGCTAATCTTATATAAATGGTGTTCAAAATGTACATGATTGAAGCATGAGTATTTTTAAAAGGTGGAAATGCACATTAGAATTACTTTGACTTCTAAAGAATATTGAATTTAGTTGAAAAAACATTTTTATCATTTAAAATAAAAGTATCTGTGAATCCTACTGAATAATTAGGATAAAATAATAAGACAATACATATGTACGTTTCTATGTATAGAAGCAATTTAAATATTGATTGAATTTGGTGGTTTCCACATACCTAAGAATAGAAAGGTCATCAAAAAATTAAACACAATACATAGTTTTCTCAGATTAGGTAATTATGCTGTCATATATGACGGTATATAATAGTAGGACCATATACCTGAAAAAATGATAAGGAATAAAGAATAATAATTAGCTGAAATCTTTGTCTCACTAAAAGTTATTGGTTGGTTGAAATTTAACTTGGAAGAATTATTGGGTCACTGGTAAATGTGATGGTAAGGCAAAATTTATTCTTCAGCTTCACAAATGATTTAAATCTTAAAAAAATTAAAATAATAACAAGGTTTGCGGTATGTACATAAAATTTCCTAGTATATTTTAATGCCTTTATATAATAAATGGACTTTTGTGAAAAATCAAAATGTATAAGGAAGATTAAAATGTGGACTTGATAAGAAACTGTTAATTATTTCTAACTAGTACAATTATATTGCCAGAGCTGCTGTGTACCAGTAGATGTGAAGTTTAGATGGACAAAGAAAGAAAGAGTGTCCACTTTTTTAAGGATTGATCTCTGGTTCTACTCTGTTTGGTAACAGTTTTTGTCAGCTTGAAATAGAAGGAACAATATAAAAATATTAAAATGATTTTCTAAGGGAATTGTTGCAAATATAGATCTCATGGATTTCAGAGATGACAAGGATCTATATGAAGGCTGATCATATAACATCATCAAACTAAGAATGAAAGAATTCCTATGAATAATTATCCTAGATAATCAAAACCTGGATTGTCCTGGGCAAATGGGAACTTGTGTCCACCTTACTAATGTAGGAACTGTGGGCATATTCGTTTTGATGGATACTATCCACTAGAGATAGTTTAGCCAAAATGCTCTATGAAACCAGAACTATTTTAAGACTGAAGAAAGTCTTAAGATTTTTTTCAGTAACATTATGGACAATGTGTCTATAAGGGCCATTGCCTGTGTTTAGAAAATTAAAAATGCAGCCACTGTGATAACTGAATTGGGATCAGAGGAAAAAGCTGAAGTCCTAAGAGAATAAGGAGACCTGAAATATAATACCCAAGACGGGTGAACAATAGAAACACAAAAGTGATTTTTGAAACCACTATCATAGCATATTATCAGTCTCCAAACAACCAAGATAAATGAAAATGATGAAAGGACAGAAATATGTCTGTTACCAAGCCTTAGGGAAAATCTTAACATCACTTGCCTATTGTAATCTTGATATCAGAGACAACAAGTTCTAAACATTCAATAGTTTTGTAGGGTTTGCAGCAGCTGACAATGGAGAACACTGCTCCTTAAAGTGGAAAGGATTTGATCGTCAAAAGCATTTAAAGAAAAAGGGAAAGGAAAAATCATAATCAATGAGTGTGCATTCAGTATTCTTTAACATGGAGTATTGTTTTCCAATAATGCCAAATGTTAAAGGTCTACCCCTATTTATATTCAAATCCATGGTTTCTCAAATAATGAAAATTTTATGCAGTATCTGCAACAAATTGCCAATGGCAGTAATTGTCCTTCATGATAGGGAAATTTTTCAATATTAACTATCCATTACTACTCTTAAATTTGGATATAAAGGTCTATATGTAAAAGGAAAGCATGATTTGGATTATTTAGATTAGCAACCAGAAATCTAGTAAGCTTTAATATGATATTCATATATAACAACTTCACATCGATTTGAATAAATTTGTTTTAAAAAGTTATAATTTGTATCAATTTTAATGCACAATTTTTTCCTTTTTTTATAGTTTATTTTGGTATCATTAACCTACAATTACATGTGCAATATTGTGGTTATCAAACTACCCCCTTCATCAGGTCCCCCCACCAACCCCAATAGACTCACTGTCCATCAGCGTAGTGAGATGCTATAGAATCACTACTTGTCTTCTCTGAGTTGTACAGCCCTCCCCGTACCCCCCAACATTCCATCTGCTAATCATAATACCCCTTTTTCCCCTTTGTCCTGCCCTTCCCACCCATCCTCCCCACTCCCTTTCCATTTGGTAACTATTAGTCCGTTCTCGGCTTCTGTGAGTCTGCTGCTGTTTGTTCCTTCAGTTTTTTTCTTTGTTCTTATACTCCACATATGAGTGAAATCATTTGATACTTGTCTTTTTCGGCTTGGCTTATTTCACTGAGCATAATACCCTCTAGCTCCATCCATGTTGTTGCAAATGGTAGGATTTGTTTACTTCTTAAGGCTGAATAATATTCCATTGTGTATATGTACCACCTCTTCTTTATCCATTCCTCTACTGATGGACACTTAGATTGCTTCCATTTCTTGGCTATTGTAAATAGAGATGCGATAAACATAGGGGTGCATCTGTCTTTTTCAAACTGGGCTGCTGCCTTCCTAGGGTAAATTCCTAGGAGTGGGATTCCTGGGTCAAATGGTATTTCTATTTTGAGTTTTTTGAGGAACCTCCATATGGCTTTCCACAATGGTTGAACTAATTTGCATTCCCACCAGCAATGTAGGAGGGTTCCCTTTTCTCCACATCCTCTCCAACATTTGTTGTTGTTTGTGTTTTGGATGTTGGCTATCCTCACTGGTGTGAGGTGATATCTCATTGTGGTTTTAATTTGCATTTCTCTGATGATTAGCGATGTGGAGCATCTTTTCAGGTGCCTGTTGGCCATCTGAATTTCTTCTTTAGAGAAGTGTCTATTCATGTCCTCTGCCCATTTCTTAATTGGATTATTTGCTTTTTTTTGTTAAGGTGCATGAGATTTTAAATATTTTGGATGTCAACCCCTTATCGGATACATCATTTATGAATATATTCTCCCATACTGTAGGATGTCTTCTTGTTCTACTGATGGTGTCCTTTGCTGTACAGAAGCTTTTCAACTTGATATGGTCTCACTTCTTCATTTTTGCTTTTGTTTCCCTTGCCCAGGGAGATATGTTCATGAAGAAGTCGCTCATGTTTATGTCTCAGAGATTTTTGCCTATGCTTTTTTCTAAGAGTGTTATGGTTTCATAACTTACATTCAGGTCTTTGATCCACTTTGAGTTTACCTTTGTGTATGGGGCTCGACAGTAGTCCAGTTTCCTTCTCTTACATGTAGCTGTCCAGTTTTTCCAACACCAGCTGTTGAAGAGGCTGTCATCTCCCCATTGTATATGCAAGCTTCTTTATCAAATATTAATTGACTGTATATGTTTGGGTTAATGTTTGGATTTTCTATTCTGTTCCACCGGTCTGTGGGTCTGTTTTTGTGCCAATACCAAAATTGTCTTGATTACTGTGGCTTTGTAGTATACCTGGAAGTCAGGGAGCATAATTCCCCCGGTTTTATTCCTCCTTCTCAGGATTGCTTTGGCTATTCAGGGTCTTTTGTGGTTCCATATAAATTTTAGAATTGTTTGTTCCAGTTCATTGAAGAAAGCTGTTGGCAGTTTGATAGGGATTGCGTTGAATCTGTAGATTGCTTTAGATAGTATAGCCATTTTGACAATATTTATCCTTCCTAGACAAGAGCATGGGATGCATTTCCATTTGTTAGTGTCCTCTGTAATTTTCTTAGATGTGTCTTGTAGTTTTCAGAGTACAGGTCTTTCACTTCCTTCATTAGGTTTATTCCTAGGTATTTTATCTTTTTGATACAATTGTGAATGGAATTGTTTTTCTGATTTCTCTTTCTGTTACTTCATCGTTAGTGTATAGGAAAGCAACAGATTTCTGTGTGTTAATTTTGTATCCTGCAACTTTGCTGAATTCAGATATTAGTTCTAGTAGTTTTGGAGTGGAGTCTTTAGGGTTTTTTATGTACAGTATCATATCATCTGCAAATAGTGACAATTTGACTTCTTCTTTACCAATCTGGATGCCTTGTATATCTTTGTTTTGTCTGATTGCTGTGGCTAGGACCTCCAGTACTATGTTGAATAACAGTGAAGAGAATGGGCATCCCTGTCTTGTTCCCAATCTAGATGAAAAGCTTTCAGCTTCTCGCTGTTAAGTATGATGTTAGCTGTGGGTTTGTCATATATAGCCATTATGATGTTGAGGTACTTGCCCTCTATACCCATTTTGTTGAGAGTTTTAATCAAGAATGGATACTGAATATTTTCAAATGCTTTTTCAGCATCTATGGAGGTGATCATGTGGTGTTTGTTCTTGTTTTTGTTGATGTGGTGGATGATGTTGATGGATTTTCGAATGTTGTACCATCTTTGCATCCCTGGGATGAATCCCACTTGATCATGGTGTATGATCCTCTTGATGTATTTTTGAATTCAGTTTGCTAATATTTTGTTGAGTATTTTGCATCTATATTCATCAGGGATATTGGTCTGTAATTTTCTTTTTTGGTGAGGTCTTTGCCCGGTTTTGTATTAAAGTGATGCTGGCTTCATAGAATGAGCTTGGAAGTATTCCCTCCTCTTCTATTTTTGAAAAACTTTAAGAAGAATGTGTGTTATTTCTTCTCCTTGTGTCTGGTAGAATTCAGAGCTGAATCCATCTGGTCCTGGGTTTTGTTCTTGGGTAGTTTTTTGATTACCGATTCAATTTCTTTGCTGCTGATTGGTCTGTTTAGTTTTTCTATTTCTTGCTTGGTCAGTCTTGGAAGGTTGTATTTTTCTAAGAAGTTGTGCATTTCTTCTATGTTTTCCAGCTTGTTAGCATATAGATTCTCATAATATTCTCTTATAATTCTTTATATTTCTGTGGGGTCTGTCATTATTTTTTCCTTTCTCATTTCTGATTCTGTTTACGTGTGTAGATTCTCTTTTTGTCTTAATGAGTCTGGCTAGGGGGTTATTTATTTTGTTTATTTTTTCAAAGAACCAGCTCTTGCTTTATTGATTTTTTCTATTGTTTTATTCTTCTCAATTTTATTTATTTATTCTCTGATCTTTATGTCCCTCCTTCTGGTGACTTTGGGCCTCATTTTTTCTTCTTTTTCCAATTTCAGTAATTGTGTCTTTAGATTATTTATTTGGGAATATTCTTCCTTCTTTACATAGGCCTGGATTGCAATATACTTTCCTCTTACAACTGCCTTTGCTGCGTCGCACAGAAGTTGTGGCTTTGTGTTGTTGTCATTAGTCTCCCTATATTATTTGATTTGATCATTAACCCATTGATTAATTAGGAGAATGTTGTTAAGTCTCCATATATTTGTGAGCCTTTTTGATTTATTTCTAAAATTTATTTCTAATTTTTTACCTTTGTGACCTGAGAAGTTGGTTGGCAAGATTTCAATATTTTTGAATTTACTGAGGTTCTTTTTGTGGCCTAGTATGTGGTCTATTCTGGAAAATGTTCCATGTGCACTTGACAAGAATGTGTATCCTGCTGCTTTTGGGTGCAGAGTTCTGTAGATGTCTGTTAGGTCCATCTGTTCTAGTGTGTTGTTCAGTGCCTCTGTGTCTTTACTTATTTTCTGTCTGTTAGATCTGTCTTTGGAGTGAATAGTGTGTTGAAGTCTCCTAAAATGAATGCATTGCTGTCTATTTCTTCCTTTAATTCTGTTAGTATTTGTTTCACATATGCTGGCACTCCTAGGTTGGGTGCATATATATTTAAAATGGTTATATCGTCTTGTTGGACTGACCCCTTTATCATTATGTAATGTCCTTCTATATCTCTTGCTACTTTTTTCATTTTGAAGTCTATTTTTTTTGTTACAAGTACTGTAACACCTGCTTTTTTCTCCTTGTTGTTCTTTTTCCATCCCTTCACTTTTAGTTTGTGTATATCTTTGGATTTGAGGTGAGTTTCTTGTAAGCAGCATATAGATGGGTCTTGCTTTTTTATCCATTCTGTTACTCTGTGTCTTTTTATTGGCGCATTCAGTCCATTTACATTTGGGGTAATTATCTATAGATATGTACTTATTGCCATTGCTTGCTTTAGATTCGTGGTTACTAAAGGTTCAAGGGTTGCTTCTTTGCTATCTAACAATCTAACTTAACTTTCTTGTTAAGTTATTGTAAACACCGTCTGATCTTTCTTATTTCTCTCCTTATTCTTCCTCCTCCATTCTTTATATACTAGGTGTTTTATTCTTTGCCTTTAGTTAGTATTTGGATGGTCTACTTTCTTTGCTATGATTTTATTTTCTTTGGTGACATCTTTTTAGCCTTAGGGGTGCTTCCCTCTAGAGTAGTCCGTTTAAGATATCCTGTAGTGGTGGTTTATGAGAGGCAAACTCTCTCAACTTTCGCTTGTCTGGAAATTGTTTATTCCGTCATATTTAAATGATAATCGTGCTGGATACAATATTCTTGGTTTGAGGCCCTTCTGTTTCATTACATTAAATATATCATGCATTCCCTTCTGGCCTGTAAGTTTTCTGTTGAGAAGTCTGATGGTAGTCTGATGGGTTTTCCTTTGTAAGTGATCTTTTTTCTCTCTCTAGCTGCCTTTAATACTCTGTCTTTATCTTTGATCTTTGCCATTTTAATTCTTGTGTGTCTTGGTGTTGTCTTCCTTGGGTCCCTTGTGTTGGGAGATCTGTGGGTTTCCATGGACTGCGAGACTATTTCCTTCCCCAACATGGGGAAGTTTTCAGCAATTATTTTTTCAAAGACACTTTCTATCCCTTTTTCTCTCTCTTCTTCCTCTGGTACTCCTGGAATGTGAATATTGTTCCGTTTGGATTGGTCACACAGTTCTCTTAATATTCTTTCATTCCTAGAGATCCTTTTATCTCTCTCTGCCTCAGCTTCTCTGTATTCCTGTTCTCTGTTTTCTATTCCATTAACAGTCTCTTGCATCTCATCCAGTCTGCTGTTAAGCCCATCAATCACTTGTCTGATTTCTGCATTGTCTTTCCTCACTTCCCTCACTTCCTCCCACGACTCTTGCACATTTCTTTGTAGATCCATCAGTATGGTTATGACTTTTATTCTGAATTCTTTATGTGCATTTTCATCCCTTCATGGTCCCTCTCTGGTTGTCTGGTTGATCTAAGTCTGGACCATATTCTTCTGTCTTTTCATGGCTATAGAAGTGGTCACTGGTAGCTGCTATGTGTGTCAGCTGGGCTTTTTAAGACTTTAAAAAGAAAAAAAAAAGAAAGAAAGAAGAAAAAGAAAAAAAGAAAGAAAAGAAAAGAAAAAAGGAGAAGAAAAAAGAAAAAACAAAACAAAACAATAACAATAACAAAAGAAAATACGCCCACCGGGAGTAGATTCTGTGGGGATGCTGTAGGTGGTGCTGTTGCTCCACTATTCTGCAGCCCTGGCCGCACTGCTCCACAGGGCCCTTTATAGCTCTGGCCAGGGGGGGGGGAACAAATGGGAGTCTATTGATCTCTGTGGGAAGTCTAAGTGTGGCCATCCTTTCTCAGTCGCCAGCTAAGGGGTCTGAAACTCCCCAGGACTCCCCCGCTGCTGGGCTGAGTGTGATGGGGTGATCCGGTGCCTCTGCTGGGCTCTTTTCTCTTTAAGACCAATGAAAAAAGTGCTCACTTTTCTTTTTTTTTTTTTTCTTCCCTTGGAGCTGACTGCAAGGACCCAGGTGCATTTCCTGCTCCGCTCCTGCACCCTCTGTTTCTCCAATTTCCGCT
The DNA here is from genome assembly GCA_029783875.1 of Phataginus tricuspis. Classification (NCBI taxonomy): domain Eukaryota; kingdom Metazoa; phylum Chordata; class Mammalia; order Pholidota; family Manidae; genus Phataginus; species Phataginus tricuspis. Next base: position 8,533,872 of record JAQQAC010002701.1, read on the forward strand.
ACACCGTGCGATGTGTGTCAGTGCTCCCGGCGCAGATCACTGGGGCTGGTTATTTTGCGGAGTGTATTTCCACTTCCTCCCGGCTCTGAATCCTCTCCTCCCACCAGTGCGCTGGGGTCGGGAAGTGCTAGGGTCCCGCTGAGTCATGGCTCCGTATCTTACCCCCCTCACGGGGTGCCCTGTCCTCTCAGGTGTAGCTGCAGGATATGTGTTGTCCTGTATCTTCTGGTCTCTTTTTTAGGAATAGTTGTACTTGTTGTATTTTCATAAATACATATGGTTTTGGGAGGAGATTTCTGCCGCCCTGCTCATGCCACCATCTTCCCGGAACCGCCTGCCTATTAATAATGCACAATTTTTAACATATTTGTAGATAAAATTTAAAAAATATTTGAAGTATACTTTAAATTTTGAGTTTTTACCTTTAACTCATACCTTTTCATGAAAATATATTTAAATTTTGTATACTTGGAATTATATTAAGATTTTAAACTTCTATAACATTACTATCAACAAATTGTATAAAACCTATGATTAGACCACATAATTAATGAATTTGCTGATATCTATTATAGATCTCAATGTGCTTCTCTTTTAGAGCATTTACAAAAAAATACTATTGTTTGTTACTAATCATCTGAATGTTTCCTACAAGAGACTCATTTCAGACTTAAGGACATATATAGACTGAAGGTAAAGGGATGGAAAAATGATATTTCATGCAATGATAAGGGAGAGAAATTCAGGCACAGCAGTACCTATATCAGAAAAATAGCCTTCAAAACAAAGAAAGACATTATATAATGATAAAGGGGTCAGTCCAAAAAGAGGATATAATTATTATAAATATCTATGCACCCAACATAGGAGCACCCAAATATGTAAAACAAATACTAACAGAACTAAAAAGATAACAGATACCAGTTCAATCATATTAGGGGACATTAACATTCCCCTTAAATCAATGGACAGATCAACCAGACAGAAAATAAATAAGGAAACTGAGGCACTGAGCAACACATTAGACCAGGTGGACCTAACAGATACCTATGGAACATTCTAACCAAAAGCAGCAGGATACAGATTTATCTAAAGTGTACAAGGAAGGTTTTCCAAAATCACATATTAGGACATAAAAAGAGCCTCCACGAAGGAAAAAAGATCAAAATTGTATCAAGTATCTTTTCAGACCACAACGGTTGAAACTAGGCATCAGGTACATGAAAACAACAACAACAAACCCACAAACACTTGCAGCCCAAACAACATGTTCCTAAACAATCAGTGGAGAAATGAAAAAATCAATCAAAGGGGAAATCAAGCAATACATGGAGACAAATGAAAACAAAAAGAGCACTTCAGAATGTATGGGATGCTGCAAAAATGGTTCTAAGAGGAAGGACATAGCAATACAGGCCTACCTCAGGAAACAAGAAAAGTCCCAAATAAAAGAAACCTCACAATTAAAGAAACCAGAGAAAGAGAAACAAAGGAAACCCAAATTTAGTAGAAGGATGGACATAATAAAGATCAGAGAAGAAATAAATAAAGTAGAGAAAAATAAAATAGAAAAAAATAAAGTCAGGAGCTAGTTCTTTGAGAAGATGAACAAAATAGACAAATTCTTAAATAGACTTGTCAAGAAAAAAAGAGAGGACACAAATAACCAAAATCAGAAAAAAAGGAATTGTTACAACTGACACCACAGAAATACAAATAAATATTAGAGAATTATTTTAAAATTATATGACAGCAAATTGGACAACTTAGAAGGAATGGACAGATTAAAAGAAATACAAACTTCCAAGACTGACCCAGGAACAAACAGAAAATTTCAACAGACCAATTACCAGCAATGAAATTGAACTTGAAATAAAAAAATCTCCCAAGAAATAAAAATCCATGACCAGAAGTCTTCACTAGTGAATTCTACCAAACATTTAAAGAAGAGCTAATACCTGTCCTTAAAATATTACAAAGAGTAGAAAAGGTGAGGATATTTCCAAATTCATTCTATGAATCCAGCATCAATCTAATGCCAAAATCAGATGAAGAAACAACAATAAAGAAAATTGTAAAACAATATCCCTGATGAATACAGAGGTGTCAAAATCCTCAACAAAATATTTGCAAAAATGAATTTAAAAATATATGAAATGGATCATCCATCATGACCATGTGGGAATTATTCCAGAGATGAAAGGGTGATACAGTTTTCATGAATCACTCAATGTGACACACCAGATTAACAAAAGGAAGGATAAAAACCATATGATCACCTCAATAAATGCTGAAAAGGCATTTGACAAAATTCACCATCCATTCCTGATACATACTCTCAACAAAATGGGTATAGAAAGCATGTATCTCAGCATAATAAAGGCCATATAAGAAAAATAAAGCTAACATCATACTCAGTGGCAAAAAGATGACAGCTATTCCTCTATGATCAGGAACAAGACAAGGATACCCACCTTCACTACTTTAGTTCAACATAGTACTGGAGGTCCTAGCCACAGCAATCAGACAAAGTAAAGAGATAAAAGGCATCCAAATTGATAAGGAAGAAGTTAAGCTGTTCCTATTTGCAGATGACATGATACTATACATAGAAAACCTTAAAGACTTTACAAAAAAAAAAACTATTAGAAATAATTGGATTCAGCAAAGTTGCAGGACATAAAATTAATACAAAGAAATTTGTTGCATTTCTATACCCTAACAACAAAAAGAGAAATCAAGAGAACAAATCCAGGAAGATGGCGGCATGGGCAGGTTGGCAGAAATCTCATTCCAAAATCATATATATCTATGAAAATACAGCAAATACAACTATTCCTAAAAGAGAGACCAGAACACACAGGGCAGCGCACAGCCTGCATCTGCACCTGAGAGGACTCGGCACTCTGCAAGGCGGGTAAGATATGGAGCCGTGTCTCGGTGGGACCCCAGCACTCCCCCACCCCAGTGCACTGGTGGGAGGAGAGGATACAGAGCCGGGAGGGAGTGGAAGTACAGGCCTGTGAAATAACCAGCCCTGGTGATCTGCGCCGGGAGCGCTGACACACATCGTGCGGGGTAGCAGGGATTGTAGAGGCAGAGGATGCAGGTTTTGAGCTGGGAATGCGCCTGGGTCCTTGAAGCCAGCTCCTGGGACTAAAGAAAAGCGCGCACTTTTTTCAACAGTCTTACGATCATCCCAGCACACTCAGCCCAGCAGGCTGGAAGTCCTGAGGAATTTTGGAGCCTTTGGCTGGCGACTGGGAAAAAGTAGCCACAGTGAAACTTCATACAGAGAACAAGAGCCTCCCATTCGTTCCCGCCACGGCCAGAGCTGCAAAGGGCCTAGTGGGGTGGCATGGCCATGGCTGCAGAATAATGGAGCAACAGCGTCACCTACAGCATCCTTACAGAATGTACTCCGGGTGGGCTTTTTTTTTTCCTTTCTCTTATTTTCTTTCTTTCCTTTTTCTCTTTTCCTTCTCTTCTTCTTTTTTCTCTTTTCTTTCTTTTCTTTCTTTCTTTTTTAAGTCTTACAGAGCCCAGCTGACATACGTGGCACTTGCAGGCGAACACTTCTATCGCCATAAAAAGACAGAGGAATATGGTACAGACAAAGCTCACCCAGACAACACCAGAGAGGGAGCCTGAAGGGATTGAAATGCATAATCTTACTGAAAAAGAATTCAGAATAAAAGTCACAGCCATGCTGATGGATCTACAGAGAAATATGCAAGACCTGAGGGAGAAAGTGAGGGAATTGAGGAAAGACAATGCAGAAATCAGACAAGCCATCAACGGGCATAGCAGCAGACTGGATGAGATGCAAGACACTGTTAATGGAATAGAAATCAGAGAACAGGAATACAGAGCAGCAGAGGCAGAGAGAGATAAAAGGATCTCTAGGAATGAAAAAGTATTAAGGGAACTGTGTGACCAATCCAAATGGAACAATATTCTCATTATAGGAGTGCCAGAGGACGAAGAGAGAGAAAAAGGGATAGAAAGTGTCTTTGAAGAAATAGTTCCTGAAAACTTCCCCATGCAGGGGAAGGAAATAGTCTCGCAGTCCAAGGAAGCCCACAGATCTCCCAACACAAGGGACCCAAGGAAGACAACACCAAGACACATAATAATTAAATTGGCAAAAAACAAAGATAAGGAAAGAGTATTAAAGGCAGCTAGAGAGAGAAAAAAGATCACTTACAAAGGAAAACCCATCAGACTATCATCAGACTTCTCAACAGAAACCCTACAGGCCAGAAGAAAATGGCATGATATATTTAATATAATGAAATAGAAGGGCCTCGAACCAAGAATATTGTATGCAGCATGATTGACATTTAAATATGGTGGAGGGAATAAACAATTTCCAGACAAGCGAAAGCTGAGGGAATTTGCCTATCATAACCCACCTGTACAGGACATCTTCAAGGAATTGCTCTAGAGGGAAGCACTCCTAATGCTAAAAAGATGTCACCAGAGAAAATAAAATCATAGCAAAGAAAGCAGACCATCCAAATACTAACTAAAGTCAAAGAATAAAACACCTGGTATATAAAGAATGGAGGAGGAAGAATAATAAGGGAGAGAAATAAAGAAACATCAGACGGTGTTTACAATAACTTAACAAGAAAGTTAAGTTAGATTGTTAGATAGTAAAGAAGCAATCCTTGAACCTTTGGTAACCATAAATGTAAAGCCAGCAATGGCAATAAGTACATATCTATCGATAATCACCCTAAATGTAAATGGACTGAATGCACCAATCAAAAGAAACAGAGTAACAGAATGGATAAAAAAGCAAGACCCATCTATATGCTGCCTACAAGAAACTCACCTCAAGCCCAAAGATATACACAGACTAAAAGTGAAGGGATGGAAAAAGATATTTCATGCAAACAACAAAGAGAAAAAAGCAGGTGTTGCAGTACTTGTATCAGACAAAATAGACTTCAAAACAAAGAAAGTAGCAAGAGAAAGAAGGACATTACATAATGGTAAAGGGGTCAGTCCAACAAGAAGATATAACCATTATAAATATATATGCACCCAACACAGGAGTGCCAGCATATGTGACACAAATACTAACAGAATTAAAAGAGGAAATAGAAAGCAATTCATTCATTTTAGGAGACTTCAACACACCACTCATTCCAAAGGACAGAACAACCAGACAGAGAATAAGTAAAGACACAGAGGCACTGAACAACACACTAGAACAGATGGACCTAACAGACATCTACAGAACTCTAAACCAAAGAGCAGAAGGATACACATTCTTGTCAAGTGCACATGGAATATTTTCCAGTATAGACCACATACTAAGCCACAAAATGAACTTTAGTAAATTCAAAAATATTGAAATCTTACCAACCAACTTCTCAGATCACAAAGGTATAAAACTTGAGATAAATTTTAGACAGAAAACAAAAAGGCTCACAAATACATGGAGACTTAACAACATTCTCCTAATTAATCAATGGGTTAATGACCAAATCAAAACAGAAATGAAAGAATATATGGAGACTAATGACAACAACTACACACAGCTACAACTTCTGTGGGACGCAGCAAAGGCAGTTCTAAGAGGAAAGTATATTGCAATCCAGGCCTATGTAAAAAAGGAAGAACATTCCCAAATGAATAGTATAAAGACACAATTACTGAAATTGGAAAAAGAAGAACATATGAAACCCAAAGTCACCAGAAGGAGGGATATAATAAAGATCAGAGAATAAATAAATAAAATTGAGAAGAATAAAACAATAGAAGAAAATCAATGAAACCAAGAGCTGGTCCCTTAAAAATAAACAAAATAGATAAACACCTAGCCAGAGTTATTAAGAGAAAAAGAGAATCTACACCCAAAAAGAGAATCAGAAATGAGAAAGGAAAAATAATGACAGACCCCACAGAAATATAAAGAATTATAAGAGAATATTATGAGACTCTATATGTAAACAAGCTGGAAAACATAGAAGAAATGGACAACTTCTTTGAAAAATACAACCTTCCAAGACTGACCAAACAAGAAACAGAAAAACTAAACAGACCAATGCACCAGCAGCAAAATTGAGGCAGTAATCAAAAAACTATCCAAAAAAAAAAACCCTGGACCAGATGGATTCACCTCTGAATTCTACCAGACATATAGAGAAGAAATAACACCCATTCTCCTTAAAGTTTTCCAAAAAATAGAGGAAGAAGAAATACTTCCATACTCATTCTATGAAGCCAGCATCACTCTAATACCAAAACCGGGCAAAGACCTCACCATAAAAGAAAATTACAGACCAATATCCCTGATGAACGTTGATGCAAAAATACTCAACAGAATATTAACAAACCGAATTCAAAAATACATCAAGAGGATCATACACCATGATCAAATGGGATTCATCCCAGGGATGCAAGGATGGTACAACATTCGAAAATCCATCAACATCATCCACCACATCAACAAAAAGAAGAACTAAAACCACATGATCATCTCCATAGATGCTGAAAAAACATTTGACAAAATTCAGCATCCATTCATGACTAAAACTCTCAACAAAATGGGTATAGAGGGCAATACCTCAACATCATAAAGGCCATATATGGCAAACCCACAGCTAACATCATACTTAACAGCGAGAAGCTGAAAGCTTTTCATCCAAGATCGAGAACAAGACAGGGATGCCCACTCTCTCCACTGTTATTCAAGATAGTACTGGAGGTTCTAGTCACGGCAATCAGACAAAACAAAGAAATACAAGGCATCCAGATTGGTAAAGAAGAAGTCATATTGTCACTATTTGCAGATGACATGATATTGCACATAAAAAACCCTAAAGACTCCACTCCAAAACTACTAGAACTAATATCTGAATTCAGCAAAGTTGCAGGATACAAAATTAACACACAGAAATTTGTTGCTTTCCTATACACTAACGATGAACTAACAGAAAGAGAAATCAGAAAAACAATTCCATTCACAATTGCATCAAAAAGAATAAAATACTTAGGAATAAACCTAATGAAGGAAGTGAAAGATCTGTGCTCTGAAAACTACAAGACACTCCTATGAGAAATTAAAGAGGACACTAACAAATGGAAATGCATCCCATGCTCTTGGCTAGGAAGAATAAATATTGTCAAAATGGCTATACTACCTAAAGCAATCTATAGATTCAACGCAATCCGTATCAAAACACCAACAGCTTTCTTCAATGAACTGGAATAAATCATTCATAGGGAACCACAAAAGACCCCAAATAGCCAAAGCAATCCTGAGAAGGAGGAATCAAATAGGGGAATTATGCTCCCTCACTTCAACTCTAGTACGAAGCCACAGTAATCAAGACATTTTGGTATTGGCACAAAAAACAGAACCACAGGCCAGTGGAACAGAATAGAAAATCCAAACATTAACCCAAATATATACAGTCAATTAATATTTGATAATCTAGCCTTGGATATAAATGGGGAGATGACAGCCTCTTCAGCAGCTGATGTTGGAAAAACTGGACAGCTACATGTAAGAGAAGGAAATTGAACTACTGTCTAACTGCATACACAAAAGTCAAATCAAAATGGATCAAAGACCTGAATGTAAGTCATTAAACCATAAAACTCATAAAAAAAACATAGGAAAATATTTCTTAGACATAAACATGAGTGACTTTTCATGAACATATCTCCCCAAGCAAGTGAAACAAAAGCAAAAATGAAGCAGTGGGACTATATCAAGCTGAAAAGCTTCTGTACAGCAAAGGACACCATCAGTAGAACAAAAAGACATCCTACAGTATGGGAGAATATATTTATAAATGACGTATCCGATAAGGGGTTGATGTCCAAAATATATAAAGAACTCACGCACCTCAACAAACATAAAGTAAATAATCCAATTAAGAAATGGGCAGAAAACATGAATAGACACTTCTCCAAAGAAGAAACTCAGGTGGCCAACAGGCACATGAAAAGATGCTCCACATCGCTAATCATCAGAGAAATGCAAATTAAAACCACAATGAGATATCACCTCACACCAGTAAGGATAGCCAACATCCAAAACACAAACAACAACAAATGTTGGAGAGGATGTGGAGAAAAGGGAACCCTCCTACACTGCTGGTGGGAATGCAAATTAGTTCCACCATTGTGGAAAGCAGTATGGAGGTTCCTCAAAAAACTCAAAATAGAAATACCATTTGACCCAGGAATCCCAGTCTTAGGAATTTACCCTAAGAATGCAGCAGCACAATTTGAAAAAGACAGATGCACCCCTATGTTTATAGTAGCACTACTTACAATAACCAAGAAATGGAAGCAACCTAAGTGCCCATCAGTAGATGAATGGATAAAGAAGATGTGGTACATATACACAATGGAATATTATTCAGCCTTAAGAAGTAAACAAATCCTACCATTTGCAACAACATGGATGGAGCTAGAGGGTATTATGCTCAGTGAAATAAGCCAAGCCGAAAAAGACAAGTATCAAATGATTTCACTCATATGTGGAGTATAAGAACAAAGAAAAAAACTGAAGGAACAAAACAGCAGCAGGCTCAGAGAACCCAAAACAGACTAATAGTTACCAAAGAGAAAGGGACTGGGGAGGATGGGTGGGAAGGGAGGGTCAAGGGGGGATAAAAGGGCATTACAATTAGCAGATGTAATGTTGGGGTGGCACGGGGAGGACTGTACAACTCAGAGAAGACAAGTAGTGATTCTCATCTCACTACGCTGATGGACAGTGACTCTAATGGGGTGGGTGGGTGGGACCTGATGAAGGGGGTAGTTTAATCACCATCATATTGCACATGTAATTGTAGATTAATTATACCAAAATAAAGTATAAAAAAATAAATAAATAAAAATAAAAATCTTTCCAATGAAAAAAGAAAAAAAAAGAGAACATACCCATTTTCAGTTGTATCAAAATAATAAAATGCCTAGGAATAAACCTAAGCAATGAGGTGAAAGACTTGTGGTTTGAATACTATAGGACACTCATGAGAGAAATTAGAGAAGACACAAATAAATGAGAATCGATACCATGCTTATGAATAGGAAAATTTAACATTTGTAAAATGGCCATTTTGGCCAAAGCAATTTACTGATTCAATGCAATGATATCAAAATACCAATGGAATTTCTCAATGAACTAGAGCAAATAATCCTAAAGTTCATATGTATCCAAAAAAGACCCTAAAGAGACAAAGCAATCCTGAGAAAGAATGAAGATAAAAGCATAACATTCCCGGACTTCAAGCTATACTACAAAGCTATAATAATTAGAAGAATATGGTAATGGCTAATGAACAGACATGTAGATCAATGGAACAGAATAGACAACCCAGAAATAAACACACTCATTCATGATCAGTTAACATATAATAAAGGAGACATGAATATACAATGGGGAAAAGACAGTCTCCAATTACTGATGTTTGGAAAACTGGACAGCTACAAGCAAGAGAATGAAACTTGATTACTGTCTAACTTCATACCCAAAAGTAAACTCAAAATGGATCAAAGACCTAAATGTAAGACATGAAACCATAAAAGTATTTGAAGAAAACATTGGCAAACATATCTTGAACACAACCATGGCATTTTTTTCCTGGACACATCTCTGGTAAAGGAAAAAAAACAAAACAAAAAGAACAAGTGGGATTACATCAAACTAAAAATCTTTGTAAAACAAATGATACTGTCAGGATAAAAAGGCAGCCTACAGCATGAGAGAATATATTTATAAATGATATGTCCAATAAAGGGTTAATGTCCAAAACATATAAAGAACTCATACACCTTAACGCCAAAAGAACAAATAACCCAATTAAAAAATAGGCAACACCATGAGAAAAATAACCCTCTTAAAAATGACAACTCAATTAAAATATGGGCAGAGGACCTGAACAGACATTTTTTCAAAGAAATACAGATATCCAACAGGCACATGAAAATATATTCTCCATCACTATTCATCAGGGAAATGCAAAGCAAAACCACAATGCGATATCACCTCACACTAGTTAGAATGGCCACTATCCAAAAGAAGAGAAATAATCAGGGATGTGGTGAAAAGGGGACGCTCCTACATTGTTGGTGGGAATACAAAGTTGGTGCAGCTACTGTGGAAAGCAGTATGGAGGTCCCTCAAAAAACTAAAAATAGAAATACCATATGACCCAGTAATTCCACTTCTAGGAATTTATCCAAAGAAAACAAGACCCTGATTCGAAATGATATTGCATCCTCATGTTTATTGTCACATATTTGCAATAGCCAAGATAAGGAAGCAACCAAAGTGTCCATTAGTAGATGAATGGATAAAGAAAATGTGGTATATATACACAATGGAATATTATTCTGGCATTAAAAAGAAATAAATCCTGCCAGTTGCAACAATGTGGATGGACCTAGAGGGTATTATGCTAAGTGAAATAAGTCAGGTGGAAAGAGACAAATACCATATGGTTTCACTTACTTGTAGAATATAAAAACAAACAAACAAAAAACAAAATTGCAGTGGACTCATAGATACTGAGAAGTGACTCATGGTTACCAAAAAACAAACAAAGTAGCAGTGGACTCATAGATACTGAGAACTGACTCATGGTTACCATGGGAGAGGATTCAGGGTGGGCGGGTGGGGAGGATGAGAGGGATGAAGGGGCACAAAATTCTCAATCACAGTATAAGTTGGTCACAGGGTTGGTAGTACTACCTGGAGAATACAGCCAATGATTCTGTAGCATCTTCCTATGCTGACAGATAGTAAGTGCACTAGAGGATTTAATGTGTAACTGCTGAACCACTGTTGTGTGTACTTGAAACCAATATAAGATTGTGTATCTACTATACTTCAAAAAATTTTTTAAATATGGTTGTTTACTCTTGACGAAATTCTAAATACCAAGCTTTATTCCCAGATAGTAGTAAAGTCAAGCTTTTCCCTGACCCTCATCTCTTATTTCTTAGAAAGATTTATTATTCTTTTAGGGAAACCTTTCCCCCCTTGTACTTGATTGTGCTTGATAACCCATTTCTGCTTGCAGAAAGCAGAAGTCAATGTTTTATAAGATGTGAACTATAAATAAGCAAATAGAATGATATGAAGCATTTTGTAACTACATGTACCTTAACTGGCTTCAAGAGACTTCAATAAAATAAATATTGGCAAATACGTTTCAATTTTTTTTTTTTGGCAACTTGGGAGCTTCCCATGTGAAACACGAAATGCACCCCCATAAACACAGGGCAGGGAGAGATGGATGAAAGCAACAGGCCACTTCAGACTGGTACATGGGAAGTTTGATAAGCCAAGGAACTTGCAAACGAAGCTTGTCTTGAGCAACTTATGAAGAGTAGATGGATATTACACTCACGGGAACATTACAGTTTCTATAGGGGCTTTTACTGGACTTAGTCACATGTACAGTCCACATGGTCTCAACAACACATGATTCTCTTGAGGCTATGTCCTTAGGACAGCTCCTGCTGTGGGAATAATGAACAGAATGTACATTCCAAGAACAGGGTATGAGCTAAGAAGCCTCCCATCACCTGGTTCCAGTTTATTGGTCAACTGTTGGTCATGTTCTGTCAATTACCTCTTTCAACACAAGTCAACATATAAACTTTTTATTTGATATGTTTTCCCAAAGGAGATATTCTCTTTAGAAAAGATAAAAGTTTATAGAAATCTCATAAATTTCTTGAGAAATAATCCACATAAGTAATGTTTGCAGAAGAATTCTGAAAATGTTTGTATTTTTTATTACTTTGAACTGTACCTGATTTAAAAATAACATCTCTTAAGAGTAGTACTCAAAATAGATTTTTTGGAATGATTTAACAAGTAAATAAATAGATTGACAATTTTTTAGGAGCAAATAAATCTGTAATATACTAAACTAAAATTTTATATTTTTGAGAGGGTAGTCTATCATGTAAATATGACCACGGTAGATCCAGGGTTTCCTATTCCATTTGATTTGCTGAATCACCTATGTCAACTGCTACTTCATAATATTATAACAAAGAAACACTTCCTCAGGGATTATTTTGTAGTGTACTTGGAGAATATTGTGTTTCTTATAATAACAATCACAGAATTGAGGCTCAAACAGGTTACAAGACTTGTCTTATTTAAGAAGTGACATTAGGACTATAACAATACTTCAGAACCCATGTTTTAATAATCAAACAACAGTATATCTCTACTCAGGGCACATTACAACAATAACAAAAGAAGTGGGCATGAAAATGACTGACCTTGAGTTCTGGATCCAACCTTTAAAAACTATAGAGCACACATAAATTTTATACCTTGGCTTCTTCATCTACAAAATTAGGGAAGATTGTCTCTCACATGGTGGTGCTTTGATAATTGTAAAGGATGATGCATTATTTTTATTACACTTCACATACATTTACACTAATCCTTACCATCTTATGCAAAGTCAATATTGCCATTCTAATATGGAAATTTTAAATCCGAAAGCATAATCAATTTGGTCAAGGCGTTACAGTTAAATTTTCACCACATTAATTTCAAACATTACACTCCTTCCAAATTATTTAACTTATCATGTCAAAGCTGACATTCTGTAGTTATCTAATAAATATTGTTTGCCTTTTTGAGCTATTTTCTATATAGCAATCATTTATCTTTGTATAGCAAATTGCTTACATAAATCTTTAAAATAGTATTCACAGGTACAGGGAGTATGAAAGATTTATGTAAGTGCCAGGCAAGTCTTCATGCTTCCCAGAAATTTCCCTGTATCTTTCTACAAAAGCACTTTATTCTTTTTTGTTGATGAAGGTATTCCTCTTTTAAAGGATATTTTTGAGTATATCATTACAATTTAAATAATATCAGTGTTCTACTTTTGAGTTAACAGTTTTCTGTTCCCTGAGAAAAATATCTCAGAATATGACACTGAAAGATAAGTACCTGTGCTGATACAGTGGAGAGTGTAGAACTCTGACTTGTAGAGCTTTATAATTAGAAATGAAGCCCAGAGAAAGGAGAAATGCTCAGATAATGATTAGGGCAGTCCTCACAATTAGAATAAAGTCAACTCTACTGTTATATAACTAAAAACATATTTGAAATGATTAAGATAATCTGCACTGTCTCCTGCTGTTGTTCTATAAATGCTAAATAGCTATTATTTGGCCAATTCATACTAAAGTTCAAGCAAACACAAGAGTAAATCACTAAAGCACTAAGAAAAGCTACATTGTATGTTTCAAAATATCTAAACATTCATAATGTACAAAAAGCTTCTAAATTTCTAGTGCTTAATTATTATTTAGATCAGGCTTTTGCTGAATATTTATTCATAAAATAAATATTGGATCACATCTAGGAATACCATATTTTAAAACATCCCATCAGTCAAAAATGGGAAAAACTTGGTGAAATTTCCACCAGAGAAATTCCTAATGAGCTATTCAAAATTAGCAAAGATAAGTATTCAATATTTTGGGAGACTGAACAAAGAGATTATAATAAGTTGAGAGGCAATTATTTCACAAAGTCTATGGAAATATTTAAAAATATTGGAAAGCTATGCACTTAAGCTAGGGTCTACAACTTCCTCTTGTGAAAAACTACTCCCATAGCTTAGCAACTAAATGTTTACTCTCAACTCCTCCAGCTCTCTGGGGCAAAAGAGCTCTTTTGGGTGGATTTAGCATCCATTGAACATCAATAGATCCCATCTCCAGACACTGTAATGTGGAATACATATATAGAGGAGGATATTTGTGGGAGCTGGGCAGCAGTACAAGTTCTATTCATTCTTTATGTACGTATACGCACAGCAACTTCTCCATGGGAAGGACCTGGGGAGGAAGAACACAGTGAAAAAATTCCCCCTCCCTCCCATTTCTAGCACCAGCTCCTTAGAGCAGATGTTCTGTCCTACCGAAGAAGAGACAGAGCAAACCTCAAAAACTGGCAACTCTCTGGGCTTATCTGAAGGGCCTAAATGTATTTGGATTACACTGTAGAGCAATTAATGATGCAGGGATTTGCTGAAAGCAGTAATCATCTAGTAATCAGTGAACACTAACAATTTGGTATGATACCATAAATGCATTCCAGTTGGAAGTTAACAAGATCAGGGAAAAATACAGTCCAAGAGCACTGTGCTTAAATCATGGCCATCCTATGTGGTCCAGCAGGCTGTGTTCATGCTCAAGATTATGCATTGCCAGAAGGAAATGTACAGCAAATTCTACAATCTCTTCCTGAATGCAGAACAAACACAAAATCTCCCTAAAGTATGAAAGCAGTCTACAGGCCACATGCACACCCATTGGTAAGTGGTGAAAACCTTACTGACTCAGGGGGCTAAAACACAACCTCTTATCTCTCAGAAGCTTACTACTAAACTGTGCTGTCATAGGGGCAGCCCCTTTGAGGTAAGGCTTAAAGGTGAAAACAAGAAAAAAAAATATGAACAGGGACATGGGAGACTGCACAATGTGGGTAAACAGACCTCCCAAAATTAGTTAATGCCATAATCAACACAATGTGGTACTAATGAAAGAATATATAAATCAACAAATGGAACAGAATAAAGAGCCCAGAAAAAGAACCATATAAATATACTCAACTATGCCTTTGACAAAAAAGCAAAGGCAATAAAAGGGAGCAAAAATAATTCTTCAACTAGTGGTGTTGCAATAACTGGACATCTATATATAAAAAAGGAATCTAACCACAGACCGTATATCCTTCACAAAAGTTAACTCAAAATGGCTAATAGACCTAAATGTAAAATATGAAATTTTAAAACTTCTAGAAGAAAGCCTAGATCACCTTGGATATGGCAGTGAACTTTTAGATGCAACACCAAAGGCACAATCCATTAGAGAAGTAGCTAGACTTTATTAATATTAAAAATATCTGTTTAATAAAATATACTAAACCAAGACAGTAAGCAAATTGAAAAGTTAACAAGAAAATAATAAGCCTTGATGTGGTGCAGGAAACAATATCCAGTATATCTACAAAAGATTTTTTAAATGTACAGTTTTTAACAAGAAATTACAAGACATGCAAAGAGACATAAAAAGTATGTCACTTTTTCAGGGAAGTTGGCATGCAAGAGAAGCTGCAGTTGAGTTGGGTCTTGATGATAAACTTAGAAGACAAAGACTTGAAAACAGCTATCATAAACATGTTAAAAACTGAAGGAAATCATTTTTAGAGAATCAATGGATAATAAGATGACAATGAGTTATCCAATAAATAATGTAAATTTAAAATATTATAAAAAATAGAATATTATAAAAACATAACCAAATGGATATAATGGACTTGAAAGCACAATAACCAAATGAAAAATTTACTAAAGGAGCTCAAGGATAGAATTGATCTGGTAAATAAAGAATCCTTAACCTACCTGAAAGATTGATAAAGACTATGCAATCTGAAAGGTCAGAAGAAAAAATGAAATAAAGTGAACAGCGTCTAACAGAAGTGTGGGCTAAAAATAAATACACCAGTATATGTGTAATAAAAGTATCAGAAAGAAAGGACAGAAAAAAGGTGCAGAGGAATGACTGGAAAATCCCCGTATTTGAAGAAACGTTATATAATCAGGAATACTAACAAATCGAAATAGTATAACCACAAGGAGAACCACACCACTGATCAGACATAGTCAGATGTTCAATGTCGTAGGTAGAGAACGTTGCAAGTAGTAAGATAATTATGAATCATAATGCACAAAGTATCCATTAATATTAATAGCTGAATTATCAGCAACAATGAAGGCTGTGGAATAATATATTCAAAGTGATAAAAGAAAAAATCTGTCAATGTCAAATTTTAAATCCAGCAAAATTTCTTTAAAAAATTAAGCTAAAATTAAGACATTCTCAGATAAAGAAAAACTCAGAGTGCATTGCTAGAGGTACTAAAGGAATTTTTTTAGGTTGAAAGTAAGTGACGACTTAGTAATCAGAACACACATAAAATAGAGAATGCCAATTAAGGTAATTAAAAGAGACATATATTTCTAATAATATATGTATAATAATATATTTCTTCTCCTTTACTCTCTTAACTGATTTAAAAGATACTGCATAAAACAATAGTGATATAATTGTATTGTAGGGCATATAACATATGACAACAGATGGTAACTTAAATCTACACATACACAAAGTTAAGAATATTAAAGATGGTGACAAGTTAGTATAACATATTCTATAAATATATCTTTGCTCTCCTTTTTCCTTGTAACTTCATTAAGGTACGTGATTTCATATAAAACAATAATTGTAATAACATACTGTTAAGCTTTTAACAGATGTAATATTTATAAAAAGAAGGCAAAGAGTGGAGCTACATGGATGGAGAGTCCCTATAATTTATAAGATTTTTTAGAATAAATTTAATATAAATTCTGATGTAATTTACATTTAAATGTAAAATGTACATTGTAAGTCTTAGATCAATCACAAAGAAATTACATACACACATGTGAATACATTTACAAAATCAATTTAAATAATTGAAATGATACATGAGAAATATCCAGTTAAAAATGAAAGAAAGCAGTAGAGGAGTAATTGGAATAAAAAATGCATGATGCATGTAGAAAACGCAATGTTAATTATAGCATTACATGTGAATAAACAATCCAATCAAAAGGCAGAGATTTTCAAACTGGATACAACAAAATTATGCCCTATGATATGTTATTTACAAGAGACATACTTAGACTCAAAGACACTAACATGTTGAAAGTAAAAGAAGGAATAATATATGCCATGAAAACATCAATCATATGAGCTGGAGTAGCTTTCCAAAAGCAGGAAGAATTGAATTCTAGACAAAAACTTTTAATAGAGATAAACAGGAACATCTTATGATAAAAAGTTCAATTTATCAAGAAGATAGAACAAATATAAACATTATGAAACTAAGAACAGACCTGACAAATATGTGAATTGAAAATTGACAGAATTGAAAGCAGAAATAGACAATTCAACAAAAGTAATTGAAGATTTCATATTGTACTTTCAACAATGTATACAACTAGACAGATTTAACAATATAAAAAACTTGAAAATCACTTATAAATGAAACCTAACAAAGGTCTGTACAAACCTCCACTTAAAAAAGTCAGAATACACATTCTCCTTAAGAACTCATAGAACATTCTCAGTATTGAAAATCAGCTAGGTTGTAAAACAAGCCTCAGTAAATTTATAAGGATTGATAACATACAAATAATAATGTAATCAAACACAATTATATTTTATATCAACAGAAGAATATTTTGAAAATAAACACATATGCAGAAAATATGCTACACACTCCTTTACAACCATTGAGTGAATGAGGAAACTGAGAGGCAGGAAACTCAAAGGAAAATATACTTAAACTGATGCAATGAAACTTAAGAAATGCTTAGAAGGAAAAATAGCAGCAAACCTAATATGACACACCAATGAGAAAGAAGATAGATCTAAAATCAATAGTCTAACTTCCACTTTATGAAACCAGAAATATAAAAGAAAACTCAAAAAAAGGAGACCAGAAGGAAGGAAGGAATAAACAGCAGAGTTGAAATAAGTGAACTACAAAATGAGATAGAAAATACAAGAAATGAGTGAAACCAACGCTTATTATTGAAAAGGCCAAACAATTTACACCATTTGCTGGACTGCCCAAGAAAAGATGATGGTCTTTTAATAAATTAATAATATGATTTTAATCAAGTTAATAAATTCATTAATGTATCTTGGGATATCATTACTGAGAAATTTCACAGAAATAAAAAAAATAATGAAATACAATGAACTGTTTACCAAAACAGATTATTAAGATAAATGAACAAATTTCTAAAAAGACAAAGAAACCACACTGAAACTGAATTAGAAATAAATATAAAACTAAGTACACCCATAACCATAGTAACAATAATCTAACTTTACTCATAAAGATATTGAATATTAGTAATTAAATGTTTTCCCTTACATAAAAGCCAAGGATAATACATCTTCACTGGTGATTTCTGCCAAATATTTAAAAAAGAATAAATATGAACCATTTCCAAAGTTTTATAACTGTAGAAGGAAGACAAATATTACTCAAATCATTGCTTTAAGGCTAGTATTAGTGTGATGACTGAGACATTGTAACAAAAGAGCACTATAGACCAAGATCACTTTTGGACAAAGTTGCAAAAAGCCTTAACAAAATACTAGCAAGGAGGCTTTTCTGAGGAATTCAAGATGGCAGCATGAGAGGTGAGAAGCAGAGCTCCTCCCAAAACCACAAACAGTACAAAAATATAGTTAATTAATACAACTAACCTTAAAACAGCAACAAGAAAGAAGGCTGAACCAGACTGCACACACACTTCATGAACAGAGTAGACCTCACGAACCAGGGTAACACATCAAAGCTTTAATCTGGCAGGACCCTATCCCTTCTCCCACCCCAGTTTACCAGCAGGAGGAAGAGAAACGGAGTGGGGCAGGGGGTGGAAGCCTGGGACTGCTGAAACCTAGCCCTGGAGATCAGCTTTGTGAGCAGAAACCTATAGTGTGTGGTGCTCTGGAAGTTGGGGAGCTTGGACAGGTAGAGTGCTTGAGAAATTGACATTCCAGCCATTTGTGGAGTAGGGAATCCACCTCTGGCAGCTCTATGTCAAGAGAAAAGGCAGGCAGTCTGAGAGGCTTCCTAACAGCCATAGGGCAGCTGAAGGGGTGGGGTTTGGGTGGAGCTTGCTGCATGGGAGAAGGGAGAACTGGACAAGGTTAAGGTTGTCTGGGCACACTCTGCCCAGCTGGGTGGGAACTTTTAGGACATTAAGGTGCTGAATCCTTGTGGCTGCCTACTCAGCACCAAGGCCCCCCACTGTGATAAGCAGCCTGCTGCAACTTCCTTCTACCCTGCCGACACTGGTTTGCAAACTGGCAATCACTGTGCTGGTATCAGGCCAGCCACTGGGAGGCTCCGCCTACAAAAGCTAGAGATACAAAGAACAGGCGCATACACCTGTGTGCTTGGCCCACTGGCTCTGACACTGGAGACAGGCACCGCAGACGAGAATCAGGAAACAGCTCTTACCTCCCACTGGGCACCAGCTCTGCTCCCCTATGACCTCCAAACTCACTCTAGGGGCTGAGCAGCTCCAGAGACTGGAGCTTATGTGCACTAGTGGGCACTACACAGAAATACGAAATGTCAAGAGAACATGGTTCAGACCAAAATCTCACAAACCCCAGAAAGAGAGCCCAATGAAACCGAACTCACCAATCTTCCTGAAAGAGAGTTTAAAATAAAAATTATAAACATGCTTATGGAGGTACAGAAAAATATTCAAGAACTCAGGAACAAACTTAAGTTGGAGATTCAATCATTAAGAAATTCCATATCTGAAATGAAACATACAATTGAGGAAATTAAAAGCAGATTAGAGGTAGTAGAAGAGATGGTAAATGGAATAGAAATTAGAGAAAAGGAATTCAAAGAAGTGGAGGCACAGAGAGAGAAAAGGATCTCTAAGATTGAAAGAATATTGACAGAACTGTGTGACCAATCCAAACGGAACAATATTCGCATTATAGGGGTACCAGAAGAAGAAGAGAGAGAAAAAGGGATAGAAAATATCATTGAGGAGGTAACTGCTGAAAACTTTCCCACTCTGGGAAAGGAGATAGTCTCTCAAGCCATGGAGGTGCACAGATCTCCCAACACAAGGGACCCAAGGAAGACAACATCAAGACATATACTAATTAAAATGGCAAAGATCTAGGATAAAGGCAGACTTTTAAAATCAGCTAGAGAGAGAAAAAAGATCATATACAAAGGAAAACCCATCAGGCTATCATCAGACTTCTCAACAAATACCTTACAGGCCAGAAGGGAGTGGCATGATGTATTTAATGCAATGAAGCAGAAGGGCCTTGAACCAAGAATACTCTACCTGGAAAGGTTATCATTTAAATTTGAAGAAAGGATTAAACAATTTTCAGATAAGCAAAAGCTGAGAGAATTTACCTCCCACAAACCACCTCTACAGTGCATTTTGGAGGGACTCCTATAGATTGAAGTATTTCTGAGGATAAATAGATGTCACCCAACGGAAGACAACGAGTACAGAATATGATTCATAACATACAAAGAATGGAGGAGGAAGAAAAACGAGGAAAAAGAAAAATAACCTTTAGAAAGTGTTTGTAATAGTGTATGAAATAAGTTAAATTAGACTGTTCAGTAGTTAGGGAATTGCCCTTGTACCTCTGGTAACCATGAATCTAAAACTTGCAATGGCAATAAGTACATACCTATCGATAATCACCCTAAATGTAAATGGTCTGAATGTACCAATCAAAACACATAGAGTTCCTGAATGGATAAAAAACAAGACCATCTATATGCGGCCTAAAAGAAACTCACTTCAAACCCAAAGACATACACAGATTGGAAGTAAAGGGATGGAAAAAGATATTTCATGCAATTAATACTGAGAAAGAAGCAGGAGTTGCAGTACTTGTATCAGACAAAATAGAATTCAAAACAAAGAAAGTCACAAGAGATAAAGAAGGACATTAAATAATGATAAAAGGGTCAGTCCAACAAGAGGATATAACTATTATAAATATCTATGCACCCAACACAGGATCACCTACATATATGAAACAAATACTAACAGAATTAAAGGGGGAAATAGAATGCAATGCATTCATTTTAGGAGACTTCAACACACCACTCACTCCAAGGGACAGATGAACAAGACAGAAAATAAGTAAAGAGACAGAGGCACTGAACAACATATTAGAAAAGATGGACCTAACGGACATCTACAGAATACTCAATCCAAAAGCAACAGAATACATAGTTTTCTCAAGTGCACATGGAATATTTTCAAGAATAGATCATATATTAGGCCACAAAGAGAACCTCAGTAAATTCAAAAGATTGAAATTGTAACAACCAGCTTCTTAGATCACAAAAGTATGGAACTAGAAATAAATTACACAAAGAAAATGAAAAAGCCCACAAACACATGGAGGCTTAATAACATTCTCCTAAATAATCAATGGATCAATGACCAAATAAAAACAGAGATCAAGCAATATATGGAGACAGATGACAACAATAATTCAACACTGCAAAAGTTGTGGGACATAGCAAAGGCCATGCTAAGAGAGAAATATATTGCAATACAGGCCTACCTCAGAAAAGAAGAATGATCCCAAATGAACAGTCTAAACTCACAATTAATGAAACTAGAAAAGGAAGAACAAATGAGGCCCAAAGTCATTAGAAGGAGGGACATAATAAAGATTAAAGTAGAAATAAATAAAATTGAGAAGAATAAAACAACAGAAGGAATCAATGAAAGCAGGAATTGGTTCTTTGAGAAAAGAAACAAAATAGATAAACCCCCAGCCAGACTTATCAAGAAAAAAAGAGAGTCTACACACACAAACAGAATCAGAAATGAGAAAGGAAAAATCACTATGGACACCACAGAAATACAAAGGATTATGAGAGAATACTATGAAAAATTATATGCTAACAAACTGGATAACCTAGAAGAAATGGACAACTTTCTAAAAAAATACAACGTTCCAATGCTGACCCAGGAAGAAATAGAAAATCTGAATAGACCCATTACCAGCAAAGAAATTGAATTGGTAATCAAAAAACTACCTAAGAACAAAATTCCAGGGCCAGATGGTTTCATAGCTGAATTTTATCAAACATTTAGTGAAGACATAATACCCATCCTCCTTAAAGTTTTCCAAAAAGTAGGAGAGGAGGGAATACTTCCACATTCCTTCTATGAGGCCAACATCACTTTAATACCAAAACCAGGCAAAGACACAACAAGAAAAGAAAATTACTGACCAATATCCCTGATGAACATAGATGCAAAAATATTCTACAAAATATTAGCAAACTGAATTCAAAAATATGTCAAAAAGATCATGTATCATGATCAAGTGGGATTCATCACTAGAATGCAAGGATGGTACAACATTCAAAAATCCATCAACATAAAGAAGGAAAGAAAACACATGATCATCTCCATAAATGCTGAAAAATATTGGACAAAATTCAACATCCATTCATGATAAAAACTCTCAACAAAATGGGTATAGTGGGCAAGTACCTCAACAAAATAAAGGCCATATATAGCAAACCCACAGCCAACAATATACTTAAATGCGAGAAGCTTAAAGCTTTTCCTTTAAGATTGGGAACAAGACAAGGATGCCCACTCTCTCCACTCTTATTCAACATATTCCTGGAGGTCCTAGCCATGACAATCAGACAACACAAAGAAATAAAAGGCATCTAGATTGGCAAGGAAGAACTCAAACTGTCCTGTTTGCAGATGACATGATATTGTACATAAAAAACCCTAAAGAATCCACTCCAAAACTATTAGATCTAATATATGAATTCAGGAAAGTTGTGGGAAACAAAATTAATACACAGAAATCTGTTGCATTTCTATACACTAATGATGAACTAGTAGAAAGAGAAATCAGGAAAACAATTCCATTCACAATCACATCCAAAAGAATAAAACACCTAGGAATAAACATAACCAAGGAAGTGAAAGACCTATACCCTGAAAACTACAAGACACTCTTAAGAGAAATTAAATAGGACACTAATAAATGGAAATTCATCCCATGCTCTTGGCTAGGAATAATTAATATTGTCAAAATGGCCATCCTGCCTAAAGCAATCTACAGATTCAATGCAATCTCTATCAAAATGCCTACAGCATTCTTCAATGAACTAGAGCAAATAGTTCTAAAATTCATATGGAACCACAAAAGATTCCCGAATAGCCAAAGCAATCCTGAGAAGGAAGAATAAAGCTGGGGGAATTACACTCCCTGACTTCAAGGTCTACTACAAAACTACAGTAATCAAGACAATTTGGTACTGGCACCAGAACAGACCCATAGACCAGTGGGACAGAATAGATAGCCAAGATATAAACCCAACCATATATGGTTAATTAATATATGATAAAGGAGTCATGGATATACAATGAGGAAATGAGAGCCTCTTCAACAGCTGGTGTTGTAAAAACTGGACAGCTACATGTAAGAGAATGAAACTGGATTACTGTCTGACCTCATACACAAAAGTAAACTCAAAATGGATCAAAGACCTGAATGTAAGTCATGAAACCATAAAACTCTTAGAAAAAAATATAGGCAAAAATCTCTTGGATATAAACATGAGCGACTTCTTCATGAGCATATCTCCTGGGTAAGGGAAACAAAAGCAAAAATGAACAAATGGGACTATATCAATCAAAAAGCTACTGTACAGAAAAGGATACCATCAGTAGAACAAAAAAACATCCTACAGTATGGGAGAATGTTGTCATAAATGACATATCCAATAAGGGGTTGACATCCAAATCATAAAAGAGCTCAAACACCTCAACAAACAACAGGCAAATAAGCCAATTAAAAAATGGGCAGAGAAGCTGAACAGACACTTCTCCAACGAAGAAATTCAGATTGAACAGGCACAAGAAAAGGTGCTCCACATCACTAGTCATCAGAGAAATGCAAATTAAAACCACAATGAGATATCACCTCACACCAGTGAGGATGGCCAACATCCAAAAGACAAACAGCAAATGTTGACGAGGATGTGGAGAAATGGGAACCCTCCTACACTGCTGGTGGGAATGTAAATTAGTACAACCATTGTGGAAAGCAGTATGGAGGTTCCTCAAAAAACTCAAAATAGAAATACCATTTCAGCCAGGAATCCCACTTCTAGGAATTTACCCTAAGAATGAAGCAGCCCAGTTTCAAAAAGACAGATGCACCCCTATGTTTATTGCAGCACTACTTACAATAGCCAAGAAATGGAAGCAACCTAAGTGTCCATCAGTAGATGAATGAATAAAGAAGAGGTGGTACATATACACAATGGAATATTATTCAGCCATAAGAATCAAACAAACCCTACAATTTGCAGCAACATGGATGGATCTAGAGGGTATTATGCTCAGTGAAATAAGCCTGGCAGAGAAAGACAAGTATCAAATGATTTCACTCATTTGTGGAGTATAAGAACAAAGATAAAACTGGAGGAATAAAACAGCAGCCGACTCACAGAACCAAAGAATGGACTAACAGTTCCCAAAGGGAAAGGGACTGGGGAGGATGGGTGGGAATGGAGGGATAAGGGGGATAAAGGGGTATTATGATTAGCACACATAATGTAGCGAGGGTGGGGGTGGGGTGAGGGCATAAGGGGAAGGCAGTATAACACAGAGAAGACAAGTAGTGATTCTATAACATGTTACTATGCTGATGGACAATTACTGCAATGGGGTGTGTGGTGGGGACTTGGTAATGGGAGTCTAGTAACCATAATGTTACTCATATAATTGTATATTAATGATAGCAAAATAAAAAAACACCAGCAATGAGCAACTAATAATATATAAAAAGTTAATACAATGAAAAATTTGTTCCAGGAATATAAGATTTGGGCGTGGCCTAAAAACCAATGAATGCAACACACCATATTAATAGAATAAGTATAAAAGCTACATGATCAGCAATACATGCAATAAAAGCATTTGAATTAAATCTTAACACCATTTTATTATTAAAACACTATAAAATGAAAGAAGATAAGGGAAATAACTCAAACTAATACAGGACATTTAAGATAAACCTACAGGTAATATCATATGTAAGGGCAATGATTTCTGCCCCCCCAGGATCATGAATAAGAATAGAATATCAATATTCACAACTACTTATGAACCTTAGTTTAAACCAGGGCAATTTTGTGAAATAAAAAGAAATAATAGCTACTTAGGTTGGAAAGGGAGAAGCAAAACTATCTTGATTCTGAAATGATATGATCTTACATATAGAAAATGCTAAGATTTCTACTTCTACTAAAAATCTCAAAACCTATGGTGTATGTAAACAAAGTTTTAGGATGCAAAGTCAATATACACATATCTATTGCAATTTAGGCACTATAAACTTACAATCCAAAACTGAAGTTAAGGAACAATTTCATTTATTCACAGAAGCCACAGAAAGAACCAATGTTTCAAGGAATATGTTTTTTAAAAGCAGCCCAGGACTTATTACTTATAACTGTAAAACAGCATTGAAAAAGGTTAATGATTTCCATATATAAATGCATTCATACAGGTTTTTTTTTCTTTTTTTGGCTGTGGTCAGCTTATTCCACTAGGCACAATGTCTTCTATGTTCAGACATATTGCAAAGAGCAGTATTTCCTTTGTTAAGGCTGAAAAATATCCTGTTGTATATTTATACATTTTCTTTATGCGTTCATCTGTCAATGGGCATTTATATTGTCTGCATATCTTGGCTATAATGAATAATGCTGCAGTGAATGTGGGAGTAAAAATGAATCTTCTAGATAATTATATCTTTTCCTTTGGGTACATACATGCTTAGAATTGGGACTGCTGGTTCATTTGGTAGTTCCATTTTCAATACCATAATGGCTGTACCAAGTTACATTCCCACAAACAGTATACAAGAATTACCTTGTCTCCTCATTTTTGCCAGCATTTATCTCTTATCTTTTCAAATAGCCATTCTCACAAGTGTGAAGTGAAACCTCATTGTGATTTTGATATTCCTTTCCCTGTTGATTAGTGATGTTGAGTATCTTTTCATGTACCTTTGGGAAATATCTTGTTTGGAAAAATATTCAGGTCCTTTTTCAGTTTTTAAAATCAGGTCATTATTTTGTTATTGGTTATATGAATTCCTTGTATACTTTGGATATTATCTCTTTATTGGATATATAGTTTGTAAATATTGTTTCCATTCCATAGGTTGCCTTTTCATTTTGTCGATAAGTTTCTTTGCTGTATAAAAGCTTTTAAGTTTGATGTAGTCTTGTTTGTGTTTACTTTTATTGCCTGTGCTTTTGGTGTCATATTCAAAAAATAATTGCCAGGACTAATGCCAATGGACTTTTTCTGCATGTTTTCTTCTAACAGTTTTACAGTTGTAGGTCTTATGTTTAAATATTTTTATTCTATTTCAACTTAACAATTTTGAGTTGTGTAATCAAGAAGTTTTTTTCTTTTCCATGTGAAAATCAGTTTTTCCAGCACCACTGACTTAAGAGATTTTTCCATTGCCCATTGTATGTTCTTGACACCCTTTTCAAAGATTAATTGAGCATATGTGTGTGGGCTTATATCTGTGCTTTCTATTTTGTTCCATTGGTCCATGTGCTTCTTTTTATGCAAGTATTATACTCTTTTGATTACTGTAGCTTTGTCATACAGTTCAAAACTGAGAAGCATGGTATCTCCAACTCTGTTCTTTTTTCTCAGTATTGCTTTGGCTACCTGATATTTTTGTGGTTTTGTGTGAATTTTAGAATTGCTTTTTCTACTTTTGTGAAAAATGACATTTGAATTTTAATAGAAACTAAATTGAATCTATAGATTGCTTTGGATAGTATGAACATTATGAAATTATTCCAGTTCATGAAGACAGGGTATCTTTTCATTTATTTGTATTTTTTCCAATTTCTTTCATCAATGTGTTATAGTTTTCAATACACAGCTCTTTAACATCCTTGGTTAAGTTTATTCCTAAGTATTTTGTTGTATTGATGCTGTTGTAAATGGAATTCTTAACTTCTTTTTTAGATAGTTCATTGTTAGCACATAGAAATACGAAGGTTTTTGAATGCTGATTTTGTATCCTGCAACTTTACTGAGTTCACTAATTAGTTCCAATTTTATTTTTTATGGAGCTTTTAGGGTTTTCTATATATAAGATCATGTCACAAAGAAATGATTGAATACTATAAGTTTGATAAAAGAATAGATATCAAGTGCTGTTACCATACATACAAATAATGATAATTATGTGAGAACATATGTTAATAAGCTTGACTACAGTAATCCTTTCACTATGTATATCAAATCATCATGTTGCACACCTTAAATAAATTCCATTTTTATTAACTTAATTTAAAAAATTAAAAAAGATCTAAATAAATAGAAAGACAATCCATGCCCATGGATGAGAAGACTTAATATTGTTGAGATGGCAAACTTAGGCAAATTTATCTATAATTTAACATAATCCATATAAAAGTCCCAAAAGGTATTTTTGTAGGAATTGGCAACCTGCTCCCAAAATTCATATGATCTCAAAAGTCCCTGGATGGCCATCACAATATTGAAAAAACATAAAGCTGAGGAGTCATACTTTCTGGTTTTAAACCTTACCACAAAGTTATAATAATGAAGAAGGTGAGTTATAAAAATGATACATAGATTAATGAAGTAGAAATGGCAGTCCAAAAACAAACCATACCTTTATGATGACTTTGCTTTTCACAAGGGTGCCAAGAAAGTTTAGCAGGTAAAGGACTGTTTTGTCAGCAAGTGATGCTGGGACAACTGTCTATCCATATGCGAATGAGTGAATATGGGCCACTATTTCACAGTATATAAAAAACATTTTAAATGGAGGATAGAACTAAGCATTATGGGCAAAATTATAAAATTCTTAGAAGAAAATTTGGAATATATGTTCCTTATCTTGTGTTAGATGGCAGCCAATGTAACCAATGATAAAAGAAAAAATATGTAAATTCAACTTCATCAAAATTAAAAATGTTTGTGCTGCAAAGTATACCATCAAGAGAGTAAAAATATAACCCACTCGATGGAACAAAATATTTGAAAATCATATATCTGATGTAGGCCTTGTACCTGGATATATAAAAAAATCTTTTAACTCAATAATAAAAGGAAATATAACCCAAATAAAAATTTGGCATCAATAATAAAAGGAAATATAACCCAAATAAAAATTTGGCAAAGTGTCTGAAGAGTCATTTAGTGAAAGAAAATATATGCATGGCTAATAATCACATGAAAATGTGCTCAACATCATTAACTTCTAAGGAAAATCAAATTAAAAACACAGTGAGATTCTACATCTTACATTTAAGGATGGTTAAAATAAAAAATACAGAGAATAACAAGGGTAACAAGGCTTGGTAAGAATGTGGAGACAGTGGTACCTTCATACATTACTAGTGGTAATATGTTATGATGCAGCCAATTTTGATAACAGCTTGGTGGTTATATCTCCATTATATCTCAATAGAATATTCTGTAAGTATATTTATAACATTAGAAATTGTTTTATAAATTTGAAAAAAAAATTAAATTCAAATAAAGAATGCAGGAGGGTAAAACAGGAGCCTAATGAATGAGTTCTAAAAGATGACCTTAATTGTGCTTTGTTACTACAAAAGAAAAAATTGTTGTAATCAGAAGACCAGTGATTTACAATAGACAAATTCAACTATGGTACTATATACAAAAAGGCTATTAAAATGTTCAGATATAATGCTATGATTAACTGACATAATATGTAATACACATCAAGAACAAAACTACTTAGAGAAATCGTTTGCATAATGTATAGATCTACACATGGAATGTTATGTAGGGTAGGCTTTGTATATTGATGTTTAAAGAAAAATCATGTAGAAATGTTAAGCAATTATTTTTATTCTTGCCTTCTCTTGAGGACTTTTACTTTCTGACTTCTAAAAGTATGAATATGAACTGTAAAGATACTATACATTATTACTTTTTTTTACTGGTAGAACAAAGTAAGTACAGTTCTAAATGTTGTACTCTTATGGCTAGAAAAAATATTTATATATTAAATAATATTGGATCCCCCTACAATAGAATTTCTCCTTTGTCTTGTGTAGAGATAAAATAAAATCTTGTGTCTTTAAAATATTCTATTAATATACAGAAGTTGCTAATTTCAAGAGCTAGATTTTTCAATTCACATATTAATATGTTTTTGTGATAGGATGACTTTTCTCCCCTAGACATTTGTCTCCTGCTCTATGACTGCCCTATGTTAATTTACATGGCAAAAGAGACTTTGTAGATTTAATTAAGGTTATTAACCACCAGCTTTATGATAGGGAAATGAGCATGGATTATCAGGGTAGAATCACTCAATGCAAGCCCAGGAACTCTTTAAGACATGAGAGGAAGTCAAAGAGATTTGAAGACATAAGGAGATTTGAGTATATTGCCCAGCTTAAAGATGGATAAGGAAGACAGACAGCCCCTAGAAGAGAGCAGCCTGGTCAACAGACAGCATAGAACCAGGGATATTAGTCCAGTGACTTCAAGGAACTGGACCGGGTCAACATCATGAGTTTATTTGGAAGTGGATTCTTCCTTTGAGACTCCAGATAAGAGCTCAGCCCACCTTGATTTTGGTCTAGTGAGACCTGAAGTAAATAATTCAGCCCTGGTATGTTGGACTTCTGACCTAAAGATCTATGAGCTAATAAATGGGCACTGCTTTAAGCAGCTAAATTTGAAGGTTATTTGTTAAATAACAGAAAACTAATATGCCTGGGCTACTGAGATTTACATTTTAAAAGGAATTTTACATGAAGCTCAGCTATGCAGAAATAATGGCATTACCATCTACTCAAAATTAATCTGAGAAAGTTCATTACACTACATTTATTCTTTCTCTTTGTTATCATTGAAAAAAATCGATATAACATTTAATATCTTGGCAATGATCAATATTCCTCCAGGCTACTAAGGAACCCTTTACTTTTATTACATGGGTGCTTCTCTTAAATAGTTGATATGTCCCATGTTAACTTACATGGCAAAAGAGACTGCAGATTTAATTAAGGTTATTTATTTATTTATTTATTTATTTATTTATTATTTATTTTATTTTTTATTTTTTTAATTTTTTTTACAATTTATTTTATTTTAGTATCATTAACCTACAATTACATGAGCAATATAACCAACAGCTTTATGATAGGGAAATGAACATGGATTATCAGGGTAGAATCACCCAATGCAAGCACAGGAACTCTTAAAGACATGAGAGGAAATCATGGAAACACTGTTCTTTTCCATTTTGATTACTTTTCTTTACTTACTCACCAAATAGAAGCTTTATTCTGACTTCTAAAACTCGGTGTTGTTTAAAAATTCCATACCGCTGGAGTAATGTAATTAATAGTCTTTAAGACTGGTCTTTTTTTTAGTCAATATTATACTTGTAAGATTCAATCACTGTTGTATGTGTTCTCATTGTAACATATGTCTTTTTTATTGAGTCTAACCAATACATAAATGGTTTTCAAATGAATGAGTTACAACTAACGTGAACTGGCAGACCTAACACCACCCAGGTCAAAAAAGAAAAGACTCAGGCATACAAAGGAAACCACCAATGGCCCCTGCCTTTGGTATGTGTGCTTTTATGATCTCCTCCTCTTCAATATGGGCAGGTGTGTGACTTGTTTCTAAAGAATGAACTGTGGAAAACTGATGGAATGTCACCCCATGATTATGTCATGTCTTGCTAGCAAACTTGCTCCAGACACTTTCATGAACCAATCTACCATGACTCTTAGAGCAGTAAGAAAATTAGGCATGCCAACACATAAGCAGTATGGAAGCAATCCCTTTCCCAAACTAGCCTCCAAAGGATACCCAGGTCCTGGCCAACATTTTTCAACATGTAGAAAATCCAACTAAACTGTGCCAGACTCCTGACCCACAGAAATTGTGAAC
The DNA here is from genome assembly GCA_029783875.1 of Phataginus tricuspis. Taxonomy (NCBI): domain Eukaryota; kingdom Metazoa; phylum Chordata; class Mammalia; order Pholidota; family Manidae; genus Phataginus; species Phataginus tricuspis. The sequence continues at coordinate 8,564,534 of JAQQAC010002701.1, forward strand.
TAATATATGTATGTTGTTTTAAGCTTCTAAATTTTTGGTAATTTGTTATACATTAACAGAAAGTTAATATAGAGTCCATTAACAATACCAAGAAACACTGTTCTTTTCCATTTTGATTACTTTTCTCTACTTACTCCCCAAATAAAAAGCTTTATCCTGACTTCTAAAACTCAGTGTTTTTTGTTTAAAAATTCCATACAGTTGGATTAATGTAATTAATAGTCTTTTGAGACTGGCTTTTTTTTTTGGTCAATATTATATTTGGAAGATTCAGTCATTGTTGTATGTAGATATAGTTCATGTATTCAACATATTCCTTTATATACATATGCCACAGTATATTAATTTTACAGTTGGTGGATATTTGAGTTATTTCAAGCTTCTAGCTTTTATGTCAAATGGCATCCTTTTACATAATTTTTATTATACATGCATATGTTTAAAACATAGTATTAGGTACCCTATTTTGACAGGTTTAGTAGCTATGTATTTATACCACTAATGGACAAAGCACTGGATTATAATTGTTCATCTGTGGCCTACAAATCACTGCAAAATTCTCCTAGCTAGAAACATATTTTGTTCAACTCTATGCTACTATTGCTCAGCATATTATTTGGCATTTATCATTACTATATGGCAGAAATGAAAAATAAGGCTAGGCTTTCAAAGTAGACTAAGCAGTGAAGAAATATGGAACTCATATGCAAAATTATCAATTCCCATTTGTACATACATCATATTTATCATGATTAAAATAAGAATAAATAATAAAATTGAATCTTTAGAGATTCATAATCTTACGGTAAAATAAATATTTCCATACATAGTTCTAGATTCTAAGCAATTACTGATATGCATTGACATTTGGCCATTGAGGCAGAGGGTATTTTGCCACATAATGTCTTACACTTATCACTGCTGCTGAGCTCATAGTTTCAACATTTCTACAACTTGGTATCTTTCAGCTAAAAGGGTAGCTTCAAATCCAGGAAATTAAAAAGTCTGTATTGACCAGACATGGAGTTAATAAACAAAGTATGGAGAACAAGATTATCTTGGCTATTCAACCAAACACTGGGGATTCTAATTATTCAGGTAATATTATTTCAGAAGTTACCAAAGAAAATTGAAACACTGGGAAAGAGTAAAAGGAGATAGAATAATCAAATATAAATGGAATAAATATAAACAATAGGAGCAAAAAAAAGTACAGATACTAAAAGATAAACCCTAAGAGAAAAAATGAATACATATGAAAAATAAATATATCTGAAAGATAATAAATTTATATAAATATAAAAATGTATTATAATTATTGACTTAGTCAAGAGACTATATAAATATGCTGCCAGTTAGATTGATTACTTTAAAATATACAGTCATAAGTATTAAAGTGTATCTTAAGGGTGTACATTTTTAGCTATAAAAATATATTTTATGTATTATTATTTGATTTGACTGAAATTTTAGTAAGTGAAAAATATGTAGCTTTTTTAACAGCTCTACTGATTGACAATTGGTACATAATAAAGTGAGCACCCTTGACATGTATAATTTGATGTTTTGACATATGCATTAAACTCATGAAATCATAAGCAAAATCAAAACAGTGCACATATATATGTAGATATTTTGACATTCATTTTTAACATAATTTTTTACCAAATATTTGCTAGTTCATCTTTCCTTTTCCTTAGAGGAAAATGTTATGTTCCCTAATATGTAAGGATCAAATGGGGAATCATGATTAAGTAATGCCATGATTCTCTAGAAGAAACAACATTAAATATAAGTTCTGTCAGTGTGTTTTTGTGCAAACACATTTTATAAAATAGACACAATATATGAATTTTAAAAGCGAGCACTTAATAGTATCCATGAACATGAACCAAATGAATGCAGCCTTCATGGTTAATCATATTTAAAATATTGTCTGCATAACCAGAGATGTCCCTTCTGTTCTGAACTATACTTCCTTTGCTTTCTATGAAAACAAAAGCCTGCAAACAGGCTATTACATGAAAATAACCTTTCATACCTTTGGGAAATGAGATTATATCTGCATAATATATACAGCCTTGTATCTGGCTTAAGGACACTCATTCAGTCACATAAGAGTAATTTCAAACACATTAGTGTAAACTCTATTTCCTAAATACTTCCCCCTCTGCCTTTGCTGACACTATTTGTTCCACCGTGAATACCTTACAGACTTTATCTCTCTTTTTTAAGATTCTATCTTTCAAAATATTACAACTATATCATCTTTTATAAATCTTTTACATTTACTAAAAAATAAAATTGTACTTCTCCTTTTCATACTTCCTTAAGATTTTGATAGTTTCAGCAAGCCTTGATATGAGGAGTTTGCTACTTCTGAACATATAAACTCAATCCCTGCTCCCATTGAGATTGCATTTTGGTAAGGAAAAGCACAGATAATTTTACCAGTAATCTCTTTATTATATGACCAGTATTATCAGAGGGAAAATGCATGCGCATTTAACCTGGCTATCAAGATTGGCTTACTGGAAGAAGATACATCTGAGCTAAAAATAACATGACAAAGAGGTAGGTCAAGTATAAGGGACGTGAGCTTTATGTAAGTGCAGCACAATCTTCACACACACAGAACAGGTGGGAAAGAATGACGCATTTGGTAAAGTGGAAGTTCAGTGTGACTGAATTTTAATATATGATCATTGTATCAAGATATCTGACAAAAGAGAGATTTAAGGTCTTTAGTAGGGCATTTTTAATAGGACTGGCATTGAAATATATTTTATATATCTATTGATGATTATATATTTTACAAATTTTTACAAAATTCTTGCATGAGAAGGAACCATTTTCCTATATTTTTTGGTGTAGAAATTTGTAATGGTAAATCAGCAGCAGATAAGAAATGCTATTATTTATTCATCCCTTCTATATGCCTGGAACATTACACATATTATCAAATTTAATCCCCAACCTGCTTGTTATAGAATTTATTATCACTTTTCAGAGGAGGAAGAATAAGTTTGGAGAAGTTAAATAGTGTGTCCCCTGTTGCTTAATAAATACCAGAGCTGAGATTCCAATTTTCTCTGACTCCAAAGCTTATGATCTCTCCACTTGTGTATTTAAATAATTAAAAAAATATATATTTAATGAACTCTTGACTTATCACTCAATTTCCTATTCATTCTTCTGTACGTTTATTTTCACTATTTTTGTATCATGTATTTATACACAATTGTATTTTCATAACTTATTTATTAACAAAATTTTTAAATGAACCGTCTTCAGGAAAGCTTTCAGGCATTTGAATTATAATATATAGTCAGTTCTAAAGAACTGTAAATATCACATATTTATGTTTACAAAATTTTATTAAATAGGTACAATTTAAAAAGTGAAATAGAATCTTCTCCAAACTAATTACTATTTATTAAGCACAACCCAAGAAGCCAGTAAATAAGTTAAAATATATAATGAAAATCTTGCAAATTAGGTTCAAAAGGAAACATCTCAGCATAGAAAATAATTTTGAATAATAAATATTTGGTTAAATTTTTAGAACAATTTAACTGAAGAGGAAAATCTTCATTCTTTCTTATAACACCTGAAGTATATTATTAAAATAAATTTTCTAAGATAAATTTACACATAACAATATATTTCTCCAAATAGTTATATAAAATTCCTAGATATTGTCAAGTGATTATTGGACTTGAACAGATTGAACCCAAAAAGCAAAGATTGTCCTCTAGTTCCAACATAAATCAGAGGACATATGCATCAAGAATATTCATTGCAAAACACATTATTCATAGTAAAAATAAAAGCAATTTGCTTGTAAGTCCTACTGAGCATTTATTTGGGCAGGTTTGGGCACCTTTCTGCACATGATAGAATATGTTGTTCATATATCATCTCCTTTTTCTATTTGGTAGCATTATTATATACATATTTTTAATGAAGTTGCCAAACCTTTTCATGCAGATTGATTATTGTGACAGGAATAGTTTTCAGGAAAGTAGATATTTGTATTTTCAAAAAGATATAACATAATCCAGATTATTTTGTATTACTCTAGCACATGCTTGCTGCTGTTCTACCTAATTTAGTTATTTATTACACAGACTTATTTGTGATGGTGGTGAGTATATTAGAAAAAAATCAGGTTCTAGAAGTAAACTGTGTGCATTTAAATGCTGACTTAATCTTTGAATTTTGGCATTAAACAAGTCATTTAACTTAACAGTGGCTCCCTTTTCTTACACATAATGATAATACTAAAAATCCTTTGGGGAACACTAATGCGTATATAAACACACAGCCATTATATATTATATTTTATGTATAGATATCTAGTGTACACAATATATGCAACACATAATATATAATATATAGCATGTATATATAAATGTAGAACTTTAATCTTAGAAAGATCACTTGGCAAAGGTCACTTAGTAAATGTTATATGTCATTATTAATATATGCTTATTATTATAACTGCTATTTATGAACATTATTATTATGCAATTTGTATGTTTCTTCCTACTTTGAATTTAGTAAATGAGGTTTGTTAGATTTAGTTGCTATAATGCCACTAATATGACTTGTTCCCATTTGACATTTTATCTGAAATCCTTATCTTACACTGCATTTATAGCTTTTGAATAAGATTATTATTTCCTATCATTTAATTTATAGTTTTTTTTTTAAACCACAATGTTATACTTTAGGAATCTAGCACATGTTAATTCTTTTTTCTTAAGCTACTTATAACTCAGTTCAATTCTGTTTGACAGTAACTTCTTGAGCTATGGGCATTAAGTGTGAAAAAATAAGGAAAACATCATTTTAAGAAGATTATGCTGTACCATGGGAGATGGGTATATAAACAGATCATTTCAATCTCTGGTATTTTAATCTAATTAAAAGAAAAAGAATTTAGGGGGAATGATGAGTGTACTGATAAACTAAAATTCATATAGCTTGGAGAACATACTAGAAGGAATATCTAAGAGAACATTAATAAAGAAATGAAGAGATCAAAACTAGAATTATTTATTTTGCTGGCATTAACTAGTAGCATTACAGTGTGTATTTTTATCTAATTTCTAGATAGTATACATTTAATCCTAAATCACATTTCAGTTTCTGTGACCTAGAGCCTGTGGTTTTTATTATGCTTATATGTTTGTATAAAAATACCAGTGAACAAAACAAAACAAAAACATATAAAGCATATGTCCTAGAGTCATTAACTTACAGCCACAAACAATAATGGATTAATTTTTACTTTTTTTTCTGGGGAAGTTGTGTTTGTGTGATATTTTTTTATTAATGAAATTATACAGACATAGAGAGAATGTAGATAACATTTCCAGTGCACTACCTTCATTTCTGTCATGTAACCTTAATTATTTGCTGTTTACTTCAATGTGTGCACTTTTTTAAATAGAATTGAATGCTGCTGCTATATTGCAAAGATATATTAATCAAAACAGTACAGTACTGGCAGAACAACAGACACATAGATCAACGTAACAGAATCGAGAACCCAGAACCTGTGCATATATGGTCAATTAATTTTCAGCAAAGGAGTCAAGAATATACAGTGAAGAAGGGACAATCTCTTTAATAAATGATATTGGGAAAACTGTTTATCCAAATGCAAAAGAATTAAACTGGGATCCTATTTTACACCATATACAGAAAAGTCAATTTAAAATGGATTAAAGAACTGAATGTAAGAATGAAACCATGAATCTCTTAAAAGAAAGCCTAAGGGAAAATCTCTGATATTGGTCTTGGCAATGAATTTTTGGATTTGACATCAAAAGCACAGGCACCAAATGCAAAAATAAATAAGGGAGACTAAACTAAACTAAAAAGCAAAGGAAACAACAAAAGGGCAAGCTATATATGGGAAAAAATATTTTCAAACCACATATCTAACAAGCTATTAATGTCAAAAATATATAAGTAACTCGTTTAACTCAATAACAATATAAATATGTACTATACATATACATATAAAATGCAAATAAAAATCATCTTGAAAGACCATCTGGCATATAGCACTTAGTAAGTGTTAGTAATCATTTTTAATTGAAAATGGATAAAGTATCTGCATAGACATTTTTGCAAAGAAGATATGCAAATGGTCAAGAGTTCCCTTTAAGGTGCTCAGCATCACTAATCATCAGGAAATGAAAATCAAAACCACAAATAGATATTACTTCATATCTGTCAATATGCCTAGTTTTAAAAAGACAAAAAATAAGAAACGTTGGCAAGGATGTGGAGAAAGGAAACCTTTGTATACCATTATTGGGAATGTAATCTGGGTCAGCCACTGTGGAAAACTGGAAGGAGTTTTATCCAGAAATTAAATAAACAACATTATATAAAACACAGAATATTCATGGGAAAGGACACACATCTCAGTTCTCATATAGGCAATTAGTCCTGAGGCAACAAATAATACCCAGCATCTCCCTCCCCTATTAGCATTCCAGCTGATTCTTTCTCATGACCAGCATCCCTGCTTTTCTAGGTTCCTGTGCAGTGGAGTAAATCAGATCTTTGAATCCCCAAGTCACCATGTTCTTGCCATTTCATGATTTTTGCAATTGAACATTTATGGTGAGACATCCAGATTAAAGCCATGAATTCAGAACAGACTCTTTTTTTATGGCAATATGTATGAGAAATGATGTCTCCTTCTCATAATTAGAGTCAATCAACTTCTTCCCAAAGAGTCTCCTTTTTTTCTCCCATTGATACACTGTCATGGGGAGCTCCGAATAATTAAGATACAGCAATAGACTTATATTTAGTGAAACCTATACTGTGTTTCTGGCATGAGCACCAACCACCATCTCAGATTAAGACTTTTGTTTCAACAGAGTCTAAATATATAATGAAAAAAGCATGTTTTGGGTGTTGGTCATTGGAAGTGATAAGGAAAGAAGCTACTCTTCCGCCTTTGGTTCCCAGGCCCTTGTATTTTACATTTTGGAAATCGCGATATATTATTCCCAACCATTCAGTAACAATTCTCATTAAACGTGACCTTTCACAAAGCTACCTTGACACTTTCCCTTCAGGAGGTGGAGTCTCCTCCCCTTTCCCTTGCAGCTGATGTCCCTGTGACTAGTTTCGACAAATAAAATGCAGAGAAAACTCTCTACAACTTTTAGTCACAGGTTTTAAAAGTTACTGGAACTTCTATATTCTTTCTCTTGGAAGCTAGCTACAATGTAAAAAAGCCTACCGGATAAGCCATGTGAAGAGAGACCCTGAGATCTCATGGGTGCTTTAAGCTGCTAAGATGAGGAAACGGGATTGCATCTGTGACCTATTACGCAGCCATGTGAGTGAAGCCATTGGGGCTGTTACAGCTCCAGCAAGGCTCCCAAGGGCAAGCAGCAATATACTGACACCATCCGACAACAGATAGAATCATTCTGCTGAAGTCTGCGTACCCACAGAATCATGAGAAAAATAATTTTCTGTTATTATAAAATATTGTTTTTAAGTACATTGTTATTCAGCAATGGATGACTGATAGAAGAATATATTTACAGGATAAAAGAAATTACAAAATAATATTAAATTGCATTTAGTAGCCTTAATGCTAGCTGTAATATGTGCTTTTTTAGTTTGAAGATATTCTAGCTATACTGTAAAATATAACAAATTACTACGAAAATGTCACTAGCAACTAATATGCTTAGCATAGTAGAAAAGAAAAAGAAATACATGAAATAAAACAACCTTAAATTTAAATTGGCAGTATTAATATAAACACTATTTTCCCCTCATACTAGTATTTCGTATCTGTCCAATAAAAAAACAAACAATTACAACAATGTAGCAGTAAGCTCATTTGGAATACATTAGTTGTTTTCAAAACACTATTTTCTAATAAAAGGAAACAGGTCCATTTGCAGAAATGTCCTAAAGCAAAGAAGCTCAAAAATAAATGAGGTCATGAACAAAACAGCAGTAACACTTGTAGACACTGAGAAGTGACTAGTGGTTGTCATGGGGTGAGGTTTGGGGTGGGTGAGTGAGGATGCTGAAGGGGATTAAGTCATAATACTAGTTGGTCAGAAAAATGGTAGTACAGCATGGAGAATCCAGTCAGTGTTTCTGTAAGATCTTTCTATGCTGACAGGTAGTAACTGCACCAGTGGTGTGAGGACTTAATAATATGGGTAATTGTTAAAACACTGTGTTATATATTTGAAACCAATACAAGATTGTATATTAATGATACTTCAATAAAAACAAAAAAAGTTAAGTAAATAAATAAATGAGGTCATATCAAAATTATGTGGACTCTAACTAGGAAGGGCTTCGAATGCTCCAAGTAAAAGGCAATTTGAGCATGAAAAAAGTAATGACTACACTGGATTAAACAATACCAACATAAACATATGTTTTTAAACAATTCATAAATAAAAAACATTCATATGTTCGTAAAATTACAAAGACATCTCACATTAGCCAACACTGATATTGCAAAGCAATTAGCTTTTACTCTAAAATAATTCATGAAAAATAATCAAGCACTTATTTTAACTTCACTGTCTAAAATAAATCTTTGAATGACTACAGAAATAAAATATTTCATAGAATGCTTTCAATTAATAATTTAAAAGAATGATAATTTTAGCAAACCTCTATTTTGTAACATCTAATGAAATAATGAATCGTAATACTGGTTTTCAATGGAAGTCAACATTAGGTGAAATACTGATGAAGAATTTTATGTTAGGAAATAATTGTAACATCAATGCACTCGCTGGTTAATAAAAGTGAGGCAACTGCTTTATGGGTCTCCGGATGTGGTGCCACCGGAAATTCACTGTATCACATATGAAGAATTCTTCCTTACGAACTTGGACCTGAATATAAGGAAGCCTCTCTAAAGTGGCTGGTTTTTGGGAAAGACGTAGAGGGATGGAGGAACAAGCATACAACTAAATCCAGAATGTGTGACATTCTATAGGAAAATGTTGTTGTATGGTTAACCAAAGATGACTACAGAATTTTTAAAAAGTTAAAAATAACAAACAAAAAAAAGTCAAGAGAAAAGAAATAACAAAGTGCATCACAAGCCCCCATTTTGGTCCTAATTAATGAAATCCAAATGCAAAGACCCCTTTGAGATGGTCATATATTTTAATATGCTCTGGGTCGTATACAGCAATAAGTGAATTTTATTTGTTTTATTAATGAGATGGTTGTTATTAAAAAATTTATCATGTGGAGATACATAAGCAAGTATTTAATGAGAAATTGGCATAATAACTGGGATTCTCTTTAAGTTACTCCAAATGAAACCAAATGTAAAGGAAACAAAAACAGTGAAGCAGTCAGAGGAACAGTATTGGTAAAGTGGAGATAATTTGTACATAAAATCACCATTTCTCTTGATCTTCCATTAATATCCCTGCTCTGCCACCTTTTCAAGCATCATTTCACTCATGTATTTTATTCCCTGAAGCATCTTACTTTGTTACAACATATAAAACAACCTATCACCCACCCTTCTCTGCAATTAGAAGGCAGTCCTTCAACACATATTGTCTCTTTCTCCTGCATCATGAAATTTTGCTTCTCTAATGGATCATTGCTATCAGCATATAAGCAGGCTGTGAGTTTTTTCCATCTTACAAAGTTCGTCTTTTGACCCCAATCTTTTCTCAGTTTCTCTTTGCAGTAATACTGGCTGAAATAGTTTTCATTAACATATGTCCATGTTTTCTACCCTGACTCCACTCCAGTCAGGTTTTTGAACTCTCAGTTCATAGACATTACCTCTCTAAAGATCACCAACACCTCTGTCATTGTAAATCTGATGGTATTCAATATTGGAACCATTTCTTCACTCTTTCATTCTTAAAACACTTTCTTTGTTTGGTTTCCTCAAACATACAATGTGTACTATCCTCAGAGTATCTTTGTTGCACTTCACCTAGATTTCTGTAGAGCTAATTCCCTCTATTTCATCAACTCTTTTCACATATTCACAAGCATCCATGACTTGCACTTCTATTTCCTCCAATTTTTCTTTTAGAATAAACTGCTATTATTATAGGTAGCATTTATTCTTATGTTTTATATATCCTCTACTAGAATGTAAGTTCCACTATAACATATTACTTTTATTTAATCTTATTTATGTCTCAATATAACGTTGCTTAAATATGACCTGGCACATGATTGGTGCTCAGTATCAGATGAATAAATGAATGGCCAACTGAAGGAACAATATTTTTATAACTACATTCATTGCAACATATACCACACTGTCTTATCATTTATTGGGTATTTTTTAAAGGGGCAATATGTAGGAACCTGTTAGATCCTTCATTTCAATAAATATGTTTTATTACTTCCATGAGCCTAAGTGGGCAGTGATTCTAAAATATATAAATGTAGGGGTAATTATCTATTTTTATTACTGTATTGAAGGAGGTACCTTTATAAATACCCTTATAAATACATGAAATATTAAGAATCAAACATTTTAAGTAATAGTCAATTAGTTTATGGAAAGGTGAGCACAGAGGAAGTTTCTCTGCATGCCTCAAAATTTTGTGTTGAACAAGGCCATTCTTTTTATATTATCTTGTAGTAAGACTGGAAGTAAGGTGTTACCCTTTGCTAGGATTTTTTTATGCTGCTGATGTTACAGTTGTTTCCTTCTTTTTAGTGACTTTTCTGAACTAGTTACATGAAGTCTGTATTCTTTGTTGTACGTGACCACTGAAATCTCATTTCATTAGCTTAATGTGACTGGGCAGATATTTCCTTAATTGCCTAATAAGAAAATAACAAACAACAGTCTTTGCATATTGATTCCATGTGTTTATTTTGGAGTACTCTCTATCTACACTCAGCTGTCAGCTTATAATTCTGCCTTAGCTTTTACTTCCTACCCAAGCAGAACCTGCAGATCAGCTAAAGGTGAAAGCTCAGCGCCTTCTCATGTCTTTCTTGGACGTTCACGCAGACCTGGACTTGCACATGACCTTGTAGAGTCCCTTGATTGTTTCAGAGCTTTTCAATGTCCTTACGGCTCAAAGTGTCTCAGTCCCCAGCCTCTCTTCACATTTTTGGTTGTCTATTCTTAGGCCGAACTTTATCAGTTGCTCTGGGAATCACAGAATAACATGTTTTCCCTTAAATAATTTTTTAACAAACAAATCCTGTGTTGTTACCACAGCACTAAGAGAATTCCAAGTTAGGGGAGGTAAAAGTACTTTGAGCTTATCTTCTGGGGAGCCACAAGACATGTCAAAACAACAGAAATTCTTTGAGAATAAGGTCCATTCTGCTCTTCCAGTATCTTTTCCCGTATCAGGAACATACGTTGCTGTTCAGTAACACTGCTAAACTAAAGGGGACCAGGCTCAGGTAAAATGCCACAAGGCTCTCTTACTGAGATTCAGATGTTTCTTTCTTGAGTCAATTGTTCACCTGGTTGTTTAAAGCTTCTAGTTAGTTACCAGAAGTCTAGAAAAATTTATTCATTGTTTTTGTGGAGGGATGAACTTTTCGAGTTACTTTACCTGACATTTTCATGGATGTTCCTCCAAAATCTACCTTATTTTCATAAGAAATTTAAGTTTACATAGAAATACGGAATATTATATGTGGAAGTATTGTTGACACCAGGAGACTGTTTTTAAACATTTTCGCATATGTGAATATTGATTTATCTTAGAAATTATTAAGTTCAACAAATGATACTCTCTCAATTTATTTGTGCATTATTTCATATTAGCTGCTATTATATTATGAAGGAATATTTTGAAATATGTATATATAAAATTCATATGCAATAAATTATTTTAATGTTTTGCCATTCCATATTTATTAGTTTTATTTTTTAATCATCTCATAATCATAGGCTCATTTTTTCCATTAACTTACAGATTCCTTTCTCATCCTTAGAAAAAATTTCACAAAGCAGAATTCAAAATGGTATTGCTACTTCAAGACTTCAGGAATACCATATTCAAAAAGAAAACATTCATAATTTTACATACTTATCTTGAGATGGGATAATTAAAATAACACTGTTTAAATCAAAACAACTTTTTGTATTCTGCTTTCTTTGATATAGGAAGTACAAAATATTTCCAATACTAATATATTTTAGCATCATAAACCATTATTCAAGGCAATTAACCTAATGAAATACATGTGATGTCAGAAAGCAGAGTAATTATTATATTTCTTTATATTTAAAAACTTGACAGGAAAATGGCTTAGTGGTTTTCCATAGGCATTCAGACGTTGAGTAGAAGTTATGTTGAGAGGTTCTACATTTGTTCTGAGAAATCATTCTACTCAAGAAAAGCTGTGGTCAGTGATCTTGATTAAAAACAAAATGTAAAATATACAAATAAAAAGAAATATTTGCAAATTTGTCTGGCTTCTCAAAATCAAATGGCATTCATGAAAACTTTGAGAAACAGTCTTAGAAAAATTTTTAATTCATAGTAACATTAGCTTTAATAAGATTGAAGACACCATAACAATATGGTTCTTTAAATTATTTACTTGAATTATCAGGTGATTGGAACGAAATACTTTTATTAATTTAAGTGAGTAACAATTATCTCTTAGTATTTTCTTTTAACTATCCTTTTTTTCTGTTAGTGGGTTTTCTTATTAGAAACTATATCATCTGAAAAGATAGAAATAAGTGATCTTTCAAATCACTTAAAGCAGTCTATTATTTTATTGCCCTGAGATAGTGGTCAGGAGATATGAGTTCTATCCCTCCCTACTTGTTGTATAACAAAATTTTGTCTCAGGTCATGTCGGCCTTACTGTCCTTAACTAAGAAATTAGGGAGATATCTATAGTTATAAAATTATATAACTCTCTAGTTCTATAAACAATTAATAATGTTGTTGAAACTCATGATAGCCTTATTTACATAAGGAAATTAAAAGGAAATTTCCCAGTTCTGTAGATTACTTTATGTTAAATATTAATTCAGAAACATTATCCTGTAGCTCTTTGGTTGAAACTGCCACTTTATGAATTAATACATTCATATTCTATTTAAGAATTATCAATATAAAATTTTTTTTCTTGAAATGGTTATAATATTTGCTAAGAGTACACATGGTACCTAATATCTTCAGTACATAGAACTACATTATAAGAAAGGCAAGCATGTCAATGGTTTTCATTCCTAAACATCGCGTCCTCACTGGTTCTCTGTTATTTCAGGTTGTTTTCACTTCTTCTATTAGGTTTTGTAAAATTTATACAATGACAAATGAAGCTTGATAATTAAATTTATCTTAATTCTAGATATGTTTGCTTTAAAACATCATTGGATGAAAACATGGAGGGGAAAAAATATAGAACATATTAAATATAGAAACAATTTCGTGAACAATTCAATATTCCTCTCCTAAGAAGTAACTAGTTAGAGATAAATCCTTTCTTTCACAATTGTTCCATTTCAGATAATCTTGCACAACTTGAATTTTATATGAGGCGAAACAAATAAAAAGCCCTTTAAAGCATGTGGGTTTTTTTTTTTGTAATAAGCAAGCTGTGCTGCCAACTTGCGATCTCCCACTTCCCGCAAGTAAAAACCATAAGCCTCATTTCCATAGCCTTCAACCCTAGTTGGGCTATTTTCTTTTAAAAATGAGGTTATAACAGGCACTTTTCTCAAACAATCTGGTTTCATCCATATGTAAACTTTTACAGCATATAATTCTGTTAACTATATATTTTTTTCAAACCACTTTAGTTTACTTGGCTGTTGTTCTAGATACACAATTGCAATGAATATTGCCGCCAGTCTTCAGTCTCACCAGTCACAAAATTTGCTTTATGTTAACTCTGTCTGGCTTTGCTTGTATCATCAGATATTTTTATCCTTATGCTTCATTAATATTGTCAGTGCATGGCTCTTTTTGAAGCATCTAGGATTTGTGTGTACACAAAACCAATAGACATCTGAAAATGAAAATTTCCTTACTGCTGATGGTCAACATTTATTTTTATATAGTAAGACGACCCCCCCACTAGAAAAATGTTTTGTCTAAGTACAAAAATATATATACATGCTTCATTTTGTACATATATTATTTTACATATATTATACATATGTTTACACATATTTATACATATGTTTACACTACACACAAACACACACAGAACAGTTTTAGGTTCACAGCAAAATAGAGTGGAGGTGCAGATATTTCCCATATGTCCTCTATCCCCACACATGCATAACTTTCCCAGTCACCAACATGTCCCACCAGAGTGATACATTTGTTATAATTGATTGTAAAATTAACACATCATAATCACTCATAATCACTCAAAACGCTGATTTACATTACGTTCATTTTTGGTGTACATATCATGGGTTCAGAAAATTGTCATGTCCCCACATTATGGTATCATATGGAATATTTTCACTGCCTTAATAAATAAATATTATTAATTGTCTATAAGTCTAAAATTTTATTATATTCTTAACAAGATACTCTGTATGAAGTCAATTTTTAAAATCATAGACTATCACATTCTGGATTTTCATTAAATAAATTCGTCTCTGAACCCTAGACTACTATTTTGTCAGAATAATCAGTGCCAGGTCTTGTTTTACTTAGCCTCTAAGGCTTCTGAAGAATGTAAGAGCACTCTGAGGTTCCTGAAAATATAAGAGAGCTTCAATTATTTTTCCATCTTACTGGCCTTTGATCTGCCATTGTTAAGGACTACTCAAATTCCTCAATTACCTGGGATACTCAATTCTTTGTAACAGGTATCATGTGAGAAACTTTAGAAACACAAAAGCTGTATGCCTAGAATTGAGCCTTTCAAAATTCACTCAGCAGTCACAACTGTCAGAAATCATGTCCATCCTTTTCTGCTGTCCTCAAAGGAAAGTTCCCATCTGCCTTTTCCTTTTCTTCGAAGATGCCTCATATAATATTTCCTTGAGAAACACCTTTGGACTTTATGTAATCTTTACTGGGTCTCATGTTGCTTGAGATAAGACAGAACAAAATCTGGCCATTCGTTTAAAATAGGAGAAAATTTATTTAAAAATTAATAAATCAATTGGTTTATATTCCAATAAGGTGTACCTTCACTAGCATGCAATTTAGTGTTCTACAACTTAGAAAGCAACTGTATTATCCTGTATAATGCTGAGTCTAAGAAATGTTATTAATGCCAACTTCTAAACAATGGCAAAAATTCTTCCTTATCCCTTCCTATACTATTGTTTCAAATTGTGTTGAGTTTAGATCACTCAATTAATTCATTCACTTACCTCACTCTTTATAAAGTGATACATATACAGATAGATATAGATACTTACAACTAAAGTAAAAACAAACATATAATTTGTACCAAGATTCCTACTAAGCACTAGGGAAAAAAGGCTCTCTTAGAGATTATATTTTAGTGAACATTAAATTAAAACGAGTTGTATGTTTTTGTTAGGTTCAATGTGTGAAGGATACTGCCAAGAAAATTGTTTAGGTAGTGTATTAGTAACTGATATATATATATCACTGTTACATAGAATATAAACAGACACATTTCACAGCCAAATACAATGGAAGAATGATACATTAAACATAGTCATAGTTTCTTTCCCGCAGGACTACTCTTTTATGTTAATTTGAATAATGAATCTCTTGCAGAGGATATAGTCTAAGTAGCATTTCCAGGCATACTTGGCTATGGAATACTTTCATCACAACAAGGACTTATATTGGTGGAACTCTCTTCATAAAATATTTCAATATTATTCTCTTGAAAATTGAGGGGCCCACCTCAGAGCCCCTATTCATTCATTCAAGTCTTCCTATGCTATACATGTTATGCTCCTCAAAGTCTGCCACACCCTCTTTGAAGCTGGAACTCTGCCAAGAACGCTATTCTGTAAGAGGGACAGAGATATAATCTTAATGCTAAGTATAAATGTTCTTATATAAAGTTTAACATTTTTACAGTGTGAAATGTGTGAACTTTAAAATTGCATGTACTTCTTAAGAAGCATTTCTTTTCCTATAGTATGAACTTCTTAGTATGCTATTATATTTTGGCCTTTTTTTTTTCATAAAGTCCTAGTGACCTATATTTTATAGGCAAAGTCTTCATAAGATGTGTTACCCCTTAAAATACATCTTTCAAAACTGAGATTGAGTAAATTTAATATATCGATAGAGAAATAATAGCATATGGAAAAATCTAGTTTGCATATTTGAATTTAAAAATGTCTCCATTTTCTACTGAGTGTAATTGGATTTTGTTGTTTAATCCAAATTTACAGTCTCTAAATTTTTATTGGAGTGATTAGTCCATTTAATTTTGATATACTCAATATATTTGACTTTACAATTACCATTCGTTTTATAGGTCTCTATTCTATGTTACTCCCTTATTCTTCCTTTACTGACTCCTTTTGTAAAACAAATATTTTAGAGTATGCCATCTTAATTTCTCTATTTGCTCCAGGATTTATAATATGCATCTTGATATATTACATTTTACCTCATATTAATACTGACTTAATTCCAAGAACATATTGTAAATTTGCCCTATTATTCCTCCACATCATTCTCCTTTCTAGTGCTATTTTGTCTCTCTCTCTCTTTATATATATATATAAATGGATTTCAGAAGACAATATATATATATTTATATATATATACAGCAAGCTCATAGATACAGAAAATATATTGGTGGTTGCTACACTAGAGACGGAAGGTAGGGGGGTGGGAGAAATATTGAACTATTTTTGTATTTTGTTTTTTGCTTAAGTAAATTGAATAACAATACATTTATATATTATAAACTTAAAAGCAGAATATTATAATTATTGCTTTATGTAATCTTATATATTAATAAAATTAAGAGAATAAATATTATGTATAACTATATTCTATATTTACCAACATATTTACCATTCCAATGCTTTCATTTCTTCCTGTTGATTTGAGTTAGTTGATCACTCTGGCTAAAGAATTATCAATTTCATGGATCTTTTAAAAGAGCCAGTCCTTTTTTTAAAACTAATTTTTCTTTTATTTCTATATTCTATTTCATCTTTTCTGCTTTTACGTTTGTTATTTCCTGTTTTCTATTTACTTTGGGTCTAATTTTCTCTCGTTTTCTTCATTGCTACCATTAGAGGATTAGATACTTGACGTGAGAACATTCTTTCTAATACAACCATTCTTGTATTAGAAATGCTATTTGTTTTATTTGTAATGTCCTAATTGTAATATATTGTTTTAATTTTCACTCAATTCAAAACATTTTCTAATTTCTCTTAAGAATTTCTGTTTAACTCATGAGCTATTTGGAAGTATTTGTTTAATTTCCAAATATTTGCCATTTTCCAGATTTCTTTCTAATTATTGATTTCCATATCAACGATAATAGCATTGTGGTCAGAAAATACACTTTGACTGTTTTCAGTTCTTTCAAATTTATTGATGTTTGCTTGATGGTCCACAAAAATGTTCTATTTTGGTAAATATTCGACCAACATTTTTACAGAATGCATACATTTAACTTTTGCTGGTTGGAGGGATTTACACCTTGGTTGACTTCTGTTTCTCAGTTCTTCCATATGTTTATTGCATGTTTAATTGTTCTGTGAATTTCAGAAAGAAGAGTAATAATATATTCAACTGTAATTGAAGATTTTTTTTAGTTATTTTTCAGCCTATCAGGTTTCCTTCATGCATTTTGAAGCTTTGTTGGGATTGTTATGTCTTTCCCCTCAACTGACTACTTTTTGTCTTGCAGTATTCCTTGTTCTAAATTCCTTTTACTGATATTAGCCACTTGAGCTCTCTTTGCTTAATATTTGCATATTATAACTTTCATATCATTACATTTAACCTTTCAATATCTTTATATTTGAAATGGATTTCAGAAGACAATATATGCATATGTCTTTTTGTTTTAATCCAATTTGACAGTCTCTATCATTAACTAGGTATTTAGACTGCTTATATGTAATGCAATGTTTTATATATTTGAAGTTAATTACACTATCTTACTTTTATTTGTCCTTTGTTTCCTTTTCTTCTTTCCATGCCAGCTTTTGGGGTAAGTGTTCCTTTTTTATTCCACTTATGCCTCACTCTTCATCTCTTATAACTTTTAAAACTAGTAGTAAACTTAACAACAGGATAAGTCTAGTTCCTCCTGTTACTATGTGCTTTTTTAATTATGTATTTTATGTTATTAGCCATTTAATTCATTTTTAATATTTTCCCATTAGAAAGTCAACTTCCTATTAAAACAAATCTAAAGAAAAAAAACCCTCTATGTATTTATTGTCATTATAGATCTTTATTTATTGGGCAAAGCCAGATTTTTGTCTATTGTCATATTAATTTGACATAAAAAGGATCCTATAATACTTCTTGAGCCAGATCTGCTGGCAGTGAATTCCCTCACCTCATATTTGGCTGATAAAGGTCTTTTTCCCCATTTTTTCTCTGTATGGAATATTTTGCTGCTTTTAAGATTTTCTTTTTATCATTGATTTTCAGCAGCTTAAATATGCTGTATCTTTGTTATATGGTATGGTTGAAAGTATGATTCTTTTCTACCACTATACTGAAAACTTCCTCATGTTCCATAAAGTCCAACCAATTTGAAATTTAATATTTTCAGCAGAGAAATAATAGAAGTAATAATAATATAATCATTCTTTATAGACTGCAGTTTATTATTTATTTAGTATTTTAACATATGCATTGAGGTACTGTGATTTTTTTCATTAAACATTAAAATTTCTTGTAATGTTTCAAGTATTTTTTCTCAAATCCTTAAAGCAGCTTTATAGGATGTCAACTTGTCTGACTTGGATGGTAAATAACTTGCTTTTTGCATCATTTATCTTGTTTGAAAACTCATTAACATTATCCCCAAACTGTGTGTGTAATCCAAAGATAATTAAAATAAAAGACAATATGAATGGATTCATAGTTCAGGATGCCAGAGATATTTGTTCAGAATGGGAGAGTCCGAGGGATAATGTTTCATTTTTTAAGGAGATATTGACTTGGAAGCAGGAACATAAAACTAAATAATACTGACTGCTAAGTGATTTTACCTATTCCACAGCTCTGAGAAGTAAATGTTATTTCCTTTTTATGCATGAAGAAACTGAGTTTCAGAGAAGGCCACACACAGATATTAAGTGACAGATTTTGCAATCCAAAATACATGTGTTTCTTAAATATATTGTTTTTACTATTCCACACAAATTTTAGATTTTGAACAATTACATTTAGCAGGTATATTTAAATTCTATGAAACTTTAAGTATCCTAGAATATCTGCAAAGGCAAGTTTTTAATTAAATGAATTAATGTAAACACATTCCTATGTTTACTGCTTGACCAAATAGCAATCATACATAGTCACCAGCTGAGAAGCAGAAGAAAGATATTAGAGATTGATAGACTTTATCTAGAAAAGTGACTCCCAGGGGACATCAGAGATTTGAGAAGCATGTCAGGATATTTATTCAAAATAAATATGCCTTGCCACTCTTGGAGGATTAGGCATAGTGATCAATGGGGCCGTAAAAAGAGAAACGCACCTTTGCTTGAAGTTGTGGTCAAGATAATTACAGCTGGACCAAAGCAACTTTTGAGGTAATTCTTGTATTCTGCACCAGGAAACACTGAGTGCTCAGCCTTTAAAAGCTTAGAATCCTGGGCCAGAGAAGATATGTTTGTGAGGAAAAGTATGTGGGTTAAAATATACAGAACATTAATGACATTATTCTTTATTACAATAATTTATTAGGAGACCCCAAATCTAGTTCAATTAGTTTTATATGCTTAGTTCAAAAGAGGGCGGACAATTTTCAATATTTTGCAGTGAAGAATGGAATTAAAGTATCAACTATTCCCACCAAACCAATTCTGGGATGATGTGGAAATTTGAATAATTTAAGCCAAACTGTTACTATCATAAGGTTCTCATTCTCAGACAAATACATGGGCCAAATAGTGCTAATTACCCATGTTATCCCTAATTTCAACTCCTACGTATATGAGCATCTGACTATTTATATGTTATCCATTGTTGAAATTGTTATGAGTTCATTTTGCAATATTTCTTTAGAGGGGGTTGAAAATATATTCTGGGTTTCTGATGCTTTTCAAAACATTTCCAGTGAGAATATTCATATGAAAAAACAGAAAGAAAGGAAGGAAGGAGGGAACGAATGAACGAATGAAGGAATGAAGAAAGGGAGGAAGGGAAAAAATGACATTCAAAGGGAACAATGATTAAAGATTACTATTTTTCACCATGCACACATGATGTATCTCCAAGAAAGAAAATTAAAAGCATGCTTTACATCTTGTTTAAATGCACAAATGTTCTTTCTATATAAGTTCAGGCTTGTTTAAAATAATAGCTGACAAACACATGCTTCTTATTTTAAACCTTTAAATTATATAAATGTAAATCTACAAAAATGAAGAGGTATTTTCATATGTAATTATCATCAGCGATAGAGAAAGGATATGATTTTGCTTGATGCTATTTAAATTTGGATATTGTTATGCTCTGAATCCATCATTTTTCATGATAATGGAGAAAAGAGAGTAAAATTATTCAAATCTGAGCATTTCTTTCCACAATTCGAAGACTGCAAATTTATATTCCTCTTAAAACTGTTAATGGTGTTGTAGGCAGAGAAAGTGTTCCACATGATTTAACAAAGATAGATAGGGAATGTGCTTAGAAATATTATATTTCATTTAAATTCAAATTCAGAGAGTTTAAAGAATTTTTTTGGAAAGATAGAAGGAATTATTTTGCCAATCATTTGAAAATCCAAGGAAAATGGCCAATCATATCCATTTCTATGCTCAATTTAGTTAATCTCTGTAAATAAATCTTAACTAATCCCATTTTTCTGTCAAGTCCATAGCCAATGGTTTTTAAGATTCATTGTCTACCATATGTCAGCACAAAAAGTTTTCCAGAAGGAGATTTGAATTTCTAGTTCAGAGTACTCATCTGGACATATGTCAAAACATCTGTTCTTCCTTGAGGATAACCAACTCCAATTTCTAAGTGTCTATAAACTCTCAAAATCTCAAAGAATGTTAATAAAGGCAATATTTCAAACTGTCTTTCAAAGATGTTCTAGGCTAGGTCCTTAAACATGTAGCATATCTTGAGTAAGTATAAAGTGCACTTAGGAGAATATGTTAAATGTATCATCCTCTATACATGCATCAATTTATCATATTAAAAAAAAAGTCTCTTTAGACCTGATGAAACCAAGATCACCCACCTATTATCATTAAAAATGGGACTTACCTGCAAGTATGATGTATGTATATTTTTATTTAAATTTACTTAAATGTCTCTTTCAAGCTTTCTGATTTATCAAACGTGCCAAAAATACAGTATCTCTTTATTTTTTCTGTGGTTAGTTGGTCCATGAAGATATTATATTATCCATAATAAGTAATTTATTAGGGATAACTTTTCAGTAAAATTTGAAGATATTCCTTTATGAGTAAGAGGGCCTGCCAGTCTGTTCTGGTATAGGCACTGCACTCAACAAATGTGATCATGGACAAAGCAAAATAATCTTTGTAGACACGCACAGATATGGTTTATCTGTTTTCATGAAAATTGTGCATGAATCAGACTTGAAATACTATCTTTAAAGGACTATATCCTATAAATCTCTCCTGTAAAGGTACTTCTCCACACAAATAGTTACCCATTATTGGTAGGCTCTGGGAACACTGAAGACATTTTCTACTTCATTTTTCTAATTAAGGAGATGCATGTCTTCTCCCTCACTTTCTTTAGATTGTATCATTTCCTCAGGGTGTGGGCCATGTTATTTATGTTTGTGCTTTGCTTAGGGACTAGCAAAAAAGTTTTCTGCATTTTTTGTGCATTAAATAAATGTTTTCTCTGAATGAAAAGAAATCCAGTTTTAAATGTGTTAATAAAATTCAAGTACTTTAAAATATCTTATTGTTTTCTTTTTCATAAACCAACTATGCATGCCCTCCTGAACAACCCCATTCATGACTTGGAGAGACAGTAAATGCATTTTTGAGGGTGAAACAGGAAAATCATTTAATATTCTGCATTCAATTATTGAATGCATGCATACTAAACTCTCCACTAAACATCCTGAATAGAAAATGTAGAATTAATTCTTGTGGACATATGTAATAACAAGGGTGGGTATAATAATCTAGTAGGTTTTGTTTAGACATATGGAAGAAGTGGATGGATACCCTCAAAGAGCTTGCAGTCCTGCCAAATATTGTAATTTCAGTATAAATAGATTTTCTTACTTTAATACTTTTCATTTTGAGAAAAACATACCTGTATGTTATTTGGTATGCAGATACTTACTGCTACTGAAGTTATGTTCTCAAACTTTTCATCTTCTCTATGCTGCCCCTGATTTTCCTATTAAATATTACTTGTCTTTAAAAAAAAATTGTGGACATTCTCTCCTCCCTTTCCCTCCCCATTTCTTTCCCCTGGCTTTCTTTTTATTCTCTAGATTTCCTGTTCTTTAAGGGAATGGAAGAGAGTGCCTATAAAAATCAACAAGTTTATTGTGGATGGATTTTTAAACTGTTGGATCATTCTTTATATTCATAGAAAAATTTAGGATTTCTATAGACTTATTTATGGGTGCTTTATAAATTTTTAAATCATTATTGCCATAATGTGTTGCCATGTCTAATACTGCTTTTTCTTTTATTATCCTTTATCATCCTATCATCTCTCTCTCTCTTATTGTAATTTTTTTCTCTTCAATATTAAACTTAGAGTTTTGTCTGTTTTAGAGTTTTCCATGCTTGACTATATATTGGAACTATTTGGAGAGATATAAAGAATTCTGAGGGCTGGATTACAGAATGCAGCCCTGGCAGGCATAAGGGATTTTGAAAGCTCCCCCATGTGATTCTGATGTGCACCATATTTGAGGAAAACACTACTGTGTTTTATTAATATGTTCAAGGAAATCTGGATTTGCTCATGCTTTCAATCACTTCCTGGTGTTCTCTATGCATATAAATGCCCCATATTTATTTTATCTACTCATCAAATTTTTTCAACTAGTGTCATTTCTTTCCTAGTTTCATGAATTAGAAGCTTAGATCATTAACTTTTCTATTTTTGCTTTTAATGTATGCTTTTACAGTGATGATTTTCTGTATAAGTAACAATTTAAACTACATGCTATATCATTCTTTTTTTGTTGTTCGGTTTTAAATTTTTTCTACTTTTAAATCTGGTGCCCTCAGAAATATCTGTGTGTAAGTGAACATATGCAAAACACACATAGAAATATCTGTGTGTTCTATTTGTAAACATAGGGGTAGTTTCTGGGTTCCTCTTCATTGCTGCTTTCTAATTTGAATTCAGACCATGTTTTTAGTATCTGTTTAAGGTGTTCTCTCCGTATTGACATGAAAAATTGAAAGAATCTGCATCTGTATTAACTGTTTGGTATAGGTTTTTCTCTCTATAAGAAAAAGAAATAATTTTTGTTCATATCTTTTATTTCCTTGCTCATTTTTATGTTAATCTCTTATTTTATGAATGATATAGCATACTTCATTTTGTTTACATGATGCATAGTTATATTTCCTAGGGTGTTATGAACTGAAGATTTTATGATATGATTTTAAGATTTAGTTACTTATTTGCATTTTATATGGTGCTTTTCTTGCCTTAAGAGTATTTAATTATTAATATTATTGTACATGCTTCATTTTTAAGTTGAATTTTTCACAAATTTTGAGAGCTAGTGTGATTAACAATGCAATTCAAAATAAAAACCCTTTTTAGCATTTGAAAATAATTTTCCGTTGTTATGACTTCAACTTTTCTTTTGAGAAGACTGCTTACATATTCATTGCCATTCTTAGGAACAAGTGTTTTTATTTTTCTCTATAGTTGCTGTTAGGGTGTTCTTGAATATTTTATTTTCACCACACTCATCAGCTATTAAGAGGTATGGCTTTATTTTTATTTCCTTTAGGTTGTTACTTCAGGTATGCAATCTGTCCTCAGATGTTCTAAGACTCTTCGTCTGAAATTTCTTATTTTTCTACTCTTGTTCTTGGTTTATTTTATTCCTTTTATTCATATTTTTAATTTCCATTTTCTCCATATTACATTTTAATTTTTTCCTCAATTCTGTCTTCTAGAAAAAAAACACTTAATTTTCTTCAGCTTTAATAACTTTTCTCTTATTTTCCCAATATCTTTTAGTTGCTGTCTTTATAAGGTCTATTATTTTTCCAAATCTCATTTTTTCAACATTACCTTATAGCCATCTTATGGTTTTATATATGTTTTGTCTTTGATCATTTAAATATATATTATTAAAAACAAATCTTCTGTTTTTGTCACAAGTACTGGCTTTATATATATCTACTCTTCTTTTGCTATATAACTTGAGATAATCAGGGATGTGAATCTAAAACAGCCCCTGTAAACTTTATGACTGGCTCATTACAAAAGCAAATACATTTAGCACACAACTATTGAATTCAAAAGCATCCATTCCCTTTGCTATGCAAATAGCAGAGAATTACAATGAGTTTGCTTCCATCTTTCAGGGATCACAGTTCATTTTGAAAACCTTGCCACAAGCTTATTTTTGTCTGGTTATTCTGTGATGAAACTTAAGATGCAGTAAAATTTAGAGACTCCACCACTCCCAAAAACAGTCCGAAACTCTGACATAAATACATCATGCTCACAGGACTTGGCAAAAGGAAGTAAAAAACAATATAAGTTATTTTAAGGGATATATTTTAAAGTATTAGAGGTAAGTTTGAGAAGCCAAGAGTTGTGACTTTAGTGAAGATTTTGGAAAGGTATGTTACCCCCTTTCAGCATGCATCACAAGGGGAGATTGCAATCTAATATCACAGACAACATAGCAGATTTCTATGTTCAAAGTAGGTTTTCTAAGACTAAAATGCTATTGGAAAGCACAGCAATACCTACTTATTCAACAGGTATTAATCACCTATTATTTTCCTAGCAGTGGCAGATTTACTGTAAAACCAATGGAATGTAAGCTTCAGATTCTATTTTGTTTAGAATTTAACCTTGCCTGAAGAAAGGTCTCTTGACCTCAGCTTTCTGCTCAGCTACTGAGAGGCAGCCCCAAGTCCCTGGAATTTTTGACCTGATAAAATTATCTTTGCTTACCAAGGGCCTTGGGCCAGCACAGAGTCTAACAATGAGTTTTAATATGGATGCTTTGGGTCATCATGTATCAGCTCAACCTCTGGAAGGGCTAGAGGCTTAGGTAAGCCACATCGGCAGTTAACCTTGTCTATGTGACAGAGTCCCAATAAAGACCCTGGACACCTAGGCTCAGGTGAGCTTCCATGGTTGCAAATACCCCCTGAGTATTGTCACATATTAATGGCAGGAAAGTTAGCAGTCCATGACTCCACAGGAAGAGAAAAGCCAGAAGCTACAGATATGAAACTTTCCTGGACCTTGCTTCATGTTTCTCTTCACTGACTAATATGTATCCTTTCATTGTAATAAACCATAATTATCAATATGACAACTTTGAGTTCTGTGATTCCTTCTAGCAAATTATTGAAACTAAGGGTTGTCTCAGGGACAGTCAAGGCTGCTATTGTCAGAAGTGAGGGTGGTTGTGTGGACTGTATCCAAACTTTGCACACTTATATAGAGTACTTCCATATTAGACATGTCAGTAAGATGTGTATATGTTTGCTTTTTAACCATGCAAAAATTATACATTCTTATCCAAATAAGCTAAGATTGCTGCATTTTTCTAATTCATAGTCTCCTTCATCATATTGCATATAGCAGGGTTCACAGGAAAGTTTAGAATCAGTTCAAATGAAGTTGAGTTTGAGGATATATTTAATTGGTATTTAATACTTTGTAGTCTCCTATGAAAGGTAACTAATTACCAACCATGTGGGGTTTAAGTGATTCTCAGGACACCTCCTACCACCTAGTGTGCTGTGCCACCTAGTATTATTTCATTTATGTAGAAAGAGGTTTTAGCACAGTATGTATGCATCTTATGGGACTGGTTACTGGAAATACATGGATAATAGAGAGTAAATTTGTTTGAGATATTTAGTTGTAAGAAAGTAGTACTGCTAAGCTTTTTAAGTGGAATATTCAATTCTTACCAAAGCTTAGCAAAAACAAGAATCAAAATAGAATAATGTCCATGATGCAGTTTAAAATTATAAATGTATGATACGGTGCTTTCTTCTTTTTGATAGAAAAAAGTAAAGTTTATCAGAATTCCTGTGTACACAAGGCACAGAACTTTACAGTAAAAACTGACTTTATAACAGCTGACATTTAAAAAGCAAAAAGTGGTTGAAAGGAATTTCTCAAAATTTAATAACAGTATTAAGAACTTATGTGACATCAACAAAACTAGTTGTGAAGCTTAAGGAATTGTTCTTCATATAAATCTTAATAAAATTTTTTATCAAACATATTAGGCTAATAACTTACTATTCTTACTATAGGAATCATCTTTCAAGACCATTTTATAGGAAAAAACAAAGAGTATACAACCAAACTAAATACTATTACAGAGACAACTCAGGATGCTCGGGGTTTAAAGTCATTTTTTGATTGGTGTAATGATTTTGGCATGTGCCAATATATATATATATGTTGTGATTTTTTTTCTAGTTGAAGATAAATACACACATTGTTACTTAATTTTGTATGTGAAATAATGCATTCTTCCTAAGTAAGACATGCTTCCTTAGTGAAGGTTCATCCCTGACAAAATCTGGACCCACTCTATGCATCTACTCTAGAATGATAAACTATAAACTGTGGCATGAATCTGTTAAAAAATTAATAATCTACCATTAGGTATAAATTTTAATATGTATTCATAGAACAGAGTAGTTTCAATGACAGCGACAAACTACTGACCTGACTAGAAAGATAGACTAATCATACGTGGAAGAGCATTTGTTGTTCTGGCATATTACATAGGCCGAAGAAATATCACTGAATCCGTCAGTTTGGCCAGTTATTTTTCTGTTACCGTCTATACAGTTCTCTAAGAAAGGAACTATAAGGATGAAATAGCTTCCAGTCAAAAATCCGGAACACAACTTATGGTAATCAAATCTTCAAAATCCAACTATCCAGCAACAAGTTTAGATGTAGGTTTTCTGGATTCAAATACTGTATTCTATATATACTAGAGTAGCTGTGTACCTCTTTGTAAATTATTTAATACTTTTACTCATATGCAAATGTGGGATAATAAAAACAGCTAGTCTGATTTAAGTATTAAATGAAACAATTAGCATTTTACATATGGTGTAGTAATTTCAAGACATTTTATGTTGACCCTATATGTTTAGGCTAGCTAATGCTGTCTTTTTCTTGTTCTTAGAATTTTTCATAACTCTATTTTTTCTTTTTAATCAGTCTACAACATATGAAGATTTATCTAATCTCAAAGTATCTTAAAAGATATCCTATCTGTAACACATTTGATTGCCCTTTCTGAATATTGAAATTGCACTCATACTTGGTATATCAATGAGGATGAATTCTTTTTCAATTTCTAGCATAATTATTATTTGGCAGTTTTTCAGTAGTACTTCTGAGGGACTGAGAAATAATACTCTCTTATCCTGTCCCATTCTCTCATTCTCTTTCTGAACAGACAGAATTCAATCTTTGACATTTATTGTATGAAAAATTTTCTTTACAAACTTTTCAAGAATGCATCTCCATTCTGTCTTGTGTCATTTCATGTACACTTGATTTCTGAAAGCTCCACTGTATCCTTCTAGGAAAAGAATATATGTATATAAATATCACAGATATGGCAGTGGATTTATAGAGGAGGGTGGAAAAAAATGAAACATCCCACGAAGGTAAATCTATGCAAAGAGATACTAATTCCCATGTTTCTAGTTTGCAAAACTCTTACATTCCCAAACCAGGAGACAAGTAATGGAGAAAAGACTTTTCCTGGCCTTTTATTTCAACAATCCTGCTCTGTTGCTGTGAGTATAGTTCCCATGTTGTGTTCTGATTGGTAATATAAACTCCTGCTTAGTCCTAACAAGGAATTTCTGATGATTTTTTGTATCAATCCTGAGGTACTATTTCCTAAGCCTAAGATTTATACATGAAAATTGAAGTTTTGAGCCTATGTCTTGACAGCACACTGGATACAATTTGGGGATAGGGTTATGACCTCTAAGAACCAATCCATAAATAAGTTTGTTCATTTAAATGAAGAAAAGAATAGTCAAGTTATGGTAAAGGGAGGTAGAAGAACTCATACAAAACACCGATTATGTTCTAGACATAATATGTATAAGTTCCTTATGCAAAATATTCATTAAATCTTCATTATCCTCTAAAAAATGTATTTCAAATTTACATATAAGGAAGCTAAATAAATTAGCCCACACTGCATAGCTCTTAAGTTCTGGAATTAGTGTCTGACCCCAGCTGTTGTGCTGAAATTAAAAATGTGAGCGTTACATTCAATCTATAATGTCACAGGAAAGCAAGTAAATAGATACTGAGAGCTTAAAATGGCTTAAAATGATGGACTGTAACTTGCAACCTTGCTTGGAAGGAAAATTTAGACAAATCAGAGTGCTGTAAACATTTAGACATTCAACATAAATGCTGTCTCCCGCAAGACATATCTTATCTTTAATCTTAAACTCTCCTGCCCCTACTCTCAAAAGTGATATAATATTTTCAAAGAAGTTCATGTTAAATTGCTGTACTTTTAATCAGACTGTGAAAATGCATTTGAAGATTACAATAATTCCAACACATTTTCTTTCTTTCAGGATACTGCTTTTATGTTTACTTATTTTAAAGCAAACATGAATGCCATGTGATGAAATATATTTTCTGTTGCAGAACATTTTCAAAGGACATATCTTCTAGGGGGAACAGCTCCAGGAAGTGATCAGCCTTTTCATTTCAGGCAATCTACATTCATGCTGTGGTACACAGAGGGGCGGATGCATCCTCACTGAGAAGCACCTGAAACAAGAGGTCCAAGAAAATATTTAGAGACCAAGACACTCAAATAAAGTCACGATATAAAATTGGTGTCATTTCTCTTTGCTATTTTTCTCTTAAAAATTTAGGCATCATATGACAATTGCAAACATAAAAACATTACAGGTGGTGCAAAAATAAATAAATTAGGAAAGACTACCTTAACTCTTCTTTTTCCTTTTTTACCACCTTATCAGTCTGAGATCACCGATGTCCATAAACTAGAATATCTGATTTCATCGATGTTTCATGGTCATTAAAAACAATGAAAACATACATATAAATAAGTCTAATTTAAAATCAAAACTTTTTTTTAAGCTATGAAAATGATTTACTGGTTGTCTGGAGAGCATCTTATGGCAGGACAGAAAACAAGAGCAAGTACACACACGGTGAAACATGGTTATCAGAGAACAGGTTGTGACGAAATGAATTTGTGTGGCTTCCATGTTTTACCAGGTACCAGACAATTGGCCACCTCCTCCTTTACCTGTTCCTCAAACTTATCTTGCTCTTGGGCTGTGGACTCCCAGTCTGCTGGGACTCAGACACCAGGTCGTTGATGTTGCTTTCATCCTCGGTGAGCTCCATCTCATCCAGGGGCTGGTCAACATACCAGTGCAGGAAGGCCTTGCACCTGAAGATAGCTGTGAAATGCTCCGAGGTTCATCTGAGCAACTATTAGATGGCTGTACTCCTGCTGATGAAGGTGATGGACATTTTTAGCCCCTGGGGTAAGATATCACAGACAGCTATTTTCACATTGTTGGGAATCCATTCAACAAAATAGCTATTGTTTTTGTTTTGGACACTAAGCATCTGTTCATTCACCTTCTTCATGGACGTTCGCCCCCTGAATAAACTTCTTTTTATACTCATGCCCTCCAGCAGGATTTTACAATCGTCTTCACATGGTTTCTGTTCACCTTTTTGTAAACTATTTGTGATATATATCATTTTAATTCTGTTATTATTGCAAATTTTTAAATCTAAATTATCATTTACACAGGTGGATTTCCAGTGTTGATAAAAAATACTAACGTTAAAAAAAACGTTTATGTAAAGTCAGTCAACAGCCAAAAAATCATGATTTCTATTTTTTTTTAATATTTAATTTTTTATTTTGGTATCCTTAATCTACAATTACATGTGCAATATTATGTTTATTAAACTACTCCCATCATCAAGTCGCCCCCACCAACCTCATTACAGTCACTGTCCATCAGCGCAGTGAGATGCTGTAGAATCACTACTTGTCTTCTCTGAATTGTACAGCCCTCTCTGCACACCCCCAACATTATGTCTGCTAATCGTAATGCCCCTTTTTCCCCCTTGTCCCTCCCTTCCCACCCATCCTCCCCAGTCCCTTTCCCTTTGGTAACTGTTAGTCCGTTTTTGGGTTCTGTGACTCTGCTGCTGTTTTGTTCCTTCAGTTTTTTTCTTTGTTCTTATACTCCACATATGAGTGAAATCATTTGATACTTGTCTTTTTCGGCTTGGCTTATATCACTGAGCATAATACCCTCTAGCTCCATCCATGTTGTTGCAAATGGTAGGATTTGTTTTCTTCTTATGGCTGAATAATATTCCATTCTGTATATGTACCACTTCTTTATCCATTCATCTACTGATGGACACTTAGGTTGCTTCCATTTCTTGGCTGTTGTAAATAGTGCTGTGATAAACACAGGGGTGCATCTGTCTTTTTCAAACTGGGTTGCTGCATTCTTAGGGTAAATTCCTAGGAGTGGGATTCCTGGGCGAAATGGTATTTCTATTTTGAGTTTTTTGAGGAACCTTCATACTGCTTTCCACAATGGTTGAGGTAATTTGCATTCCTACCAGCAGTGTAGGAGGGTTCCCTTTTCTCCACATCCTCGCCAACCTTTGTTGTTGTTTGTGTTTTGGATGTTGGCCATCCTCACTGGTGTGAGGTGATATCTCATTGTGGTTTTAATCTGCATTTCTCTGATGATTAGCGATGTGGAGCATCTTTTCATGTGCCTGTTGGCCCTCTGAATTTCTTCTTTGGAGAAGTGTCTATTCATGTCCTCTGCCCATTTCTTAATTGGATTATTTGCTTTATGTTTGTTGAAGTGCATGAGTTCTTTATATATTTTGGATGTCAACCCCTTATCGGATATGTCATTTATAAATATATTCTCCCAATCTGTAGGATGTCTTTTTGTTCTACTGATGGTGTCTTTTAGGTACAGAAGCTTTTCAGCTTGATATAGTCCCACTTGTTCATTATTGCTTTTGTTTCCCTTGCCCGGGGAGATATGGTCATGAAGAAGTCACTCATGTTTATGTCCAAGAGATTTTTGAGTATGTTTTTTTCTAAGAGTTTTATGGTTTCATGGTTACATTCAGGTCTTTGATCCATTTGGAGTTTCTTTTGTGTATGGGGTTAGACAGTAGTTCAATTTCATTCTCTTACATGTAGCTGTCCAGTTTTTCCAACACCAGCTGCTGAAGAGGCTGTCATCTCCCCATTGTATATCCAAGGCTCCTTTATCATATATTAATTGACTATATATGTTTTCGGTTAATATTTGGATTTTCCATTCTGTTCCACTGGTCTGTGGATCTGTTTTTGTGCCAGTACCATATTGTCTTGATTACTGTGGCTTGTAGTAGAGTTTGAAGTCAGGTAGCATAATTCCGCCTGTTTTATTCCTCCTTCTCAGGACTGCTTTGGCTATTCAGAGTCTTTGGTGGTTCCATATGAATTTTAGAATTATTTGTTCCAGTTCATTGAAGAAAGCTTTTGGTATTTTGATAGGGATTGCATTAAATCTGTAGATTGCTTTAGATAGTATAGTCATTTTGACAATATTTATTCTTCCTAGCCAAGAGCATGGAATGAATTTCCATTTGTTAGTGTCCTCTTTAATTTCTCTTAGGAGTGTTTTGTATTTTTCAGGGTATATGTCTTTCACTTCCTTCGTTAGGTTTATTTCTAGGTATTTTATTCTTTTTGATGTAATTGTGAAAGGAATTGTTTTCCTGATTGTTCTTTCTGTTAGCTCATCATTGGTGTATAGGAAAACAACGAATTTCTGTGTGTTTATTTTGTATCCTGCAACTTTGCTGAATTCAGATATTAGTTCTAGTAGTTTTGGAGTGGAGTCTTTAGGGTTTTTTATGTACAATATCATGTCATCTGTAAATAGTGAGAATTTGACTTCTTCTTTACCAATCAGGATGCCTTGTATTTCTTTGTTTTGTCTGATTCCCGTGGCTAGGACCTCCAGAACTATGTTGAATAACAGTGGAGAGAGTGGGCATCCCTGTCTTGTTCCCGATCTTGTATGAAAAGCTTTCAGCTTCTCACTGTTAAGTAAGATGTTACTTGCATCCCTGGGATGAATCTCACTTGATCATGGTGTATGATCCTCTTGATGTATTTTTGAATTCGGTTTGCTAATATTTTGTTGAGTATTTTTGCATCTACGTTCATCAGAGATATTGGTCTGTAATTTTCTTTTTTGGTGAGGTCTTTGCCCGGTTTTGGTATAAGAGTGATGCTGGCTTCATAGAATGAGTTTGGAAGTATTCCCTTCTCTTCTATTTTTTGGAAAACTTTAAGGAGAATGGGTGTTATTTCTTCTCTATATGTCTGGTAGTATTCAGAGGTGAATCCATCTGGCCTGGGGGTTTTGTTCCTGGGTAATTTTTTGATTACTGAATCAATTTCATTGCTGGTGATTGGTCTATTTAGTTTTTCTGCTTCTTTCTTGGTCAGTCTTGGAAGGTTGTATTTTTCTAAGAAATTGTCCATTTCTTCTGGGTATTCCAGCTTGTTAGCATATAGCTTCTCATAGTAGTCTCTTGTAATTCTTTGTATATCTGTGGGGTCCGTCGTGATTTTTCCTTTCTCATTTCTGATTCTGTTTATGCATGTAGATTCTCTCTTTCTCTTAATAAGTCTGGCTACTGGTTTATCTTTTATTTTTTCAAAGAACCAACTCTTGGTTTCATTGATTTTTTTCCATTGTTTTATTCTTCTCAATTTTATTTCTTCTCTGATCTTTATTATGTCCCTCCTTCTGGTGACTTTGGGCCTTATTTGTTCTTCTTTTTCCAATTTCAGTAATTGTGTATTTAGACTATTCATTTGGGATTGTTCTTCCTTCTTTGAACAGGCCTGGATTCCAATATACTTTCCTCTTAGAACTGCCTTTGCTGCGTCCCACAGAAATTGTGGCTTTGTGTTATTGTTGTCATTGGTCTCCAAATATTCTATGATCCCTGTTTTAATTTGGTCGTTGACCCATTGATTATCTAGGAGAATGTTGTTAAGTCTCCATGTGTTTATGAGCCCTTTTGTTTTTTTTCTAAAATTTGTTTCTAGTTTTATACCTTTGTGATGTAAGAGGTTGGTTGGTAGAATTTCAATATTTTTGAATTTACTGAGGTTTTTTGTGGCCTAGTATGTGGTGTATTCTGGAAAATGTTCCATGTGCACTTGAGAAGAATGTGTATCCTGTTGCTTTTGGGTGCAGAGTTCTGTAGATATCTGTTAGGTCCATCTGTTCTAGTGTGTTGTTCAGTGCCTCTGTGTCCTTACTTATTTTCTGTCTTGTTGATCTGTCCTTTGGAGTGAGTGGTGTGTTGAAGTCTCCTAAAATGAATGCATTGCTGTCTATTTCCTCCTTTAATTCTGTTAGTATTTGTTTCACATATGCAGGCGCTCCTGTGTTGGGTGCATAGATATTTATAATGGTTATGTCCTCTTGTTGGATTGACCCCTTTATCATTATGTAATGTCCTTCTTTATCTCTTGCTACTTTCTTCGTTTTGAAGTCTATTTTGTATGATACAAGTAGTGCAACAGCTGCTTTTTTCTCTTTGTTGTCTGCATGAAATATCTTTTTCCATCCCTTCACTTTTAGTCCGTGTATATCTTTGGGTTTGAGGTGAATCTCTTGTAACCAGCATATAGATGGGTCTTGCTTTTTTATCAACTCTGTTACTCCGTGTCTTTTGATTGGTGCATTCAGTCCATTTACATTTAGGGTGATTATCGATAGATATGTACTTATTGCCATTGCTGGCTTTAGATTCGTGGTTACCAAAGGTTCAAGGGTTGCTTCTTTAGTATCTAACAATTTAACTTAACTTTCTTGTTAAGTTATTGTAAACACAGTCAGATGATTCTTTATTTCTCTCCCTTCTTATTCTTCCTCCTCCATTCTTTATATACTAGGTGTTTATTCTTTGCTTTAGTTAGTATTTGGATGGTCTACTTTCTTTGCTATGATTTTATTTTCTTTGGTGACATCTTTTTAACCTTAGGAGTGCTTCCCTTAGAACAGTCTCTTTATGATAACCTGCAGAGGTGGTTTATGGGAGGCAGACTCTCACAGCTTTCATTTGTCTGGGAATTGTTTAATCCCTCCATCATATTTAAATGATAATCGTGCTGGATACAATATTCTTGGTTCAAGGCCCTTCTATTTCATTACATTAAATGTATCATGCCATTACCTTCAGGCCTGTAAGGTTTCTGTTGAGAAGTCTGATGATAGTCTGATGGGTTTTCCTTTGTAGGTGATCTTTTTTCTCTCTCTAGGTGCCTTTAATACTCTGTCCTTATCTTTAATCTTTGCTATGTTAGTTATTGTGTGTCTTGGTGTTGTCTTCCTTGGGTCCCTTGTATTGGGAGTTCTGTGGGCTTCCGTGGACTGCGAGACTACTTCCTTCCCCAGCATGGGGAAGTTTTCGGAAATTATTTCTTCAAAGACATTTTCTATCCCTTTTTCTCTCTCTTCTCCCTTTGGTACTCCTATAATGCGAATATTGTTCCATTTGAATTGGTCACACAGTTCTCTTAATATTCTTTCATTCCTAGAGATGCTTTTATCTCTCTCTGCCTCAGCTTCTCTGTATTCCTGTTCTTTGATTTCTATTCCATTAAGTCTCTTTCATCTCATCCAGTCTGCTGCTAAGCCCGTCAATCACTTGTCTCATTTCTGTATTGTCTTTCCTCACTTCCCTCACTTCCTCCCTCAGCTCTTGCATATTTCTCTGTAGATCCATCCGCATGGTTATGACTTTTATTCTGAATTATTTTTCAGGAATTTTGTGAATTTCCATCCCATCAGACTCCCTCTCTGGTGTTGTCTGGGTCTGGGTAAGCTTTGTTTGTACCATATTCCTCTGTCTTTTTATGGTGATAGAAGTGGTTGCTGTTAGGTGCCACATATGTCAGCTGGGCTCTTTAAGACTTTTAAAAAGATAAAAAAGAAAAAACAGGAAAAAAAAAGAAAGAAATAAATGAAAAGAGAGAAAAAGAAATAAAAGAAAAGAAAGAAAGGAAAAGAAAAGAAAAGAAAAGAAAAGAAAGAAAAAAAAATGTCCACCAGGAGCCGATCCTGTGAGGATGCTGTAGGTGGCACTGCTACTCCACTATTCCGCTGCTGCGGCCGCACCGCTCCACAGGGCCCTTTGTAGCTCTGGCTGGGGCGGAAACGAGTGGGAGGCTGCTGAACTCTGTGGGAAGTCTCAGTGCCGATACTTTTCCCCAGTTGCCAGCCAAGGGGTCCAAAATTCCCCAGGACTCTCAGCCTGTTGGGCTGAGTGCGCTGTGATGATCCTGCTCCTCCATTGGGCCCCTGTCACTTTAAGACCGCTAAAAAGCGCGCGCTTTTCTTTTGTCCCGGGGAGCCGGCTGAGAGGACCCGGGTGAGTTCCCCAGCTCAGATCCTGCACTTTCTGTCTCTCCAATCTCTGATACACCATGTGATGTGTGTCAGCGCTCCTGGTGCAGATCACCATGTCTGGTTATTTCGCGGGCCTGTACTTCCACTCCCTCCCGGCTCTGAATCATTTCCTCCCGCCGGTGCGCTGGGTTGTGGGAGTGCTCGGGTCCCTCTGGGATGTGATTCCATATCTTACCTGCTTCACTAGGTGCCAAGTCCTCTCAGGTGTAGATGCAGGCTGGGTGCTGTCCTGTATCTTCTGGTCTCTCTTTTAGGAATAGTTGTATTTGTTGTATTTTCATAAATATATATGGTTTGGGGAGGAGATTTCCACCGCCCTGCTCATGCCACCATCTTCTGATTTCTATTATTTTTACTAGAATCTAGTAAAGCATTATATATAAACAAAATTATTTATTTTACAAAAAGCATTGTATACAAATGAAATTATTTATTTTACTTATGTTTCTGTCTTATACTGCAAGGTAGAACATCCAAAATAATATTCAAAGTCATGATTTCCTTATCATTCACATATCATTATCTTAATATTACAATAACGTTATTATTGATTTAAACTCACAGTGTATCAAAATGTTTCTGAATATCTTTTTTGATAATCATTCCTTTTCATATCATTCACCTATCTTGACATCATGCACAATTACGATCTCCTTTTAATATTTTAATATTAAAATAGCTCCTTTTAATATTTTAGTGAAATCCAGTGGGGATATTTTCCCTCGGTTTCATTTTTCTGAATATACTTTATTTTGCCTTATATTTGGTAGGATATTTTCTTTGACTCTACAAATCTTGGTTAGCTCAATTACTATGTGATTTCAACATTTGAAAGATATCAGTCCATTATCTTATAGCTTCTATGAAAGCCACCAAGCCAAAGTGATGCACCCATAAGCCAAAGAAATACACCCATAAGCTGGCCAGAGGTGGGTTGACTACTTGAGGAAGTAAGTGACGATATGCCCATGAGGCACTGCCTGACTGTGCTAAGAGAGGGTTACGAAAGACAGGATTTGCACTTATATAAGGTGATTGGGGGAGGGCTCAAGGAAATGGTGCTCTACTCTGAGTCAGTACTTTTAGGAATCACTGTCAGTACTGGTATGAATGAATATGTTATATAAAATCTTTTCTAGAAGGTGGGAGGCATGAAGTAAGGCTAAATTATAATTGCTAAAGAAGCAGCAGTCCCTCATAAAACCAAGAATAGGAGGATAAGTCAATCTTTGATTTATTAGAAGATACAAGATATAGTATATTAGCATCTAAAAACAAGATATAGGTAACATTATAAAAGTAATATATAGCAATGATTATAAAAACTTTCTTTAAAAGTAATGGATTTCTTCAAAATAACTTAAAAGTATGTTAAAAGGCACCACAAATGAACACAGTGATTTCTAGCAGAATGAACCTCTAGTAATCTGGGCATATAATTATTTATAAATTATTTAATAAATGCAAAATAATTGTATATTGAACATAAAATAATTAGAGAAAAATTAATTTCACTCCTTTTCTACCTTATTCATGTAACAGAAAATAATTTGTTATATTTTTATAGGAATGCACTTAGACATGCACAGACATAAATATATAAACAAGTAACAATTTGAAATAATGTCAACTGTAGCTTTAACATATATAAAAAATGTGTGTATCACATACAATTTGCCACCTCAATGATATTCTCAAATAAAAAATCATATCCTTTACCATGTATATATACTGTAACGTGTTTCTCTGTAATTATTGGATGTAGCAAAATAAATCACATTAATCAAAATAACTAATATCTTTTTACTCTAAACAAAAGAGAAAAATTTTTGGAAAGAAAATAATTACTTAACTTGTTTTTCCATCATAAGTAAATATGTATGCATATAGATAGATGTCTATGAGTATCCAAAGGCATTAAAATCTAAAAAGGACAAAAAAATGTTTTTCCTTGGTGCATGAAGGGGACTAAATTTGCCCCTTACCTCCTTTCCTTAGAATCTATTTATTCTAGATTACTTGTAACTGTGAATTCTTTCTCTGGCCTTTTGAGCGGTAAATAAATCTTCTTAAAAGCTAAGTGAGCCTCTTGCCATGTTTACAACCCAAGATATTTTCTCAAAGAGCTGAGGATAATCTCACTGATTGTCATCAAGTAATATGGCATGTCTGTCCCCCTTTCTAATGTAGGTTAGGAGCATAAGCTCAGCCAGCACCTGGCTCCAAGCTGCAACCTGCCTTCTGTCATAAAAATAGGAGAACTTTAGTTTTCCTTTTGGACAAAGGCAATTAACAAACAGGGAGATACTCCTATTACTAGACGACTCTAGGATGAAATATTTTGACAAATGGTATTGTCAAGTCCTGTTACTTGAAAACTGATTATTAATTATCTTTAGAACACATATGAAATGGATTGCATATATTTGGCGATATAAAATTTTCAGAGTGGAGTAATGTTGGGAGCCGCTCCCCGCCATCACAAGATGGCGCCCATTTCCGGCTGCTGGTTTGGTAAACACCCGCGCTGCGCATGCGCAAGGCGTAGCGCTGGCACCGTCATCTGGCCTGATCCTAGGACGCCCTATAGAGAAGGGCCACGCCACAAGCGGAGCGTAGGACCTATATAAGGGGTCGCCTCCCTCACTTCGGGGTCCTCCTCCCTACCTTACAGTCAGCTTGTGATCTCGCTCTCAAGATGCATTAAAGCTGTTGCTGCAGAAGAATCCTATTTGTCCTGTGCTTATTTCTGCTGGCGGAAAACTGCGCGGGACAGAGTAACAGCAGCAAAATGGCCAAATAACAGTTTTCTACCATAAATAAATGTGCTTTTTTTTTATAACTGTTGTATTTATTAATCCTGCAAATATTTCAAATTCCAACTTCAGTACTATATGCAAAGTTTGGTTCTGTAGTTAATCTGTTCTTCCTCCCTTCCTTCCTTCCTCTCTCCTTCCCTTACTGTCTTCTCTCCTTGCCTTTTCTTCCTTTTCTTCTTTAGCAGATGAATCTAATTTTTGCATTAATTATGAAGGAGTCATATTTATGGCAAAAGGTTTCTCAAGTGATTCAGGACTATCCAACTTTTCTGTCTACTCAGTTACAGGTACTATAAAGAAATTTGTCCTACCAGAGGAATCAATAATTATTCCATATATAGATGACTAGTTGGTAGACTCAGAAACTGAAGCTTTTTTGGGGGCTTTGTTGCAGTTCTTTGCTACACTCGTGCATAAGGCACTAGACATACTGCAATTGTCACTAGACAAATTACAATATTGCCAAACTGAAGTAAACTACTGAGGCATCTGTCAGCCGAAGCACAAGTGTTACAATCTAGAAGTAAGCCAATTTTATAAAAGAAATGGTCTATTATAAAACAAAATTAAAGGATTCAAAAACACTTCATAAATTTGAGGGACAGTGGAATCCAGCTTTTGCAGTGTCAAAATCTCTGATGGAGCAATTGCATGATAATTTTCCAGATCCTCTAATTTGGTTTCTAGAATCTAGAAGTGTTTTGAAAAACTGCAGTTGTCCATAGCTCTTCCTCTCACCCCCTTCCCTTTCAGGATTCGCACAGGGAAGGCCTGAAGGATTCTGAGCTGTGGCAGCAGCCGTCACGCTTACTGAAAGTTCAAGCATTACCTTGGGTCATGACTTAAGGAGACCCTGGGACCCAGCTTTATTTATATGACATTCCACTCAAAATGCAGATTTTATCGTGATTATGAGGGGTCAGTATCTAGGAATAAAATGGTCAAATTAAGGTTTCTTATGCTGTGGTGACATCATGAATTTTGGAAGCTTGTGTTTTATCTGGAATTAAATAGTACAAGCAGCTGAGATAACAGCAATTACTAGAGATACAACTTTTGCTTCTGGACTTAGAGTAAAAAAAGCATTAGAAGGTGTTAGATAGATATAGGTATAGGTAATACAGATGTGATGTCTATCATGCAACAGGACAAATTTGGAAAAATTGATTTTTTTATTCCATGGGAACTAAAAGATCTCACTGAAAACTGATGACTGATTTGTTAGAGTCCTTACAATTGCTTATTTAAATATCAATAATTCATTGACGGTTTTGCATAGAACAGAATGATAAATTATCTAAAAGCGATGATTTTAGTGACAGAACTAAAACATAGAAGACTAAACTTACATGTTTGTTTGTAATGTAGCAAGGAAAGTTTGTCACTTTTAAAATATGCTTCACAAAAGGAAATGTCAAATAGATTGTAAAAGGGGCTTAAATAAATTTAACTGGACAATGGGGATACGGAACAAATAATCCCTGTATCATAGCCCAACACTTGATTACTATTGTTTTCTCATCCCAAAAAATTGTCTGAGTAAAATAGAGACCTTAAAAGCATTAGATTCCCACTCTGCTTACCAAAAAGATTAAATTGTTCACACCATATTTAGAGATGTGCTATTTGTCAAATTATTGATAAACCACTCCCAAGTTAATCACAGGAATATCTCCCTAACCAATTTTACCTGGAACCTGGTGACAGTTGGATTTCATAGAATTAAGACCTGCAGAAAGTCAGAGTGTCTAGTTGTTGTGCATATGTCATCTGTGTGGTCCAAATGTTTTCCTTTGTCTCCTCCTTCAAACAAAAGCTGATGCTGAAGCAATGGTGAAATCTCTCTTCATACAGAGTCCCCATGTTTGAGATATCAGGGCATGTACAGCTAGACGGAGGAAGTTGTTTTAGGTCTACTGTGATCAAGAAGGCAGCGAATTCTAGACTCAAAAATATTTTCAGTTTCCTGTCATCCACAATCTCCTGGATACGTAGAGCAGATGGATTAAAGGCTAAAAAACTCAGTGGCTATGCTATGGTTCAATGATCTACTGGGTTAAAATGGTCTAGTTTTATTATTCACTTTATTAAAATAAGAGGGACTCTACAAAGCAAGCACTATATCTCTCCATTTAAACTTAAATTTGGCCAGCCTATGGTCATTTTCTGTGCCTAATTTTGATTTCTGTCATAATCATGTTCAGTATTTCTTTTTCTTTTTCTTTTTTTTTCAATTTATTTTATTTTAGTATCATTAACCTACAATTACAAGAGCAATATTGTGATGATTAAACTACCCCCTTCATCAGGTCCCCCCACCAACCCTATTACAGTCACTGTCCATCAGCGTAGTGAGATGCGAATCACTACTTGTCTTCTCTGAGCTGTACAGTCCTCCCCGTGCCCCCCCACCTTATGTCTGCTAATCGTAATGCCCCTTTTACCCTCTTATCCCTCCCTTCCCACCCATCTCCCCAGTCCCTTTCCCTTTGGTAACTGTTAGTCCGTTCTTGGGTTCTGTGAGTCTGCTGCATGTTCAGTATTTCAAATTACTTCTAGCTGCCTGATGAACCCTGAGACATAAAGTCATAAAGACTGGAACAACCCGTCAGAAGAAGTTTGCCACTCCTACCCACTAGAAGGTTTCATCCATATAAACGTACAGTGGAGAAGAGGCAGGAAAAGGACTTTCAGGTGCTACTCAGGTCATCCATGTGGCTATCTGAGTAGAAAGAAAACCCAATCAGATTTATGCTTCACCGGTACTGCCAGCACCTGTGGGAGATGTTTCTGTTTTCCACAAAAGCCTTGAAATTTAAGTTTTCTAGAGTAATTGATATTGGTGCTGAACTAAATGAAAAAACAGGTATTCTATACAAATTACTGTTCCACAGACTGCCTTGCTGTCCTAAATAGTGGTCACCTCAATTACTTTCAGAACCAATGTTTATTTTAAAACAAGTGTGTTATTTGTTAAAACTTGGACTGCTTGAAATAGTTTAATGCGAGGGGAAAATGTCTTAGAAAACTCTCAGAGGCACTCACTTTTACAGTCTACCCGCAACTAGAATATTAAAATGCTCCAAGAATCCAGCAGTAGCTCAAAACTGCAGGAATGTTCATAGTTAAGAAAACAATTCTATTTTGGAACAATGACTGTCCCAAAAGATAGAGAAGAAGAATGTAGAAAAGAGAAACATCTAATCAATAGAGAAGCAGAAATCTGGTGCTTGCAGATAGAGACTGCAAAAAAGTCTGTCTAGGATTCAAGTTCTCTCCAGTCTCAATATAGATAAACAGAATGGATAATTGTGTTCATGGAGCTTGAATCACATTACAGTAATGTAAGTACTGATTCAGATCAATGTAAAAAATGACCTATAAGATGGGTTTGTCCTCAAGTTTTAAAACAATTACCCTGGAAGTTTAATCTATCTCCTTCAATGGGTGTCTCACTATAAGACGTAAACGACAACCTTGGATGTAGTAAGGGCAATTACTGAAGGGTGTAAATTATCCTGTAAATATGTTCTTAGTTATGTGATTGACTGAAGAATTCAGAAGAAAGTTATTAAGCCTTGCAAGAAAATCTCTCAGCTAGAAATTTAGATTATTAGGTTCCAGAGTTAAGCTGCTACTAAGTATTGAATTGGGTAAGACTTCATAAGGAATTATAAAATAAGATATAAATAGTTCATCATTTGAAAGCAGAAGCAATACAAATATCAGAATTTGTAAAATTAATGTATAGCTAAGGAAAATGTACATTATGAATCAAGAATTTGATTTAACAATTAACCATTGATGATATATTTAAATGTTTTCCCTCCAAGGTAAATATTGTATTGAATTTAAAAATTTTTACTATTATAATTCTGATAATTGCTTTTATTTGTATTTTCATATAGACTTGCTGGACATTTGGAGGGCTGCAACTTACCCAGGGAAAGGTGGTTATAGCAATGGAGTTAATTGTATAAATTACTGTTACTGTTTTATTATAACAAATGGAAGCTTTTGTAAAGATACATACAAATCTAAAACAGAAAAAAAAACTGAAATTTTCCTGTTACAAGAAAGGAAAAGACATGTCACTTCCTTTTCTCAGAACACTTACTTTAGAAACTTGGAATTGTGCATGCTTTCTCTACCCCTTTGAGATTTATGTAAACCTATTTAAAAGCTAAATAGTCCTCTTGCCAACTTTACCATCTAGGAGTCTTTTTCTCGAGAACCTGGAGCCATCTCTTCCAATTGTAATTATCAAGGAAGACAGTGCACCTTTAGCCCCCATTGTGCTCTGCCCTGTTTCCTGGGAGGGTAGAAGCATAACTTTAACTGGTGCCTAGCTCCAAGCTGCAGAGCTCACTTCTGTTGTAAAGCTGTAAGAATTCTTCTTTCCTTTGGGTAGAGGCAATTGGCAACACAAGTGCCTATCTCAATTACTAGGTGAATTAGGATGAATTACATTTGACAAATAGTGCTGTCAAATTTTATTACTTAAGGACTAGTTATAGTTTGTTTTGAGAATATGTATGAAATGTGTTCCACATACTTGGAAAGATAAATGGTGAGACTTCTTTCTGTCTATACATTTTCTCAAGGGATACCATGTGTTTCTAGTTAAATGATTATTCGTAGTAAAACTTGTTTATCTTCTATTTTAGCAGAGGGGTTTGCTCAGTTGGGAGGAGGTTTTGTTTCTATTTTTCCCCAACCTCATTTACATATTTGTTAATCTATTGCTAGTCTAAAAAATAGGGGTAAACATGTTTACTGACAGTCGTTTGCAACTCTTTCATACTTAGAAACTGTTCAGTTATCAAAGTATTATTTATAATAATGTTATGGCATTTATTAATTATATTATTTATAGTGGGTCAAATTATTCATCTATGTAAGGGCTTAAATTTAGTTAAGGACCTGTAAATAATGATTCAGCATAGTTAATAATACTAAATTCTCATGATTTTTAGCATTGGAGTAATTCATAAAATTAAACTTAAAAAAACAACTTACATAATTTTATTCATTTAAAAATTACTTTAGATATACACCTTTTAATTTTTTGTTTTTGTTTTTTAGTTTTTTTTAATTTTGCTATTATTAATATACATTACATGAACAACATTATGGTTACTAGACTCCCCCTATTATCAAGTCCCCACCACATACCCCACTGCAGTCACAGTCCATCAGCGTAGTAGGATGTTATAGAATCACTACTTGTCTTCTCTGTGTTATACTGTCTTCTCTGTATCCCCCCACCCCTGCTACATTATGTGTGCTAATTGTAATAGCCCTTTTTCCCCCTTATCCCTCCCTTTCCATGCCTCTTCCCCAGTCCCTTTCCCTTTGGTAACTGTTAGTCCATTCTTGGGTTCTGTGAGTCTTCTGATGTTTTGTTCCTTCACTTTTTTCTTTGTTCTTATACTCCACATATGAGTGAAATCATTTGATACTTGTCTTTCTCTGCCTGGCTTATTTCACTGAGCATAATACCCTCTAGCTCTGTCCATGTTGTTGCAAATGGCAGGATTTGTTTTCTTCTTGTGGCTGAATAGTATTTCATTGTCCATATATACCACATCTTCTTTATCCATTCATCTACTGATTGACACTTAGGTTGCTTCCATTTCTTGGCTATTGTAAATA
This sequence comes from Phataginus tricuspis, assembly GCA_029783875.1. NCBI lineage: Eukaryota > Metazoa > Chordata > Mammalia > Pholidota > Manidae > Phataginus > Phataginus tricuspis. The sequence continues at coordinate 8,608,880 of JAQQAC010002701.1, forward strand.
GTGCTGCAATAAACATAGGGGTGCATTTGTCTTTTTGAAACTGGGCTGCTGCATTCTTAGGGTAAATTCCTAGGAGTGGAATTCCTGGGTCAAATGGTATTTCTATTTTGAGTTTTTTGAGGAACTTCCATACTGCTTTCCACAATGGTTGAACTAATTTACATTCCCACCAGCAGTGTAGGAGGGTTCCCTTTTCCCCACATCCTCGCCAACATTTGTTGTTGTTTGTCTTTGGGATGGCAGCCATCCTAACTGGTGTGAGGTGATATCTCATTGTGGTTTTAATTTGCATTTCTCTGATGACTAGTGATGTGGAACATCTTTTCATGTGCTTGTTGGCCATCTGAATTTCTTCTTTGGAGAAATGTCTGTTCAGCTCCTCCACCCATTCTTTAATTGGCTTATTTGCTTTGTATTTGTTGAAGTGGTGAGCTCTTTATACAATTTGGATGTCAACCCCTTATCGGATATGTCATTTATGAATAAATTCTCCCATACTGTAGGATGTCTTTTTGTTCTACTGGTGGTATCCTTTGCTGTACAGAAGCTTTTTAGTTTGATATAGTCCCATTTGTTCATTTTTGCTTTTTGTTTCCCTTGCCCAGGGAGATATGTTCATGAAGAAGTTGCTCGTGTTTATGTCCAAGAGATTTTTGCCTATATTTTTTTCTAAGAGTTTTATGGTTTCATGACTTACATTCAGGTCTTTGATCCATTTTGAGTTTACTTTTGTTTATGGGGTTAGACAGTAATCCAGTTTCATTCTCTTACATGTAGCTGTCCAGTTTTGCCAACACCAGCTGTTGAAGAGGCTGGCATTTCCCCATTGTATATCCATGGCTCCTTTATCATACATACACTTTTTAATTTTATAAAAGCTATAGAAACAATGTTACCTCCCATAACTCAAAAATCATTTTGCTCTGGAAACTACATTTTTTAATTTTTATTTGTGTCTGTCTCAGTTAATTTTGTTCCATGAAATCAATTCTTATATTCCCTTTATCATTTTTTCCCATTAGGTTTACTACCTTGTGCCTAGGAGTGATTTTATGTTTGACAATCCTATTTTGTGTTCATAGTAGATTTAAATCTATTACTTAATGCCCTTCTTCAGTCTGGAAAATTCTTAGTAATTAACTCTTAGAATATTGCCTCTGAATGATTTTTTCTCTCCTTTTCTTTTAGAGCTTCACATTGTTAGACATTTTAAAACTGTCAATTTCTAAAATCATCATCAATCATATATGTTTGATGCTCCAAGTTAAATTATGACATTTTTTTCATATATATTTTAGTCCACTAGTTCTCATTAAAATTGTATCTAACATTCTTCTAAGCATATTCATTGAGTTATTAAATTAAATGCTTAAATTTTTTGCTGTAGGATTTTTATTTGGCTATTTTCTGCCAATTATTCTTATACTTCTTTTAATATCTTACCTAAATTTATCATGATTATTTTGGTCTGTGACTAACATTACCTGCATTTATTTTGCACATTTATCTTTTCTGCATCTTTTTCAGTTTACAGTCAGTACTGTCTACACATTTTCTCTTTGTTTTTGATTAAGTGGCAAACATTTTTATGGGAAGAAAAGGTAGAGGCTTGAGGCTTTAAACTGTATTATCTTCCTCTATAGATCTATTTTTGCTGCTGGTATGCTTCTAAGCTAGGACATTTACAGCCAAGATCATCATACTTTAGTGTAAAAAGTGGTCAACAAATTTTTCTGTAAAATGCAAGGTAGTAAATATTTTAGACTTTCTGGGAGATGGGACAATTTTCCCAACAATCTGAGCAACAGTTTTCTGCCAAATTGCAAATAGGCGTTTCCACATTTTACATTTAAAAATATATGAAAAGGAGAGAATTAAAGATTTAGCAGGAGAAGTAAGACAGAAACCTCCTCCCAAAAACCACACATAAAATGAAAATATAGCAAATACAAATAATCCTGAAAGAGTGACAGAAAAGAAGACTACAATAGGCTGCCTACATCTGGGGAAAAGAGAAGATCCTATAGAAAAGGATAAAGTAGCATGCTCTAGACATTAGTGGGATTGGAAAGCAAAGACAAAATACTCGGAGAGACTGAGATTCCAGCCACTTGTGGAAAAAAGGTACCCACAACTGGCTGCTCTGGGACAAAAGAAAGGCAGGTACTCTGAAAGACTTCTTAACAGCAAGAGGGCTGCTAAAGGAACAAGGATTGCACAGAGCTTGCTGTCCAGGAGAAAGGAAAGGTGGACAAAATTGTCCAGGTGCACTCAGCCCATTGGGAACTTTCAGGAGCTTCAGGCATTCCATTGCCCTGGCACTGCAGCCCCGATCCCCCACCATGATACGCAACCTGCCACTCCTTCTTCCCAGCCAGGACCAGCTTGCAAACTTGCTGCCCCCACAATTGCACCAGGCCCACCAGAGGGTGACCTCACCTATGGCAGCTACAGGGGCAGAGCATAGAGGATGCTCCCTGTGTGCTTGGCTCAAAAAAAGAAGTAACAAGAGATAAGAAGGATTTTATATAATGATAAAGGTGTCAGTCCAACAAGAGGATATAACAACTATAAATATCTATGCATCCAACAAGGACCACCTACATATGTGAAACAAATACTGGTAGAATTAAAGGGGAAATAGAATGCAATGCATTCATCTTAGGCAAATTCAACACACCACTCACTCCAAAGGACAGATCAACCCGACAGAAAATAAGTAAGGACAAAGAGGCACTGAAAAACACATTAGAACAGATGGACCTAACAGGCATCTACAGAACACTCCAAACAAAAGCAGCAGGATACACATTCTTCTCAAGTGCACATGGAACATTTTCAAGAATAAACCATATACGAGGCCACAAAAAAGAGTCACAGTAAATTCAAAAAGAATTAAATTGTACCAACCAGCTTCTCAGCCCACAAAGGTATGAAACTAGAAATAAATTATGCAAAGAAAACAAAAAAGCACACAAACAGATGGAGGCTTAACAACACGCTCCTAAATAATCAATGGATCAGTGGCCAAATAAAAACAGACATCAAGCAATATATGAAGACAAATGGCAACAATAATTTAACACCACAAAATCTGTGGGACGCAGCGAAGGCCGTGCTAAGAGGGAAGTATATTGCAGTACAGGCCTACCTCAGGAAAGAAGAACAATCCCATGTGAACACTCTAAACTCACAATTAATGAAACTAGAAAAAGAAGAACAAATGAGGCCCAAAGTCAGTAGAAGGAGGGACATAATAAAGATTAGAGCAGAAATAAATAAAATTCAGAAGAATAAAACTAGAGAAAGAATCAATGAAAGCAGCAGTTGGTACTTTTTAAAAATAAACAAAATAGATAAACTCCTAGCCAGACTTATCAAGAAAAAAAAGTCTACACACGTAAACAGAATCAGAAATGAGAATGGAAAAATCACTACCAACACCACAGAAAAAAAAAAGAATTATGAGAAAATACTATGAAAAACTATATGCTAACAAACTGGATAACCTAGAAGAAATGGACAACTTTCTAGAAAAATACAACCTTCCAAGGCTGACCCAAGAAGAAACAGAAAATCTGAGCAGACCAATTACCAGCAATGAAATTTAACTGGGAATCAAAAACTACCTAAGAACAAAACCCTGGACCAGATGGCTTCACTGCTGAATTTTATCAGACATTTAGAGAAGACCTAATACCCATCCTCCTTAAAGTTTTCCAAAAAGTAGAAGAGGAGGGAATACTTTCAAACACATTCTAGGAGGCCAGCATCAATCTAATACAAACACCAGGCAAAGACACCACAAAAAAGAAAATTACAGACCAATATCCCTTATGAACATAGATGCAAAAATACTCAACAAAATATTAGCAAATCGGATTCAAAAATACATCCAAAAGATCATCGATCATGATCAAGCAGGATTTATTCCAGGGATGCAAGGATGGTACAATATTCAAAAATCCATCAACATTATCCACCACATCAACAAAAAGAAGGAAAAAACCACATGATCATCTCCATAGATGCTGAAAAAGCATTTGACAAAATTCAATATCCATTCATGATAAAAACTCTCAACAAAATGGGTATAGATGGCAAGTATATGAAAAGCCATACATGACAAACCCACAGCCAACATTATACATAACAGCGAGAAGCTGAAAGCTTTTCCTTTAAGATCGGGAACAAGACAAGTATGCCCACTCTCCCCACTTTTATGCAACATAGTTCTGGAGGTCCTAGCCACAGCACTCAGACAACACAAATAAATAAAAGGCATCCAGATTGGTAAGGAAGAAATGAAACTGTCACTGTTTGCAACTGACATGGTATTGCACATAAAAAACCCTAAAGAATCCACTCCAAAGTTACTAGATCTAATATATGAATTCAGCAAAATTACAGGATACAAAATTAATACACAGAAATCTGTTGCATTCCTATACACTAATGATGAATTAGCAGAAAGAGAAATCAGAAACATAATTCCATTCACAATTGCATCAAAAAGAATAAAATACCTAGGAATAAACCTAATGAAGAAGTGAAAGACCTATAATCTGAAAACTACAAGACACTCATGAGAGAAATTAAAGAAGATACCAATAAATGGAAACACATCCCATGCTTAGGAAGAAGCACATCTATGGATAGGAAGAATTAATATTGTCAATGTGGCCATTCTGCTTAAAGCAATTGACAGATTCTACCCAATCCCTATCAAAATTCCAACAGCATTCTTCGGTGAACTAGAGCAAATAGTTCTAAAAATCATATGGAACCACAAAAGAACCCAAATAGCCAAAGCAATGCTGAGAAGGAAGAAGAGAGCTGGGAGGATTACATTTCCCAAATTCAAGCTCTACTACAAAGCCACAGTAATCAAGACAATTTAGTACTGGCACAAGAATAGACCCAAAGACCAATGGAACCGACTAGAGAGCCCTGATATAAACCCAACCATATATGGTCAATTAATATATGATAAAGGAGCCATGGACATACAATGGGGAAATAACAGCCTCTTCAACAGGTGGTGTTGGCAAAACTGGACAGCTATATGCAAGAGAATGAAACTGGAATATTGTTTAACACCATACACAAAAGTAAACGAAATGGATCAAAGACCTGAATGTAAACCCTGAAGCCATAAAACTCTTGGAAGAAAACATAGGCAAAACTCTTCAGTATAAACATGAGCAACTTTTCATAAATACATCTCCTTGGGCAAAGGAATCAAAAGCAAAAATGAGCAAATGGGACTACATCAAGCTAAAAAGCTTCTGTACAGCAAAGGACACTATCAGCAGGAAAAAAAGGCATCCTACAGTATGGGAGAATATATTTGTAAATGACATATATGATAATGGGTTAACTTACAAAATATACAAAGAACTCACATACCTCAACACTCAAAAAAAACAAATAACCCTGTCAAAAAAGTGGGTGGAGGATCTGAAGAGACCATTCTCCAAAGAAGAAATTCAGATGGCCAACAGGCACATGAAAAGATGCTCCACATTGCTAATCATCAGAGAAATGCAAATTAAAACCACAGTGAGATATCACCTCACACCAGTTAGGATGGCCAACATCAAAAAGTTTAGTACAACAAATGCTGGCGAGGATGCAAAGAAAGGAGAACCCTCCTACACTTCTGGTGGGAATGTAAAGTAGTTCAACCATTGTGGAAAGCAATATGGAGGTTCCTCAAAAAACTCAAAATAGAAATACTATTTGACCCGGGAATCCATGTCCTTGGAATTTACCCAAAGAATACAACTTCTCAGATTCAAAAAGACATATGCACTCCTATGTTTATTGTAGCACGATTTACAATAGCCAAGATACGGAAGCAATTTAAGTGTCCATCAGTAGATGAATGGATAAAGAAGAGGTGGTACATATACACAATGGAATACTATTCAGCCATAAGAAGAAAGAAAATCCTACCATTTGCAGCAACATGAATGGAGCTAGAGGGTATTATGCTCAGTGAAATAAGCCAGGTGGAGAAAGACAAGTATCAAATGATTTCACTAATTTGTGGAGTATAACAACAAAGCAAAACTGAAGGACAAACAACAGCAGACTCAGAACTCAAGAAGGGACTAACAGTTACCAAAGGGTTGGAATGGGTGAGGGCCATCGGGAAGGGAGGAGGAGGAGACTGAAGGGCATTATGATGGCACACATGGTGCGTAGGGGTCATGGGTATGACAGTGTAGCACAGTGAGGACCAGTAGTGACTCTGTGGCATCTTACTACTCTGGTGATCAGTGACTGCAATGGATGGTACAATATTCAAAACTTGATAATATGGTTGAATGTAGTAACCACAATGTTGATCATGTGAAACCTTCATAAGAGTCTATATCAATGATACCTTAGTAAAGAATTAAATAATAAAATAATCATCAAAACATATACATACATATAAAAAGTATGTGAAAAAAAAATATATACATATGAAAAGTATTCTTAGCTTATGCAGTATAGAAAAATAGGTAGTGGTTTCAATTTGTGCCATGGACCAGAGTTTCCATTTTTCCCTTATAGCAAGAACCATGATACTTCTAAACTGGGTTTTAGACCTTGCAGGGGTTAGGCTTTTTCCACTTCACCCTTGCTAATAGAAAGCTTTCGGGATTCTAAACTAAAAAACAATAGATTCATCAACAGGACTCCTCTCTTTGGTATGCCCTGATTTCCTTTATTATTATTATTTATTTATTTATTTATTTTTATTGTTTTGGCCACCAATTCTTATGCTCAACCACATGGCCTCTTATTAACTACTTTAAGAATCCGCAATTGATTTCAGGGAAAAATGTCAAACCGTGAGCTTTGCTACTTTCTCTGGACTGTGTCTTAGTATTTGGGCCAGGTAAATGTTCAATGCATTGTTAGCTGCCTAATGCATTTAAACTGATTTATTTGTTTGTAGGTTTCAATATTTACTCTGATTTTTCCAATTGTTCTCAGAGGGACAATAACTAAAGAACCTTTCTCCCATAGATTGAAGTGGAAACAGTAACCTATACCTATTCTTAATTGCAAAAAAATAATTCCCATACAAATCAGTTTATGCTAATAGATTTCTATTGACTCTCCTCATTTCAATATTTCATTAAATGCCTGAAAAGAGATTTGAATACTACTATACTTTCAATTCAGTAAACATTAAATAGTTAACCCACACTTACTCTGAACTCCCAAAACTCCTCACATTTAAGAAAACTATTCCTTTTTCTAAATATGAGGCAAAAACATTTGGCGCTAAACCTCTCACAAAAATATCCATGCACTTATACACATGCAAAGCCATCCAAATGCACGGATTATATATATTGTCTGAAGATAGGTGCCTATGTATATTTACCAATCATCATGCATGATGCATTGTTCATCATGAATTATGGCTATTTGTCACAATCTCAAAATAATATGAGCAATCAGTAATAGCCAAGATACATATGCTCACCCAGTGCTTATATTTTCTACAAATTATCTCAGTTGGACCTCATGTAATTGAGAGCATCTTCTCACTATTAATCTTCCAATATCTAGTCTTCTACTTTTTAAAATCAATTATAATTTATATCTTAATAAAACTCCATGTTTTAATAAAATTGCTCTTGAAATATTTTCCATTATATTTTTGTGGATTATATGATAATAATTTTAAAAATTTACCATTCTCTCCAGGATGGAGATACGTACGCATTAATATGTTTTAGTATATATCTTTCCTAAACTAACTAAATCTAGTGAGCCATCATCCTTAATACTTGACAAACTGTTGTAACAAAGCACTGGTTGACATTGATATGTCAACTAAATAATAAGAATTATTTTACTTAAATCATAACGGTAAGCCATTATATTCTTTAATTTTTACAGTTGGTAGTTAAGATAGAGTATACCTGAGTTTCTAGATTTTATCTAAAATAAGGCAGAGGAATTATAATATTTATATTTGCACTAAATCTGAGCTCTAGAAAAAATTTTTTTAAAGATTCTTTGAACTTCTGAACACAGTTGATTCAGAAGGAATGACAAAGGTTGATTGAGTCCTTTAATATTACTTGGTAAGATGACCTGGTTTGTATATAAGTACACAATTCAGACTTCTTGGCTGTACTCTAAAATAAGATATGTATATTCTCCTAAATATCACTACTTCCCTTTAAAGAGGAATCATAATATTTCATGTATCATTTTAACTTTAAAAATTCTTGCATTTATGCTTATGGTACCTCTAAGAATGAGATAATTATTGCCCAGGGTTTAAATCCAGCATTGCTATTGACAGTGCATTAACAAGAGGGAATATGCCATAAAGAGATTGCTTCTATATCAGCTGTTTTTCACAGGATAATTATGTGAATAAAGGGCAGGTAAGAGAGGGAAAGCAAGGATTCAGCTCCAATTTTATTATTTATAAGTATATCCTGATATTGCTGAATAGAAATCTATAACATTGCTTCTCAAATGCAAGAGAAGCAATGAGGAAGTAAAGCAGGAAGATTATGACTCACCTTTAATTATTTTTAATGCATACAGCTGTTATTGGAGGGTTATCAACATCCATATGGGGGAAAGGAGAGGGGGCACCATTGTCAACTGTGTTATGAAAAAAGTTTTCTTAGTTGATCCTCATATGCCCCAACTGTATTGACTCATTGCTCTATAAAGGATATTTGAACTGCAGCATGCATTTTTATTTATTTTTTAATGGGCTAGATATGATACAAATATTTATGAGTGGCATTATGCAAAATAGATGATAAATGTCTTTACAAGTAAACAGATGAGATAAATCCTTGTTAAAGACATATGAGTTTAAAATTCCAACAAAAAAGATGGAAGACTAGGAAAGCAAGGCTGAAAATTCCTTTCGTGTACACACCAAGGAAGCAACTACAGAAAAAAACCCAACTAACATTGAAAATCACCTAAAGACTGCAAAACAGACCCTGTACTCCTGGTGAAAAAGAGAAGACTACGCAGAGAAGGGTAAAGTGGCAGAGCAACAATCAGTCAAAGCCCAAGCCCTTCCCCCATCCCAGCCCACGACCAGAAGGAAATGAATGGAGCAGAGAGGGGAAAAGCATGCAGAAATTCTGCACAGAGAGATCTGCTCTAGGAACATGAGTTCACATTGCATTGGGCTTTAGTGGTTAATGGGGCTAGACACCAGGCAGAGTTAGAGAATTATGGGAGACTGAGACCACTGTTGCTTATGGAGGACAGGAATGCTACCTAGGTCCTGCTGAGACTCAATACAGGGAATGCAGTTTGAAAGGTTTACCAGCAGTTCAGGAAGGGTGGGGCTGGAATGGAGCTCTCTCCACAGAAGGAAGGGCAGGTGGATGATACTTTCCTAGGCCTCCCTCAAACCAACTAGTCAGGTGCTAACTGGAGCCAGCCACAAATGTTCCATTCCCCTCACTGGCAACTCAGTCTTGAAGCACACTTTGCTCTCCCATCCACGTGACCTACTACCCTGCTTGGCCCAGCAGTAGTCAATCTTTGCTGCCTGGCAGACAGAGGGAACCTTTCTCAGCTTTCCTAGTTCTCTCTCAGCCCAACTGGGGAGGCACCTGTTGGGAGCCAGCTCTAAACGCTCAGGTCTTCTCACTGGTGGCCCAGCCCCACGTCATATTCCCCATGTGCACCCACCCTACCCATTTTAAGCTCAACAGCACTGCCATGGACACAGGGCAAATAGAGGGCAGGCACACCCAGAACCATGCCAGCAAGAGCACTGCTACATGGCTCAAAAAGGGCCTGCTGAAGAGAGCTGGAAGCTGCAGTGGACTGAGATCTTCCACTGCGGGCAGACAGGCAAATGGGTGGTCCCACCCACAAGGGTAACAGCAGAAGCCCCACTGCACAACCCACAAAGGGCCTCCACTGACAGAGAAAAATTACTGCCAAAGCACAAGCAGAAAGGTGACCCCACTCACAGCCCACCAAACAATTGTGCTCCACTGCAAATAGGAACCAGGAACAGGTGAGCAAAGAGTCTTCATCTTTTGGGCACCATAGGATGCTTCTTCATAAAGCCAATACCTTCTAGACCAGGAGGCATAGCTGCTCTATCTAATACAAAGGAAGAAACACAGAAACACAGACAAAATTAGGAGGCAGAGGAATGTATTCCAAACAAAAGAACAGGGTAAGACACTGGAAAGAGGGCTAAATGAAATAGAGATCACCAATCTTCTTGAGAGAGATTTCAAAACAGCATCTTGATAAAGAGATGCTCTAAGCCCCTTCTGGTCATTTGCTGATCTGCATGACATGAAGGAAAAGCAACCAACAGTCCAGTAGCTCTGTCCACACAGGTCATGGCATACCAATATCCTTCTGATATGGGTAGAGGCCCAATATAGTCTCTCTGCCACCTCATAAGGGGCACTGATCCCTTAACGACTGTCCTATATTGCTGTGGGATTAGGTGTCAGGCCCTCTTAGAACACACAAGGCAATCCTGCTGGGCTCTGCTGGCATCTTCAAAGGCAAAGGGCAAGCCCCACAGACGGGCTACAGCCCACATTGTCTTTTGCCCCACATGCAACAAATGCTATGTAACCATTGGGCCACATCAGAGGCAGGCTTTCCTTCAAGCCAACACACCTGGGCCAGTGTGTCTGCTTCATCGTTCCCTGGGGATGCCAAAGGCAAATGGCCAGTTATATGATATACAATGACAGTTTTAGTCTGACCAGAGGCCCATAGATTTTGCCACAACTCTTGCCCCCAAAGGAGCCAGTTGACCAACCATCCAGTTGGCATGGTACCACATCAGTAGCTACAGAGTCAAGCCCCAGTAGACAGCCCATTTCATGCAGACAACTATAGGGGAGGGTTCCTGGGTAATCACAAGCCATACTGCTTGCAGCTCAGCCATTTGCCTGCTCTTCCCCTCCCCATAATCCATCCATATTGTCTCAGTTTTAGGATGGAAAGCCACAGCCTTCCACCTCAGGGGCTCCCCATGACTGGAACTGTCTGTATACCAAGCATCTTCAGGTATAGGAGCTCTTCCTTCTCAGTAAAGGCTCTATGTTACTAATGGCACCAAAGCATGTTCTTTCTGTTTTCTACCAATGTTATGTCACAAGCCCCAATAAAAATTGGAGTTCCCCACTTAAGGGGCTAGTAGAGAGGGTGCTATGCTGCTGTAGATATGCAACCCACTTGGCCAGTGTAAGCCTCTGTGCCATGCCACTCCATGGCCTTTCGGTGCAGTCTCACACTCATCCCTGGATTTAACCGATGCCACAGCTCTAGCAATATTCTGTTGAGCTGTCCATCATATCCTTCTTTCATTGCACCCATCTTTATCAAATCAACCCATATCTGGGTCCTTGAGAACTTCATGGGACCCTTTGAACTTCTTTCAGTTGCAGACTGTATATCCTTCTGTGCTCTTATCATTTCAGCCTCCCCCATATCTGCTATAGTATGCATAACCTCGCTTATGTGCTCCCCTATTGAGGGCATGAATTGGTGTTAGGGACACAAAGAAGAATGGAGTAGTTGTATGGATCCAGATTTCTCATCCCCATTATGAACAACTCCTCTTCGGGGCCATGAGTGTCCACATTATAGATGATATTTTTCATGCCCAACTCTCATAGAACCTCCTGGAGCTCTGCATATGTTTGCCAGCTAGCATGGGAATATGGCAAATCAACCTGATTAGGCCAAACTCCCCTAAGAGCTGCAGTCAGCCAATCCAAAAATGCATGCTTCCCTGGGGTCTGATGGGCATTTTGTAACCTTTGCCAGAGAGAGGGGTTAATCATCAGGGAAGTCAGTTTACCCATTTTTGGCCCCCACAGAAAAATGCCCTCTACTCCTAAATCCCAAAGACACAAAAGCTATGTAGACAGATGCTCCTGGGGTATCTGCTAAAACCTGGTGCTCAAATCCACCAGCTTGGCCTGGGTAAGGGGTGAAGCATAGAGGGCTCCACAACCTCAGAAGGAGACCGCTCCTTTCCCTGAGGAACCTGCGGTTATTGTGTCTTTATTTTCTGAACTAAAACTGTCAGGCTTTTAATATAGGAGGGGTTGTTGCCTCAGGTGTTGCCTCAGCAACAGTTCCACGCTTGGTCCCACCCCCTCACTGCCCCCTGATCCGCCTCCCCTGATGTCTCCTCTGTCATCTCTGGGGCTGAGGGCACCACCCCTTCCTTTACCTCCCCCATAGCCTCCTGCAGCTCACATTTTTCTGCTGCCCCCCCACTCCTGTGCCACTAGTATGTCTTTCAGCAGCATGACCTCAGTTTTCAATAGCTTTTGTTACCTTTTCAAAGCACCCTACAACTCATCTTCCTCTTCTGGCACTTGCCACTGAAGGGCATTTCTCTCATTGGTAACACTTTCTAATGCCATAAGATGCTACCACTCCACGTTTCCCGCTGCCTCATCACCACTCGGTTCCCCTAAGGAGTCCCCAGTTTTGCACGGGGCCAACTCCCCTGCCTCTGGCATCCCAACCCTGCCCCAATTCCAGGGAGGGGCCCAATCGACTAGGAGGCACTTTACCTCAGACCACATCCCCACTGGGCAATCTCCAGATGAATCCCCAAAGCCCCACCCTCCACAGGGTAGTTACTGGATGTCTCCTCACCACCCACAGCGGGGTTCCTGGATGTCTCCCCACCACCTTCAAGGGGTCCAAGTGTATTTCCCCACCATCTATAGGGGCAGCCCACTCAAATATTGCACTCATGAAGACAGATTTTGGGTTCACTGGATCCTGATGACTCACACCAGATGTAGCTTCAGGGAGGAAAGGTGTTTCTGGTCCAGGAGAGCTCTCTATGAAACTGGTAAAACTAAAACAAGTCAATGGAAAGGGTAGGTTGGGAGGAAGGCTTCCATTCCTTACAGGCGCTGGCAGGCTTGGTGCCTTCTGACTCCTCGGGCTGCCCCGCCTGCTCTCACTCCCCCGCCCACCCCTTCTGGCGGAAACTCATGGGCAGGTCCTTGGTGACTGGCTGACAGCAGACCAATCATGCACCAGGAATGGAGGGGAGGAGAGAATGACTGTTTTCTCTCCACCCCTTGCCCAGATCAGCGGGAAGCTCTGCAGTAGTAAACACCTGTTGGTATATAAATAAACTAAAGCTAGGCTGAAGATTCTGGTAATTCTGCCATTTACCCCATACCTCACGTGATGTAATGTAGTGCAATGCTTCATCTGAGTTTTGTAATGACTTACCTTACCCTACATATGGAGCAGTAGAACTTTGGTAATGTTTCAATGTGGATAAATTCATCAAATCTTTGATTCTATGGAAGGAGCTATTTCCTTTTGTTCACATTAACATTCTCTGTCAGAAAAACTACTGAACACAAGTGCAAGGATTCTTCCATTTAGCGAATGTAAAATCTGTTAACCACTTTGATGCTCGTGCAAACACACAAGAAATATTGAGTTGTTTATTGATTTTTTAAAAATGTAAAAATTTTAAATATTTATTTTATTATATTTAAAAACAAATTATAATTCTAATCTAATTAATATTTATTAGATAGTTAAAATAAGCAAAACATAATTAATTGATTCTCCTACAAGGACAGTTTTCTGGGCCCTAAACAAAATACAAAGGCAAGCAGAATGGTTCCTTTCTAAAGAACGTTACATCCTACAAGTAGAGCAGCGACATAAAGATCCAAAACTCAAGAGAGGGAATAAAACAGATGTCATGAGAGTAACCAAAGGTCTCCTGAAACTGAATGAAACAAAATTCCATTTGCAAATTTCTCCACAGGAGAGATGGTATCTGATTTGGTCCTCGTAAGATGATGTCACAACTCTGACCACCACAACATTTTCTTGGACGCAGATATTTAGTAGAGTTCATCTATTAAGGGAGTTTTGTTTTGTCCTTCAGTGTGTTCAGTGTGTAGCAGATTTTATTGACGCCTCTCTTACTAGGTAATCAGTTCAAACACCCCTCATTTTAATAGAACACAGTTTCTAAATGCTTTTTAACAAAATATGAGGGTCAAAAACACTTTTACTTTATTTTCAAAAACTAAACATAGAATGTTGCCTGGGAAAATATGTTAAAAATAAGAAAACTGTTTTTATCAAGAAAAGAAATCACCATCATTTGGTTTAATCCGGAAAATGGTTTTACCTGACTAATACATTTACATCAGGCAAAGCCTTCTTACTAGGTAGGCAAGAATGTCTGTGAGCTCTGTTTACTAAGATGGAATCGGATGATGGTAAGAAGGTTTTATGCTAATTATGTGATTGTAAAAGTTATAGATTTACCATTTATACTTCTTCCACCCGATTTTTGGAAATGCAATTGCATGATAAATGACCATTTCTTACAAATAATACATGTTGTTTATACTATTTGTTGATGAACATATATTTTTGGTGTGTTAATATCAATTAATTGCTTCAAAGTTTACATTTCATGCTTTTTTCTGGAGTGATTCTACCTACCATATAGTCACATTATTGTTTCTTCCCCCTTTTCTAGTCTTTAAAGTCACTTTCTTCAAGTAGCTTATTCTGACTACTCTTTTTAAAAGTACATCCATTTTATTTTATTCTATTTTTCTGCTGCATCTTTCCCTATAACATGCCTTCTAACTTACTATAAGATAAATTTTTTGTTTGTTTTTTGACACCACTATAATCCAAGGTCCATGAAAGGAGTTGTATTTGCTCACAGAAATATCCATAGATGGAGCATGCATTTAATGAGAATTTTTTGAGTGGCTGAATGAAATCCGTCTATGCATACTGTCATAAATCCATGCATGTTGTCTCACTAAAGCCTTGCGCTCTGACTGTCACATAAGCAGAGCAGCTCTGTGAATGCTGACTCTCACTACTTCCATTCTACTTATATTGTAAACACATTAACTACTGCAAGCCAATCAAACAGAATGTCAAATAGTTAAGTAAATTCTTCCCTTATATCCTAAAAGAATAATGCATAGCCAAAACAATTAAGTTTTGCAGGAAGTGCACAGATAAAAGAAAAGACAGAAGTTAGATAAATCTTCCCACATACAACTGAGATGAAGAATGAGTTAAATGGGAATCTTTCACAAATTTTATTTAAAAAATTGACATAAAATATGCATTTAAAAAAATGTGGGTAACCCAAATGACAGAAGTTTTTTATTTTTTCAATTGATTTCTTCCCCCCTTGTTTCCTCAGCACCTATTCTATTTTCCTTTTTTAACCCATTTTTCAGTCACTTCATTCAGTAACTTCTACTCAGAGAAAATTGTCTTTTTACAGTGCTTTAATGGTGCTTTATTCTGTAGATGGTATCAACAAAACTGATAAATCACTTTTGAAAACATATTTGCCAATTTAGCATATCTCTACTTCATTTGCAGATGTTTCCAATTCTATTTCTCACAAAATATACTTGAGTGTAATATTATTACTGAAAACAAGTATCAGAATTACAGTGTAGATTGTATTCTTCTCAGAAGTTCACAGGTCAAGTGATAGATGTGTTTTATCTAAAGACCTAGAATCAATGTACCTAGTGCTTCAGATAATTATATATACAAAACTTACATTGAAAAAGACACTTCATAAATATATAACCCTAGGGATTCTTCTAATTTTTAGAAGAAATCTATATCTCCTATATTTTCCATTAGCAAACAAAAAAGTAAAATTTTCCAGTAGAAAAAGAATAAACTACATTATATATAGTGTGTGTATATATATTATATATGTACTATATACTGTATATTAAATATACTATATAAACCAAATATTCAGTCTCATAATTATCTCAAGGCCCTCAATTTCCTACTCTTATTAGAATCAGACGTGATTAATTGAAACTTACTCTCCTGGTTATTTTCCATCTCTGGATTTTACCTTTTCACCTGTGATTAATTAATCCCATTCAATTGTTCTTAACTTGTCATCTCTTATACACATCTATGTGTATTTCCACTTAACTTCTAAGTCAATCCTATCTTTTATTTTCTGTGTTCCTAGTACTAATCCTGTATGCATTTATAGACAAAATGAGCAATGATAACAATTAGCAATGTCACATAAGGTAACAGATTTTAATTTGTAAAAAATTTCATTTGCACTTCAAAGTATTACATTTTCCACTGTTGATCTTTTTTATCCCCTATGAAATGCCCTAATAACAGAACCTTAAAATCAGTTCATATATGACACATACCCTCAATTCTAGCAAATACATTTACTTTCTAGTTCCCAGAAAAAGTGCAAGCCATTATGATTAAGCTTCGAGTGACTGAGAGAGATACAACTCTGAAAGGGTCTGAAGATGAGTCATAGTTCTTTGAATATCACTTTGTGCTATTTTTGTGTTCTACGCATCTTGTTTGTGATATCCATCATCACATTAGAAAAATAAGAAGGGCTCACAATTGTATAATAAATGGTTATATATTCCCTAGTCTTCTTTTTACCATTCAAAAAGAATCTTTTTATTGGTGGGATAGAAAGTATATAAAAACAAAGATGAAATAACATATTTCTGATAACTATTACACTACTGGGTCACCACTAAAAGATCTACCTGGTAATATTTAGAAGTTTATTTAGCTTATTTATTATATATAAAATATCAATATATACCTAAAAATATTCAATTTTCAAGTGAGGTTTAACATATAAAACAATCAACAGAGCATCCTGAAAAAAAATACCTGTCAAAATCTGAAGACAAAATTGAAAGTTTGTGCAAATATAGGTCACTTCTGGAATATAGGTACTTAAAAACATTTCTTCAGTATTTAATTAACTAAACATTCATTTTGTGCTCTTTCAAGCCATTAAAATTTGTGAAGAGTGTTATCTATATCTGAATAGATGTCTAGACTGATGATGGTGTATGTTGTTCAAGGTTAGACTCTTTACACTTAAGATTATTGATCTTGCATGTATTTCTACTAAAATTAGGATTTGCTAGCAAACACTTTTATTACTATCATAAATTAAATGTTCATAAAACTGTAGGTGGTGTAAAATTACAGGAATAAGTAAATGAACAAATCATGTTGGAATGTTGCAGTTTTTTAAGCTTTTAAAAAAGAGGACTATACACTAATTTCAGTTAGTAAAATTGTGTGCAAACCTGAAGAACTAATATCTACCCTATCACAAAATGTTCACCTTTGAATGTCAACTTAAAAATGCCTATAGGTATAAATTGTACATGTTACAGTATGTTATGCAAAAACTAAAATGACCTTTAATCAGAGTTGGCAACACCTAAATTAATGCCAGGAATGGGACAAGGAATACTATAAAAGCCAGTCTTTAATGGATCAATGACTTAAATCTAAGAGGTGAAAAAATAAACCTCCTAGAAGAAAATACAGGAAAAATGTTTGTGGACATTTGCCTTGGAAATTTCTTGGTCATGATACTAAAAGCATAAGCAATAAAAGCAAACAGACAAGAAGAACTACATCAAATTAAAAAGCTCATCTCATAAAGGAAACAATCAATAGTATGAAAAGTTCACCTACATAATAGGAAAAAATATTTGCAAATCTTATATCCAATAAACAGTTAATACAAAAAAATCTATAAAGAGCTTCTACAACTCAATAGCAAAAGCCAAATAACCCAGTTCAAACATAGACAAAGGAAATTAATAAACAGGTCTTCTAAGTCACAAATGACCAACACATGCATGAAAGATGCTTAACATCACTAATCATCAGGGAAATGCAAATCAAAACCACAATGAGATATCATCTCACACCTATTAGGATGACTTTTATCCAAACAAAACAAAACAAAACAAAAACAAAAAGATAACAAATGTCGCTTAGAATATGGAAAAAAGGGAACTCTTGTACAGTGTTGGAAAGAATGTAAATTGATAGAGTCATTATTGAAAACAATGTGGAGGTGCCTCAAAAATGAAAAATTGAACTACCATATGACCCAGAAATTCCACTTTGGGGTATACAGCCAAAGGAATTAAAATCAGTATCTCTAAGAGAGATCTGCACTTCCGTGTCATTACCAAATCATTTGCAATAGCTATATCAAGGAAGCAAGCTAAGTAGTAGTCAATGAGCAATGGATTTTAAAAACTGCGGTGTCTACATAAAATGGAATATT
Organism: Phataginus tricuspis; assembly: GCA_029783875.1. NCBI lineage: Eukaryota > Metazoa > Chordata > Mammalia > Pholidota > Manidae > Phataginus > Phataginus tricuspis. The sequence goes on from JAQQAC010002701.1 coordinate 8,627,025, forward strand.
AGTCAGCCTTAGAAAGAAGGAAATCCTGCTATTTGAGACAATATGGATGAATTTGGAGATTATGATAAGTGAAATAAGTTAGACGACAAATGCTACATGTTGCCACCAATATAAGGAATCAAAATAGTCAAATAAATAGAAGTTAGCAGAATGTTTTCCAGGGACTAGTAAAAGAAATAAGGGGGAGGTATTAGTCAAAGGGCACAAAGTGTTGGTTATACAAGATGAATAAATCATAGAGAGCTACTCTACAGCATAGTGACTATAGCTAACAATACTTTATTCTTAAACTGTTTCTAAGGGGACAGATCCTATATTATAAATAATAATAATAATAGGGTAGGAGGAAACTTTTGGAAGTGATCAAAAGGTTTATTGTGATGATGGATTTATGGGTGTATACTTATCCCCAAATTCCTTAAGTTATATACATTAATTACATAGTTTTTTCTGTAAAACAAAAATAAACATCAGTCATTGTAAGTTAAAGCTATATTATTATATTAATAGGAAACTTTTAAAAATGAAATACCAGAGTATTGTTACATAGTAAAGAAACACTCAATAAATATAAAAGGCAATGTACAGAAAGGGAGAAAATACTGGCCAACTATAAACCTAGTAAGAGTTAATATCCAAAGTATATAAACAACTTATATGACTGAATTTAAAAAAGTAACTAATCCAATTTAAAAATGGGCAAGGATCTGAATAAACATTTTTCCAAAGAATACATACAAATGGCCAATAGGTACATGAAAATATGAATAACTAACATTGGACTATCTGACATGAAAATTAAGAAAATAATCCCATTCTAACTGTTGAACCACTGTGTTGTATATTTGAAACCAACATAAGATTGTAATCAATGATACTTTAATAAAAAAAAATCAAGGTAAGAAAGTAATCCCATTCATATTACCAACAAAAATGTTAAACTAGTTAGAGATTAATTTAACCAAAGAGGTGAAAGACTTGGACACTAAAAGTATAAAATTTTGATGAGAGAAATTTAAAAAGACATAAATACATGGAAATATATCACACATTCATGCACTGGAAGAGTAAATATTTTTAAAATATCTATACTTCTAAAAGTGATCTACAAACTCAATGTAACCCTAGCAAAAGTCCAATGACATTTTTTTAACAGAAAAGGCAAAAAAGCAAGGCTAAAATTTATATGGAATCCCCAAAACCCTGAATGGCCAAAGCAATCTTGAGAAGAACAAAGCTGAAGGCATCCCACTTTCTAACTTCAAATTATATTTAAAGCAGTAGAATCAAAAATAATAGGCTACTGGATTTAAAAAAAAAAGGATGTTTGATCAACAAAGCAGAGAGAAGAACCCAGAAATAAACCCATGCATTTCTAGTCAGCTCACTCCTGACAAGGATACCAAGAATAATCAGGAAAGGATAATCTTTTCAACAAATGGTAGAGGGAAAACTGGATATATACATGCAAGAGAGTGCTATCAGATCATTCTCTCACACCATCAAAATCAACTCAAAATGTATTAAAGACTTAGATGAAAAATCCATACCTTTAAAACTCCTAGTAGAAACATAGGGAAAACCTACTTGACATTGATCTGGGCAATATCTTTATGGATATCACACCCAAAGCAAAGGCAACAAAAATGAAAATAGGCCAGTAGGGTTACTTCAAACCAACAAAGTACTGTGCAGCAAAGGAAAGAATCAACAAAATGGAAACACAACCTGTAGAATGGGAAAAAAATATTTGCAAACCACATATCCGATAAGGGGTTAGCATACAAAATATATAAAGAATTCATATACTTAATACCGGAATATAAATAATAAAATTGGTAAATTAAAATGAATAGAAACTTCTCAAAGAATTCAACTGAATTCAGGAGTATAAAGAAGTGCATAGTATTCTAATCATTATGGAAATGCAAACCAAACCATGAGAGATCACATCAAATCTGTTAGGACTGCTATTATTAAAAGGATAATTTAAAACAAGTATTTGTAAGGATGTGGAGAAAAGGAACACTTGTACACGCATGATGGGAATGTAAGTTAGTGTAGCCCTTACAGAAAATAGTGCATCAATTCCTCAAATAATTAACTATAGAATTACCATGTGATCCAGTAATCCCATTTCTGGGTTTATCCAAAATCAGGATTGCAATGATACTTCCGTACTTCTATGTTCACTTTAGCATTATTCATAAAAGCAAAGATATGGAAACAACCTTGATGTCTTTTGACAGATGAATAAATAAAATGTGTAAAATTATAATATATATTTAATATATTTGTATTATATGCCTATTATATACACAATGGATTATTATTCAGACTTAAAAAAGGAAATCCTACTATTTTGAGACAACACAGATGAACTTGAGGTCATTATGCTAAATGAAATAAACAAGTCACAAATAGAGAAATACTGATGACCACACATATATGGAATCTAAAATAGTCAAACTCATAGAAGTGTAGTGTAGAAGAGGACTGGGGCAGAGGAAATGTGATGATATTGGTTAGAGGGCATGAAGTTACAGTTATTTGAAATGAATAGTTCTAGAGATCTAAAGTACAGCAAGGTGAAGAAAGCAATACTGTATTGTATACTTGAAATCTGAGAAAAGGATAGATCTTAAGTTAAATCTTCTCGTAATACACACACATATACACACACGAACAACCATACACAAACACAAACAAAGTGGGAACTATGGAGAGGTGATGATGGATATGTCAATTAGCTTGATTGTGGTGACCTTTGTAAATCTATATCTTGATCTAGATATATGGATATATCATCAAGTTATATAACTTAAATATACACAATTTTGAAATGAAAAACATATTTCAGTAATTCTGTTTAAGAAAAATGCTCCAAGGTTTACCCCTCGAACAACTTCTTGATCTACATTGACATCCTGTGTGATTTCATTTAGTCTCATGCCTAAAAATATCATCTTATTTTGATGATTCCTAAAGTATATCCATCCTAGAGCCCTTCTCTGAATCCTGCCTCATTTTTCCAACTACTATGTGCTCAATCAGTTTACTTGAATGTTTAAAGGGCAGGTCCAAACTAGTATGGTCAAATACATGATCCTAACATCTTTCTCTTACCGTTGACAAAAAGGAAACATACAATAAGAAAAACAAAAGCAAAAATATAATTTTTCCATCAGGCTTCCTGTTTGAAAGTAATGACAACTCTACTTTTGGCATATGCTCAGGCTTTATACCTTAATATAAGCCCTGGCACAAAAAGTATGTAATACCATAGTCCATGGCCATTACCCTTGACCATGACATTATCCTCTTGAATTTTATCAGTGGCCTTCTAAACTGTCTCCCTGCTTCTGCTCCTGTATCTTGTCACTTGTATGGTTATAACTTTCCATTATCTTTCCTGTTTTCACAAAGCCCTTAGTATGACATACAAGGTTCTCCATGACCTGCCTCTCCTTTTATATTTCTGACATAATTTCTCAATATTTGTCACATTTTTCATTCTGAAAAAAGTACCTAAGAATGAATTTATGCTTTATTATTTTAATGGGAAAAGGTAACATCTTTTTATTGCATATTATTTTTATTAGACGAATGTGGTTCCTGTTACGATAAGAATGAGCAGTAACAAATATATATTCAGATCATCTCATCCACAGATATGAATCATGGAAGACAAGGACTCAGGAAGATTTATAAGGTACACATGTGAACAATACAAGAAACATGAAACCTTATAAAAAATTGGAAAAATAAAAATCATCTTTCATTGTGAGGTAGTTTATTCATGCAATTCACTCTTCATATTACTTGAGTTTTTTCTATAAATAATGTTAATTTCCATGTTCAAATGATGTCATTCATTCATGCTGGCAAAAGTGAAACAAAGTTTACTGCACTGTCATAGAGTGTACCATGTTATCCGAGGAATGTGGTTCTTTTTTTTTATTGCAGGTAGAATTTACTATGGTGGAGAGTAAAGTTTTACTAAATTTTCTGCATATCACAATTCATAAATGGAACAGAGTTTTTATGAGATTCTAATACTAAATTGCCAATAATATAGAGAGAGCAAGAGCTATAAAGCATGCAAACCCTGTTTCATGATTTCTTTTCTTTCCAAGTGACGTACAATATATGATGGATTTCTTTTTAACATCATTGACCTGATCCATTAAAACAGCTGTAACAATTTATGGTTTGGCCATAAAGTGTGCAATATTTAGATGCTTTGATGAAAGCTAATTGTTGCATTCAACCAAATTTTGTATTAAATATACATAATTGTTCATAACATTTTATTAGCTATAATATTGTGAGAATTTTACATATGTACAGCTTTTCTACTTGGGAACTTCTACTTATGGCACCATAACTAGCACAAGTGAACAATAAATTAAGTAAAAAATAGATAGACAAATCAGAAGGTTTAAATAACTATTAATGGAATGTAACATTGATTTTTATTTATAGGTTATATGTAAAGACATAAAAGCAGATCTGGAGGTTTGATGTCTTTTTGCTAGAAGAAATCTGTCTCTAAATTGGGTAATTAGGGTAAATATTTAATATTTATTTGACTAATCTGGGCAAACTTCCTGAAGAATTAAACTTCCAGAAATCAATAATTAGACAACAGTACAATATATTGTTTTAAAATCCCAGACTGCATACACATAACCAAGAGCTAATTCTGAGATCTGTAGAGGTGACAAGAAACCTTGGAGCCACATGTAATGGTATCTAATAAAGGTCATGGAAGATATTGGCAGCAATGGAGTGACCTAACTCTGCTTTCTTTGAACGTTGACTCTATTGTACGTGTTGTACCTTAAGGTAGCCAACACTTTCCTCCTGGCCCACAGATATTTGTGCACAACTTTATCTTTTAAACTAATTTTTTTCAAAACAACTTGAAAAGTTTACAAAAATACTAATCTATTTTAGGAATATAAAATGACTTCAAACATTTAAAGAAAATACTTTGCCAAGGTCAAATCATTTCACACAAACGGACCATAATTAGATATCATAATTGAAGCCATTGGATTAATTAGTTTCTGATTGTTTGTTTCAGCCAAATAAAAAAGATATACTAAGGAGCAAAGTTATAAAAATAAATGGCATAAACATCTTTGTATTTTATATGCTGTTGTTAGAGCAGAAGTTTAAAAATAATTTATGTAGGAATTTTTACCAATCTTATGTTGTAGATGCCCATACTGTTATACTTCATATTTTCCCCAGCTAAATTAATAAACAAATTCTCCAAAGTTTGGTTACGTCAGTGAGTCTGATTACCTGACCACCATGACTATCCTCTCTGGGGTTGGTGTCGTTCTCCATGTACCATCAAAACTGGACAGAAAAGTATCAAGATTTACTCATTTAAATAGCATAAAAACTAAATATAATCTTCTATGTTCCCATTTTGTAACAGCATTTCTAACTCCTGATTATCAGAGTCACAGTGTTGACTCCTAAGCTGCTCACGGCTGAGTTCAAGGATCTTTAAGTGTCCCAGTGACACAACTGGCGCTCTGTGTCTCCTCCCGGCCGAAATGGTCCTGCATTCATTCATGGCACAAACTGGTAAGGAAAACTTTCCTGCCTATCGACAAAATAAGTACTACAGTTCTGAGTATGCTATACTTTGGAGAGTGTTTCAGCATATTCTGGAATGTAAATATGTTTACATGAAAGAAATCCTTACAATTATTTGTATTATTCATAATTATTTGTATTATTCATTATTATTGAAAAAAAATTTAAATTATTATAAACCATTGCAGTTTTTCAATTTAATCCATCAAAATAATTTAGCACATTGACTATAGTCATATATAGATTATCTCCATTCAAAATTTTCTGGTTTTATTGAGATATAATTGACATACAGTACTGTGTAAGTTTCAGATGTACATCATAATGATTTGACTTAAATATATGGTGCAGTTCATTCCAGTAGACTACACTGGTGCTGTTCTTTCAGGTAAAAAGAGTCAACATAATCACAGACAAATAACTAAATACATAAACTATATACCACAGTGAGCTTTTTCTCATGACCAACCCCCACCATTTTTATAGAGCAAATATGAGAACTCCCTTGGATTGGAGAAAAAAGTGATGTTACATTACCTAATTTATTTAGGACAATAAGTGAAACCAATCCGTATTCACTATGCACATCTACCTCCTGGAAATAAGCGGAAAGCAGCCAAAATGTACCAGTTTGAGAATAAATTATATCTCATTTCCTAATGCCACTCACAATTTCATATCTATATATATCCTGTGGAATCATATAATATGAAGTTATATGTCTGGATTTTTCAGTTAGTATGAAGATTTTTTAAGTATGTGTATCAGCATTCATTACTTTTTATTGTTAGTGTTCCCTTGTGTGGACATACCACATTTTGTTGATTGATTCACCAATGGATGGATATTTTAGGTTAGAATTATTTCTTATATATCTATCTCTATATCTTAACAGACTGCTTCAGCAGACAAACTGTTAATCTTTGCTGTTTCATTCTTCTCAGTGTGAATCCACATTTTGCTCAGCAGCTCCTGCAGTGATGGAAACCTAGATTACTGATATCACTAAAACAATGGAATGAACATCCTTAAACAGGGACTGAGAGGACAGCAAAACAATTTTTCTGGGATGCATATACCTACTCAGAAAATAGAAATATGAGGCCACAGATTTTGTGAATACTTAATTGGGGGCTAACAGGTTCACAGATATGTATAAGATAGCTATAATACTGGACATTTCTAGCAGTTTATTAAAAAGAGGCTACTATACAACCAAATAGCTAAATTTAAAAAGATCAGCAATACAATTGTCAGGTTTTTATCCACAATCTTACCAACACTTTATTTTATTCAGCATTATATTTTTTTGTCAATTTTGAATTTTATCAAAATATAAAATTTATTCTTGTTAATCTTTCAACATTATTCTTTTGGTGATTTTAGACATTTCAATATCATACGCTAATATGCTTTCTGTCTGGAAATTTTGTCTACTGTGCTCTTCATTTAACTAAATCCTGATTTTGATGTAATCATATTAATTAATATTTCTCATGGTGCTTTTGGCTTCAATCTGCATTTAAATTTCTTCAATGTATCATCCAATTCCAGGTTGCAAGGGTATTTTTCTATATTTCATTCTACTATCTTAGGATAGTAAATTAATAATGTAATGAAAAGATACATATGTATTTCACCTCAACTGATTATGGGACCATCATTATCACATACTACATATACAGTTGACCCTTGAACAACATGGGTTTGAACTGCATGGGTCCATAAATATACTGAAAAATATTTTGGAGATTTGCAACAATTTGCAAAAACATTTTCCTTTCCCTAGCTTGCTTTATTGTAAGAATACAGTATATAATACATAAAACATACAAAAAAATCTTAATTAACTATTTATGTTTTTGGTAAGGCTTCTAGCTAACAGTAGGCTGCTAGTAAAGTTTTTGCAGATTCAAAAGTTAGACAGTTGTAACTCTGAGGGAAAAATATTTTCCCAGCCTGGGGCAAAATACCTTTGAAACTGAAATCAGTCAAAGGGAGAAATAAAGTGGGAGAAACCCGTTTATTGCTTACAAGCAGTCATCCACTTCTGCTCGTCCATGTCTCTGATAACCCTGATGCAAAAAAAGGGACCCCACACAAGCTCTCCAGTCAAGATATGCCCTCATTCCCCCTCATAATCACCTACTGATATGGGGATGGACTAAGGCCAGGCAAGAGATTCTGGAAATATTGAAAATTTACCCACAATTGTACAGGGCATTGGCACCCCTAATCCCCCATGTTGTTCAAGGGACTACTATTTATAAAACATATACACACATACATATATGTACCCTATACATCAAAAACATATAACAGGCATACATATACTCACATTTATATGTGTATGGTGGTTTATGACCTTAAGAGCTAATAAGAAAAAGCCCTCTTTCCTCATAATTAATATATATTGATGACTTTAACAGATATTAACATATTTGTTTTGAAAGTCACCATTCATTGGAAAAAGAATATAATAAACAAATGACAAAGTACAGCATTGAAAATCAAAGAAATTTAAAGGATGAAGGTAATGTCAAACAATAATAGAAAGGAGTGTTTGGTTTCCCTACATAAACAGAGTGATTGGGGAACATTTCATAATGTTCAATTAAGACATGACTTAATGAATGGAGAGTAGCCAGGCAAAACAAAACAAATTGAATTCTCTGAAAAATAGTATTAAGTGTTTAAATTACTTAGAAAAAAAGGGGAAGAGATAAAAGATGCCAGGTCCTGAGCCTACTAGTCCTAGACAGGACAGAGGTTTTTATGGGAAGTAAATGGGAAGTGATTGAAATAGTGGTATGACATGTATGACATGAATTTTATATGTATATATATATATATATATATATTTATGTACATAAACTTAATTTTGTGTGAGAAACAAAAGTTATAAAATGAGGTGGGAAGAGGTATGGAGAGGACCTACTATACTAGCCTGGTAAGTTGACAATCCTGGTTTGGAGTAGAATTTTGTCAGTGGAAATAAAATATGTAGAGAGACACCTATTTTTATATAAAAACATAAGGAATCCATAAATACAACTGGGTGGATAATAGGGGCATTATTACTTTGGAGAAAGATTGGGATGAGATTGATAGGAAATAGATGTGATGTAATTGGGAAAAAACAGCTCTATATTAGACGTATTAAGATGAAATTGTGGCAGTTGTCAGAGAGAATGGCTTGAGGAATGAACAGAAAAAAAAGATGGAATTGGTATGAATAAGTAACACCTTTGAGAAGAATCTGTATTAATGAGATCATAGAAAAGTATCATCACCAGGGTTGCGGTACAAGCCTCGCTCCATGTTAATGTTATTTAACCACAGAAAAGCAACATGTGAGGCAGGGGAGGCGAAAGAAACAATAGTGGATCCTCCCAATTTGGAAGTTTTAAACTATTTAAGAAATTGAGTTTGAGATTAAATTTCTACCCAACTGAATTTTTTTTTTAATGGAAAGTGATTATAAAATGATGGATTCTCCTTTAAATGTCACAGCATAATTTTGAAAGCAGTGATTTAAAAAATAAAACACTGTAGATCCATATCCCAGTGATTCAATGTACTTAAGTAACCAGTTACTCCTTGGTCTTTAAGATGTTGTGAAAATAATTTTTTTGTTGTTTATCACCAATGACTCTTTGGTTTAGCTCCCTTGTTAGCATGGCTTCCAGTGGACTGGCAATAACTGTGCACAAAAAATTATCACTTATTTCATTCTAGAATGAAATTTTTTAACAGGGAAAAATTGGTCTGTTTCTCAAGGAAATATTCACCGTGTCAAGTATTTCTGGGAAAAATATAACCACAACCCCCTTGCATTACATTTACTTTGTTATTTAAATGACCAATAGAATTTTTTTTTTAATTTAGGGCACAGGGCTGGCAAAAATGCACTGATTTGTCAAATTTGTTGAAAAGGGAAAGATAAAATTATGACAGGAGTGAAAACGGGAGGAATAAAGAAACTGCATCAAGAAACATTTTATCTATTAACAATATTATTTATTTATTTATTTTGCCTACGTCTGTAACAGTGACTACTGGAATCATGTATGCATTTTCAATCTCATCCAGGTACATGGCTAAAAACAATGCCAATAGTGTCTGCCTTAAACCAAAATAGCTACAGTATTATCCAAAGTTACTAGAATAACTCATGATTGATTGATGGCCTTTCTCAAATTCACCCTTCCCCTTTGAAACACATAGCTTACAGTTTTATTGTTATTCTACAGGGGTTTTCTGAAACACTAAACCTTCAGTTATTAATTACATCCCTAATGTATCAGAAACTATATATTTTCAGGAGCAACATGCAATCTTGTTAGAAAGACTCTCTGATAAAGTTTATTTTCTATCTTAAGAGTGCTAGTTATTGATCCAAATGCCATAAATATCATGAGTTTGAACTTGTCTCTCATTTGTCTTCTCTAGTTTCTCGTTACTGTAGGGAGAAAAACAATGGAAAACACTTGGAATTGCTGAGCTGTTGCAAGAACGGCCAACATTAAGTTCAGTGGCACAAATAATTTTGCAGCTAAAAATGGTTGATACCTTGCTAAATTACCATCTTTAAATGCCTTGATACTTATTTTTAATGTGTAAAGCACAATTTTTTATTTATGCCTATCGGTTTTTAACAGTAATAATACCACATCTGAATTTCCATAATGTAAGAATTTATATGAAGAAATGCACATGATAACTAGGAACATCTTGCTTCTAAAAAATCAATAGCATGTTATTTCATAGAACAAGTAAAACTTATGTTACCAATATTAGAAAAAAGCCAGAAAAATACCATCATTTTGGCTATTGTTGAATCTATATTGTTAAAACTGTTTGAATATTTCCAATATTGTAAAATTTACTCATTTTTTTATTTCCCTAATGATCTGTAGTTTTACTTGGAATGCATTTACTTAGCAGATTTTTTTCCATAATTGACAGCAATAACTAAAACAAAGAAATATTTTGTATTGTATTTTGTAATTTCTGCAGTTTCTAAACATATGCTGTGGGTTTTAAAAACATATAAACCATTATAAAACTAATATATCTTGACTGACAAATGTGAGTCATAGGAAATTATTGCATACTGTTAATGCTAGCTGTGTCTTTAATGACTCAATAATCATCTATGCATTTGTTCTGTTTTTGAAATACTGTGGGAAAACAGACAATGGGAACTTCAAAGCAAACCAACAAAAAAGATTACAAGACCACATGTCTCTGCTGCAACTACTCATCTCTGTTGTAGCATGAAAGCAGCCATAGGTAATATATAAATTGATGAATATGACTGTGCTCCAATACACTTTATTTACTAAACAGATGACATGTTGGATTTGGTCTATGGGCTTTAGTTTTCTGAACACCAACCTCCACATTAAACTGATTATTTTACTTTTATATTTTTAAAATAATATTTATCTTATTATTGCATTTAAAAAAACTGAAAGTCACAAGTGATTAATAAAACCCAATTAAGTAATGGCATAATAATAACTTATAATCAATAACTTATCAAGTACCAGGCATTTTGATCCAAATGCCAAAAACATCAGGAGTTTTATACTTACCACATATGTATACAATAGATGCCATTCTTATGTCCATTTCACAGGTGAAGAAATCCAGATGGAGAGTGTCATTATTGCTGTAGATCCACATATCACACAAAAAATACATTTATTAAAAGACATATGGCTCCCTTATCAATTCAAAATGTGTTCAGTTCTGACATAGTGCTACTATAAACTTAAGCATTTGCTTCAAGACTAAGACTATTAAGGTATTCACATATTGCTTCTGCACATTTTTTACCCTATGTCATTAAAAGAGCCAGCCAACCAAAACACAGCTTTTTTCTGAATGCCATGAAGATTTGTGATTTGATTTGATATTGTCATTCAGTGTGGTCATTGCTGTGGAATATAGCAGAAGAAAAAATTACATAGTTCAGGTTTATATATATATATATAAACTCTGGTTGGTTTCATTTTCTTTTTCAAGCTGACTTTCTTTTTACTGCAAATTCAGACTATGTTTAATTGAAATGAATTAAAATCAATTCCATCTATTTTCTTTCATAGTCATGCATATAGATGTTCTATGGAGATGCTAAAAAAGAGAAAATCCCCATTTTTAAATAGATCAAACTCATGTCAAATATAAAGGATATATACATAAGAAATATTAAAATGCACACACATAAAGTTGTATGTGATTAAATACTAGAGAAGGCTATTCAATATGTATGTGTGACAAAATCTCACGAAATAAAGTAGTAAAGTAAGAATTCTCAGGGGAGCACAATATTAGAGAAAGCTTATAAAACTTTTTCTCCCACTAATGGTTCTCCAACAGAAAAAAAAAACATTTTGTCTACATTTACTGGGTGAAGATAATGCAATCCCTAGATAAAAATTTATAGTAACTATATATTTATAGTAAAATGAAAACAGGTTTCAATCTATTTCCTAACTTTCCAATTTTACAAACTAGGAATAGGATAGCAAATGAAAGTAGAAGAAAGAAGATAATAAATATCTGAAAATAATATGTAGAAAACAATTTAAAATAGATATAGCAATGAAACCAAAAGCCGGTTCTTTTACAAAATAATCTCCAGAAACACTAAGCAAAAAAGAAAAAATACACAAACTGCGAATATCACAAATGAGACAGATAGCATCACTACCCGGTTACAAATATTAAAAGCTTGGCTGTGGGGTTATTATGAGTATCTTGATTCCAACATCAACAACTTAGATGATTTATAAAAATAATTTGAAAGACACATACTACTAAAGCTTATTCAAAATAAATATAATTAATACACAATTTAATAGTCCCAAACTTATCAAAGAAATTGCTTTTGTAGTTAAAAACCTTTGCACACAGAAACTCTATGCCTGGGTGATCCCTCTACTGAATTCTACCAAACACTTTAAGGAAGAAATCATTCCAGTTCCATATAAAATCTTTCAAAATTTTGAAGAAGTGAGACTTTTTAATTTTAAACATTTCAAAAATATTTATTGAATATCTAGCTTGTGCAAGAAACTGTTAGGTGATATGAATAGAAGTGTCCATATAGTCACTGCAATATATAAATGTATGTCTTATAGGAGCTTAGAATTAGATACATATTTGAAAACAATGCATAATAACTTACCTATTAGCAGAAAAGATAAAGCAGTAAGAAACTGGTGAAAATTCCAAAGAAAATAACAATGTAAAACTTCTGAAAGTGGCACAAATGACAAACAGCAAATAAATATCTATTTAAAGTAAATCTACAAAAATCTGTAAGAAAGGTAAGAGGCTGTGGTATTTGATCCAAGACCACTGTCTCCTACCACGCTTCCACTCAAGGTGGTGACTCCACTCCAAACTGCTGGGTCCAATAACAGGACTGCTACTCAGCCCATTCTCCAGACAGAATGCTTTATTCCTGAAAGGAGCAGGACCTCAACATTTTTCATCTTGTCCTCAGCTTCCTGTTGCTGACAATAAATCCCAAGAGAATGTGGTAAAGAAATAGGGGTTTTGTTCATCTGCCCAGCACTTATGCATGAGTCATAGGTTACATTTTCAGTGTGGTGTGCTGAGAATACTGGAGCTGCAATAGACCCTGGCTCATAGACAGAAGTCCATGATAGGAAAGGCAGACCAAGAGGACTTCAAGGAAGTTCTGTAGTTGCAAAGTAAAATAACTGAAAAAATTACAGAAAGGTTCAAAATTAAATATGATTGGCAGAAGGAAGAATTAGTGAACTTGAAGAAAAAAAATTGCACATTCGGGAAGTTAACAAATGCAAAGTAGGATAAAAGGAAAGAGAACCATAAGCAAGCACATCAAGGTAAAATGCTGAAAGACAAGAAGAAAATCTAGATGCAGGCCAAAAAATGACACATTACTTAAAGGGAATTCTGATAAAAATAAAGCTGACTTAGCAAAATAGAAAGACAAAGACAATAGAGTAACATATACAAAGTGCTTAAAGAAAATAATTGCCAACAAAGAATTTCATATCCAGCAAAAATATTGCCAAAAGTGAAGGTGAAATATGTGCTTTTAAGATAAACAAAATCCAACAGAATTTATTACTAGAACACCTGTCTGACAAGAAATACTAAATAAAGTTCCTCAATCTGAAAGCATGTGAGACCAGGTAGTAATTTAAATCCATGTAAGCAAAGAGCAGAGGTCAGTAAAGGTAATTATATGTATAAAAGACTATATATATGTACATATAGTCTTTGTCATTTCCTCTTTTAACTGATTTAAAAAGCAATTGTATAAACTGATATGCATATGAAGCATTATTATACATATAACATATAAAATGTAATATATATGAGATATATACAAAAATAACAGCACAAAGGAGGAGAGCAGAACAAAGCAATACTGAGCTAAGGGGTTGATGACAGATTGTAAAGTAGTAATTGAAACAATGTATTGTTGGATTATAATATTAATAGATATAATACATATAAGGAGAACATCTCAAAAAGGTGGAAAGTGAATAAAACTATAAAGAGGAAAAGTTTGTGTTACTGTATTGTTTGTATTATTGGAATTAAGGTATATTAATCTGAAGATATTTTAGATAAGTTCAGATTTATACAATAACTGCTAGAGCAACAACTATAAATAAAAGTCATTAATGAAATGAAAATGCTAAATTAGAAAAAGTCACTCAATGCAAAAGAAAGCAGCAAAGAAAGAATAGATAATACAAAAGATATGGGACATAGAGGAAACAAAATGTAAAATGGCAGTTATAAATCCAATTACATAAAAAATAACATTAAATAAGAAAGGATGAAGCAATACAATGAAAAGGCAGTGATTGTCAGACTGGTGGGGCAGAAGGATACTATCCAAGTATATGATGTCTACAGGAGACACACTTTATTTCAAAGGATTGAATATTTCAATCTATTCCAATAGATTGAAAATGAAAGGTCAAAAATATTATAATAGGTAGACATCAACCACAAGAAAGTTATAATGGCTATGTTAATATCAGGTGATATAGATGATAAAAAAATTATAAGAGATAGAGATACTTTATAATGATAAAAGAGCTAATTAATAAAGAATATTTAACAATTATATATTCACAGTAATAGGGCATCAAAATACCTGAAACAAAAAATGACACAATGAAGGAAGAAATGGACAATTCAACAGTAATATCTGTAGATTTCAATGCTCTAATGTACTAGATTCATAGGGCTGTCTTAACAAGGTGCACAAAACTAGGTGGATGAAAAGACGAGAAATGTATTGACTCACTGCCGGAAGCTAGAAGTCCAAAATCAAGGTGTTGTCATGTTTCCTCCAAAGTCCCTAGGGGACTATACTGCTGACCTTCTCCATCCTCTGGTATTCCCAAGTGTTCCGTGGCTTCTTACAGCATGCTCCAACATCTGCCCCAGTCTTCACATAGTTGTCTTCCATCTCTGTGTGTGTTTCTCTGTACCTGTATGTGTCATTCTCCCTTTAGATCTGGGTCTAAGTCCAAATGTCTCTGCACTCGATACCACTCTTATTGCATGAGGATATTGGTTTGAGGCCCACACTAATGAACTCATCTTAACTTGATTAAATATGCACAGACTTCATTTCCAAATATGGTCACATTCACAGATACTAGGGATTAGGACTTTATACCTTTTTAAGGTGACATAAATCAACCCATAATATTCATTTTAATTAATGAATAGAACAGCTAGACCAAAGGTCAACAAAGAAACAGAAAATTTGACTATCCCTGTAAACTAACTGGATCTTACAGAAATCTACAGAACATGCAACAAACCCAACAACACAATATATTTATTTTCAGAGGGACATAGAACATTCTCTAGTTTGGACCATATGCTAGGGCCACAAAAGATATCTCAATTAATTTGAAAGGACATGAATATTATAATATGTCTCTGACAACAGTGGAATGAAATTTGAAATTGATGGAAATTTTGGGAAACTCAAAACTATGTTGAAATTAAAAAACACATGCCTTTGTAACCAATGGGTCAAAAAAATAAAAAGAGAAATCACAAAATAATTTTAGATGAATGAAAATGAAGTTATAATATGCCATGAGTAATGAGATGTAGCTAAAGTGTTACTTAGAGAGAAATTTACAGCTGTAAAGATCAATATTGAGGAAGAAGAAAAATATCAAATCAATAACCTAACAATAAACCTAAGACACTAGGAAAAGAACAACAAACTAAACTTAAAGCAAAAAAAGATGTAAATAATAAAGTCAAGAATTAATAAATTACAGCAGATATAACAAATAATGCAATACATGTCAGAATCTCAAGTGACTTTTTTGTAGAAATAGACAAACTGATTTTAAAATTCATGATGAACAAATGCAAGGTACCCAAAATAACAAAACAATCTTGGGGGAGGGGATAAAGAACAAAGTAGGACACACACTACCCCATTTCAAAACTTCAAGCAAAGCAAAAACAGTCAAAACATTGTGGCACAAGAATAGACATACAGATCAATGGATTAAAAATGAGAGCTCAGAAATAACCCATTTATCTGAGGTTAAGTGATTTCCCACAAGAATGCAAAGGTCATTTATTGAACAGCCTTCAAAAGATGATGCTGGGCCCAGCACCTACATGTGTAAAAGAATGAAGTTGGACCTTTCCTCCATAACGTATATAAAACAATTACTCAAAACTGTACAACTCTTAAAGGGAAATATAGAGGTCAATCTTTATGTTTTTAGAATTGAAAAGGAATTATTAAATATGACAATGAAAGCTCAGCAACAGAAGGTAAAGTAGATCACTGGATTTCTGGAAGCAGACTTTTTACATCTTTGAAACCCAAGGCAAAGTAGGAGCATTCAGGGCCCCAACAGGTCAACAGCCGCACCTAACAACTCGGTTCTCCTGCAGCAGTAGCGATGGACGTGTGTGGGGGAGGGGCAGCCA
This sequence comes from Phataginus tricuspis, assembly GCA_029783875.1. Lineage (NCBI taxonomy): Eukaryota > Metazoa > Chordata > Mammalia > Pholidota > Manidae > Phataginus > Phataginus tricuspis. The sequence goes on from JAQQAC010002701.1 coordinate 8,643,642, forward strand.
GAGGCTGAGGTGTCTTGTGGGTGAGCACAGTTCCTTTGTGAGCACAGGGGTGAGTGTGTTTGTCACCTATGGTAATGCTTACACACTCCCGTGCGCCAGCAATAGACCTGCATCTCACTTTACCTGGCCAGGAGACCCAAGTAACAGCTTAGGGTGTTTACCACCACAAAGTCCAACCCTGGTGCTGAAAAAAATGAGATCTGATACTGAATATGACAGATTTGATTTGGAGTCCAAATCTGATAGGACAGTTAATGTTTCTGAACCAAAGAAAAAACTAAATAATGGAATGCTAAATGGAATGCCTGCATTCTTCTCCACGATGATGAAATTTTACCTTGGCTTAATGGGAAACAGCTGCACCCTGTAAATCCTCTTTTCTCTTACGTGGTTCTGAAACCCAAAGATATTAATATTGTCTTGGCAATCTGCTACAGAGAATTGAAGCTGTAAAAAAGTAGAAGTGTATGCCTTGAAGGAGCCCAAGTGTACTAGGGTAAGATCTCGCTGGGAGACTCCCTGTCTAGATTCATGTGCAGAATGCCATGTATTCCCAGCAGCAGCTCAGGTTTTCAAAAAAAAAGTTGCTGATAAGGTAACAGGAATTTTTGCAATACGAACTTGTGCTTCTTAGTTTTGATCTTCTTTGTCACAGCATTTCATCTCCTTTTTGATTTCCTGGCATTTAAAAAAGTGACATCAGTTTCTGGAAGAAACACAACAGCATAATGGGAATATCTACCAAAGTAGTGACTTTGCCCTGCCTCATCACAGTGGTTAATGTTGCTTTTCCTTCTGGATAAACAGATGATTCTACTAGTCCTTTCCCCAAAGGCTCTGGAGCAGCAATTGAACTAGAGAAAGTGAATGACTGATTTTGGAGAGATCTAAAACCTGAATTTCAGTTTGGCCATTGAGGTGAATTGGAAAGGAACATGAAAGAATATAATACACAGGTATGAAATACGTGCTATATGTATCTGAGGTGCCACTTATTTGCTCCTGCATATCAAGTAGAAAACTGGCATTTTTGGTTAATCATCTGCATTGTCAATAGATGGGGTATGCTTTTGCCTTTCTGTTTATGTTACTCCAGCTTTTGTGAAGTACAAAGCTATGTTGGTTTTGCATCTACTTGGAAGGTATTTACCTACTGTCTTGCCAATGAGTTTCAGCCCCGGGCAAGTTGGCTATGGATTTAGTGTGACCAAAGAAATTGACAGAAAAACGTTCTTGGGGTGAAAGGGTTATACCCAACTTTATTTCCAGGTGGCAGGTGAGTCACTAAAATCCTGTTCACTCAGAGTGAGTTTGCATGCAGCAAGCCGGTCTCTGCCTCTGGGACCCACTGTCTGCACAGCCATCCCACACAGCTATCCTCTGGGCCTCTCTGCACAGTCGTCCCACACAGCCGTCCTCTGGGCCTCTGTCCTCGGTGCTGCCACCACTCCAGCCTCTGCTCTGCTCTCCTGCAGCCTTGCAGTCGTGCCACCATGTCACACCCAGAGCACTAGACGGAGCTCTTTATATAGAGTCAACAGCCATGTATTGCCCACAGGTGTGCAGTGAGCTAGTCAACCAGGGCCAGGTGAGAATCCTGGCCACAGGAACTCTCATTTTATCCTCACCTACAATGCTTGAAATACCTTCATTGATACTGTCTTGGCTTTTTTTATTGCCATGCAAATATCTCTGGTTTGTGTGCTTTAGATATGATGTGAAATTCTATAAAACTTTTGGACATGACAGACTCTATTTTGAAGCTCCATTTTCCTTTTTAACTAATAAGCTTTTAACTAGGCCAGAAGTGGCAATTATTTTTCAAGCAGTCACTCATAAATTTCAGCAGAATAACTGACATTTGGACCGTAAAACTGTTGGTATGAACTTAATGAAAACAGAATAGTTAACTAATGCATATTAAAAATGGTTTCATTTGATAGCACCAATTAACAATTTTTTTTCTTTTCTTTACCTAAATCATGTAATTACTTCTCTTCTTCTTTCTCATATAGGTATTTTGCTTCTCCAACATGGGCATTTTTTCTGGTGGTGACAGAATCTGTGCTCCCTGAATTGCAATTCTGAGACTCCAACTAAAAGGCCTTTTCTTTTTTAGTTTCACTTTCTTTTTCTTGGTTGACAATGTGGTCTTTCTTGTTTAACTCTATCAAAAATAGCTTTGTCCTGTGGATACAAGCAGAGTGAATGTATTCAACAGGTCTTACGATGAAAAGCTCAAGTGGAAGCACATGCAGGCTAAATACTTCTTTATAGGATCCACTCTGCAAGGTTAGCCACCAGCTGAACAAAGCTTGGATCAAGTATTTCTGGAAGCATTCATGTAATTTCCTTGGATATAACATTTATAACATTACCAAAATCTCTTCAAACGTTTCTCATAGATCTCCTGATTTCCATTTCCACTGCATTGAGAAAGAACTGCTGGCATTTGCAAAGCCTCCCCTTCACAAAATTTGAAGATTGTCTGGGCCACAAAGCTGTGAGGCATTGGTGGTCACCTTTTGTGTAAGGCAGCATTGTGTGTGGGAATGCTTAGGGTTGGGCTGTGGGACACACCCCTTAATGCCTACTTCCTGTATCAGCAGGTACTTAAGAGCACGTGCACACTGCACTTATCTATCAGAGAGAGGAAGGGTATTGATTTTCCATCTCAAATTGCTGTTGTTTTTACCTGTTCTTTTTGTGAATTTCAAATACCTTTGTAAATTCATCCCATATAGATTTTCTGGGGTCAAATGGCTTTTTTCTTTTTTCTTTGAATTTTTCTTGTTTTAAAGCTTAATATATGCATGTTTCCATTTTAAAGTAAATTTATGTGGTGGTGAAAAAAATAGATAAATGGAACCTGATTCAAATTAAAATGGTTTGTATTTCAAAGAATACCATTAATAAAGGGAAAAAACCACCCACAGAATCAAAGAAAATATTTGCTAATCAGATATTTTTATGAGACTAGTATCTAGAATATATAAAGGACTCTCTTATACTAAATAACAAAGAAAAAATTACCCAATTAAAAAATGGGAATAGGATCTAAATAGATAAATAGATTGCAAAAGAAGATATTTAAATGGCCAGTGTGTACACGAAAAAATGCCCAACATCATTAGTTGTCAGGGAGATACAAAAAAACCATAGTAAGATATCTCTTCAAATCTACTATGATGACTAGAATTTTAAAAAGTCAAATAATAGCAAGTGTTGGCAAGGAAAGAGAGAAATTGGAACCTATATTTATGGCTGGTTGGAATGTAAAATGATGCAGAAGCCTTGGGGAACAGTCTAGCAGTTCCTCAAACTATTAAACACAAAATTACCATATGACTCAGCAATTCTACTGCTATTTATATTCCCAAAAGAAATAAAAACATATGTTCATATAGAAACTTGTATATAAATGTTTATTATTCTAATCCTAAATTTTTAAATTAGCAGCATTACTCATGATAGCTAAAAGGTGGAAAAACAAAATATCCACCAAAGAACAAATGAATAAATGAAATGTGGTATATCCTTAAAATGGAAATTTATTTGGTCATAAAAAGTAATGAAAAACTGAAACATGCAACAATATGAGTGAACTCTGAAAACACAGAAACTTAAAGCATCTAGTCTCAGTGACAAAAGACCACATACTGTATGGTTGTGTTTGTATGAAAGTACTGAATAGGGAAACCTGGAGAGACAGAAAGTAGAATAGTGTTTGCTTAAGGATGGGTGGGAGGGGATTGAGGCATAGTGGAATGATAACTAAAGGATGTGGAATTTCTTTTTGAGATATTTAAAATGTTCTAAAATTGTGGTGATGGCTATACATGTCTAAGAATATACTAATAAAACATTAAATTGTACAGTTTTAAGTTTGTTAATTGTATGGTATGTGAATTATATCTCAATAAAACTTGTTGAAAAAGAAAAACTTTGAAAAAAGAATTATGCTATATTTTATGTAGATCCTTGAACACTAGATTGAAGGAATAGAATTGTAATCTGTATAAATTTAAGTGATGAAAATTATGTGATTAAGTCTGTGTTTTAGGTCATGAATTCTTATGGCATGTGAAGACTATATCAGAAGACAGAGATATTGGTGGTACAAAGATCAATTAGAGAGCTATTGCAAGATACAGGAAATTAGATTGTGTGTGTGTGTTTGTGTACACCTGAATGATAACATTTAAAAGACAAATAAAAGTGCTGTTTTATATAGCACTGCATGTTGTTAGACTACGTTGTTAACGTGCAAATAAATTGATCTTCACAATAATTCTACACATAGGTACTTTTCCATTGTAAACATAAGGAAATGGAGTTAAATAGCTCAAATAATTGCTCGAATATTTGGTGCTAGAAATACAAAGAGTCAAACATCCCACCCTTGGCACTGTGACACTAGAATCCATATTCTTTAGGAAATTGAAACTTGGATGATTAATGGTTCCATTCAGCAAATATTTTTGTCAAATATGTTCAAAACATTGAATTAGATATTGACATAAAAAGTCAAATATGATGTCCTTAACATTAATCATCTGTATAATGGAAGACAATGATACATACTCTATATTGGTAATTACAGTGAGATGTGATGCCTAGAAATACACACTAGGAGCTAGAGGAGCATTGAAAAAGACTCAAACTGTATGAAACAGATGACATGAAAAAAAATTGACATTTGATGACGTGTAACCAATTCTCTACAAATAGATTCTACAAATATTATCTATATCCACATGTGTGATCATGTTCTTTCATTTGCTGTCAGTTTGTATTCTCTATTCTATACATTGCATTCTGTGTCTATTTCTATAATCCACAATTCCTGGTTGTGGCTTTATTATTGAACTTGGTATGATATTTTAAAAATACTTTTCTCTATACCTTCTATGCTAGATTACTAAGCTATGTAGAACATAATATGTCTTCCTTTTCTTACTGTCATACTATCAGGGTAGTGCCTAGCTTGTAGGTATTTAGTACATATTGTTGAGTAGTGAATAGTGGTATAAAGAAGGAACAGTGGATGGATCGATGGATCATTCTGCCTAAAAACTATATAGAAAAATATACTGGCTTATGTGTATAGTAAGAATTGGTTATAGAAGGTAATAGATGCTAATTAAAAAATTTAGGATTAGATTCAACCAATAGATATTGTGTGTGACTGTGTGTATATGTGGCCAAAACCTAGGGAGTTCATTTGGAAATCAAATTTAGAGCTCTGAATTTTACAGTGTCTTCACAGAAGTGAGAATTGAATCAATCTGAGAAACAGAAAAGATCATATGCATAAAACATAAAGAAGTGACTTCATTTCATTGATACTGAATAACAGAAAAGTCCCAGAGAATTTGAGAAAGCTGAATGAGTGTAGGTCTCACTAGTCTATATTCTCTTTCTACTAAACTTCTAAGCAACCAACAATACTAGAGAATTGATGAATTTCCATGTAAAATATCAGGTAATCTCTGGTGGGTTAAGGATTCAAAACAAGAGGCAAATGCATTATGAAATGTTTATGTTATCTTGATGGAGCTGGAGATTATATATTCAAAGAAACTGGTATGAAGGAGAGAAGAGCATTTAAGAAGAGATAAAAGAAAAACTAGAAGAGAGAAGTTCATGAGTAAACATGGGGTCTGAGAGATGCTACAGTTTTTAGCAATGCTGAGAGTCAAGGCAGGAATCAAGTTATTGTGGAGTTTAAGGGTTTTGTGATACCATAAGTTAAAGTAAATAGATAATCAACATAGGGATATTTATGTTGTCTTTACAAGACATAGACTAGAGCTGAAAACTGAAGAAGAAACTTTTGATGCATTTGAAGAAAATAGAAAACTGTCATGGAGTTCTTCAGATAACTGACAAGTCAGGTAAGAGGTGAGCAAAATCAGATGTCACAGCAACCTTTTCAACGACCAATTCTCTTTAGTTTGCTATGATCTTCAGGTAAGAAATGAAATGAAACTCTTCTGGAATGGTAATGTTTTATTCTCTTTACACTAACATGAATCCCTTTCCTCTGACAGAGACTTGCCTCTCAAGGGCTCTTAATGTCACTTGTCGCTTAACAGTCTGTGTTCCTGTTTTGGCTGAAAGTCATGTTCAATTTTCACAACCTTTTTATTAAAAATCAGTGTGTATCTAAAGAGACAAATCTTCATACCTCATACCTACTTAAAAAATGTTAGTAGCTTTTAGATCCATTGCAAAAGCAAGTCATTTGGAGAGAAAAAGCTATCTGATTGTTTCAGCCATTTTAAATTAAATGGAAATGCCTTCATATAAAACTGTAGCTGAACGTGCTTTGAGAGATTAAGATGCTTCAACATGAAGGATGGGGGTAGTTTGAAGAAATGCCAAGTTACCCTCTGAAATTCACTCATCAGTTAAATCTCTGTTCTTTTTTGCATTTTATACTTATAATCCCATGATTCATAATTCTACATGCTTTCCCTTATTTTCTTTAATATGTTAAAATAGTTGTATGCTGGTAATATCAATAACTGAAAACATAAATGCAATACAAATAGTTCATAATTTGAGAAATGTGTACATATTTTGCAATATGGAAAATTTAGGGGGCTTAGTAGTCATAAATATGTTTATTTGTGAGTTACCTGTTTAAATAATAGTATAAAAACCTCCTTAGTTTCCCCTCAAATATGTTTTACTGTATTTTCTTCAATCAAAGAATAATGACATACATTTGGAATGCACTGAAAAACACAAGTCACATACATTTTACCTTAGGAGAGGAGTGAAGACTAATTGTTTTATGTTTTTGTTTTAAAATACTGGAATAATTAGTAGTTTACTTGGTCAGATTAGTTGTCATTTGGAATAACTCAGAGTCTTAGAGAGACCATAAATTTGATAAAGGTTTTAATAATAGTATTAACAGCCACAATAATAATACCGACTTACTGAACACTGTCAGGAATTATACGAAAAACTTTATATGCCTAAATCTAATTTAATACTCTCAGAAATTAATTCACTAGATATTACCCCACCTTGCTGTTCAGAAAACTGAGACTACTAGAGAAGTGACATATCCAAGGCTTCACAAGAGAATTAGAGCATGCAACCTAACTCTTGCTTACAGTCCTTGCTTTTAATAATTGGTAACTACTTCCTAGTAAAAAAAATAGTAGTGCAGTCCTGTTTTTGAATAAAGTCTCACATTTAAACTCCTGTTTTTTATTTCTTATCAAATTTTGATTACTGGGTAATTGAATCATCAAAAGAGACTTTGTTTTCCCTTGCAGTTTATGTTTATTGCCATGTCTGCTGTCAATACAATAATTATAAAATATCTGATCTTTTTCAAAGTATGAACATGTTAACTTTCTTGGAACTGTCTTTAAAAATATAATATCACTACTGATTAATTAAATGAAATCAGTCAGATACCTGAATACACATTTTCAATAAAATATATATCATTAATATGATATATATATGTAAAATATATAATACATAATATATGTTCAGTCATAAAAACACCTTGAAATAATTTATTTACAACATATGACTAAAAGTTCATTCAAATTATTAATTTTTAGCCACAAGGAATTACTTCCTATAAAGTATCCTAAAAGTATCATAATGGGAATTGTTTATATGCAAGACTGGAGTTATTACTTATTTCTTTGTTTTAAACTTTTAAGAAATATTCAACTTTGTCTTCCTTTCTTTGTCTTTCTTTTTTGTTTTGTTTCTCGAGATGGAAAATGCCAGTTTGAGTTTGTGTAGGTTAGTGCTTGTGACTTCTCAATTTAGCATTAAGAGCTTTAAAATATTGTCAGTAATTTCCTTTTTCATTAAGTAGTTATAATGGTAAAAAATGGAGAAAATTTCCAACTAATCAACCTCTAATCATACCACTTTTATCTTTTTATTTTTATTTTTTTTTTGGTTTTCAAGAAGCCTGACAACTAAAGCCTAGGGAATAATTTTTCCCAGTTTATTTCAATCTTGCATGAAATTATTTATTTTTTTAACTGCATCAGTTTTCTATTGCTAATAAATATCCACAAACTTAGCAGTTTAAAATAGTACCTCTTAATTATTTCCTAGTTCCTGTAGTAAGACGTAAGCACGGTTTACATGGGTCCTCTGCCTACCTTCTCATAAGGATGCTGTTAAGGTGCCAGTTGGACTGTGTTCTCCTCTGGAGGCTATACTAGGAAAGAATCCACTTTAAAGCTCATTCAGGTTTTTGGCAGAATGTGTTTCCTTTCGGCTGTATGACCAAGAGGACCAGTTTCTTGTAGGCTGCCTCAGCAATTAGAGGCTGCCTGCCGTTCCTTGCCGTATGGACTTTCCCAACAGGAAAACTTATTTTATCCAGTCAGCAAAGAGAGCCTTTAGTGCAAGTCATACAGAAGGATGTAGTCTTATTTTAATGTAAAATAATCACAGAAGTGACATCCCATCATCTCTGCAATATTCAATGCTTAGATGCAAGTCACGGGTCCTGATGTTCCAAGGGTGTGAATACTAGAAGGATCATGGGCGGCTATCTTAGTCTCTGTCCATGATACTAAACATAAATAAGTATAATTTCCAAATGTATTCTTAAAATATGTACTAAGAGTGTGTGTGTGTGTGTGTGTGTGTGTGTGCATTTGTTTAGTACACAGCATGCAAAACATAACTAAATGATATCAAATTAGAGGAAGCATGTTGGATGCTGAAATACTAGCTTAGAGCACTCCAGTGCTAACCACAATCATCATTTTATGTGACCTATCTATTCGAGACATAGCTAAAGTAATACATAGTTTTGCTTGACTTGTAAAGTAGTAAAATTGTAAAACTTAAAAAATATACTTATTTGTGGTTTGGGAACACGTACCTAAAAAAGTCCTTAGCAGTGATCATTTGTTAATGTCTGAGTGACTCACTGACTAAATATATTAATTTAAAAAAATGAGCTTAAGGCACACAAGTACACACAGACCTCCTCCCCACTATACATACACATTCACACAGAAAATTTGTGAATTTATTTTTATTATTATTAAAACAGGTACTACCAAAAGCTATAATTTGGCTTCTTGATACTAAAAAACCTGTTCAGTTTTAATTACTCATATTCTTTTAGGCTAAGGGGAAAAAAACTCCAAGATTTTAGCCTAAAATATTACATTGAAATGTGATCAGGAGGGGAAAAAATAAAGGGAAAAATAAATCTGATGTAAAATATGCAGACAAGCAACACTTCCAGGAGATGTCATGATGAAAGAACGAAAGAGCTAACACTTTCCCTATATTGCTATCTCAGGAAGGATTAATGGGTTATGGTGATTCTGGGGTAAAAATACGTCAATGAAATGTGCTATGGAAACAAGAAATGGTATGAAAAAATGTTCCTCTTCATTCTTATGGAAGACCACTTAATTTCTTACTAAAATTCTTTAAGCTTTACAATCTTGAAAGGTTTTAGGACCTCAAACTTGTGGTGAACCATCCCATTTCTGTCTTTTTTGCCTTCTCGTTACTAGGTCTCCAAATTATTATTCCTATAATTTGTCACAAGAAAGTTTTCCAATTAAAAAAATGTTCTGAACAATGATTTTAAAATATATTCTTTTAGCTTTTGTAGCTAATTCAGAGCTAATTCTTTACTAATACCTTATCATATTAAATGACTTGTAAATGACTATTTTCATTTTAATGTCATGTATAGAAAATTTCGTCTAAATTTCTTTCTTTTTAGTTGTTATTCTAAAGAGTACTACTTCTTTGGATGCTTGGTGGCATAGCTAATGTTTAAAATATGCTTAATTGATAATGAAGCCCCAGTTTGTATGTAAACATACCTCCCTAAACAATGAAGGCTAAGTTTTATATATGAGAAATGACTAGCTCATATTTATTTCAAGGGAATCACTTTAAGAGTAATCTCTTCTAGATTATTTCTGTAAACAATGTTTAAAATCATTTTAATTAAAACAAATGTATAATATGCCAAGTTTAACAAAAATATTATACCTAGGTAAAGGACATTTCAAAAGTTTTCAGGGGACACTGAGAAGTGACAGTGGTCACTATGGAAGAGGGGTTGGGGTGCATGGTTGGGGAGGCTGAGGGGGATAAAGGGGCACAAAAGTTCTCAATCATAATATAAGTTTGTCTCAGAGATGGTCGTACAGCATGTAAAATATAGTCAATGATTCTGTAACATCTTCCTATGTTGACCGTAACTGCACTAACGGAGGTGCATATTTAATAATATGGGTAACTGTTGAACCACTGTGTTGTATACTTGAAATTAATATGAGATTGTTTATCAATAATATTTCAATAAAAAAAATGGGACACAAATACTCTTGATTTTCCTGAATGTAATAATGTCAAGTAATTCTTACATTTTCTCTTCAAACATCATAATACATACCATATAGATATTTCATGTAAGGGTAAAAGTCAATGGCTTCTGTGAGAATGATGTGTGAAAAATTAATGAAGTGTGTACATGTGCTATTACATAAAAATCAAAACTAACACGGTCAATTCTTTTTATTCACAGTAATGATATTACATGAAATTGCTACAAATACCAAATTAGCAAATACTGAACCCTTGCTTCCTGTGGAAATACAAGGGTAGATTCCTGTGAGATTTCAGCCATATTTTCACACACTTATTTCTATATAACCTCGTTTGTATGTGTTTCTGTTTAAGTATACCTGTATTGACAGACATACGCATTTTCTCTTTAAGGGACATCACAGTCTTATTCTTCAGAACAATAGATAGCAGTTCAACACTCCGGGGCCATTTTGAATAGTGAAAATCACTAACACAAAGCACAAAAATGTGAAAAGTGTGGCACAAAATAAACCAGAAAAAAAGACACTTGTTTGTTGCATAGGGGCTGAAACAAGATGAGAAAATGTTCCCTTGTTTGTCCTTAGCTGGTAATTGAACACAGACTGACTAAAATTTTTCACTACCCTGAACATGTCTTTGAAGAATCATGAAAGTACCATAAATATTGATTTGGGGGTTAAAAATAAATTTTAGCAAGTATACAAATTCACAAATATGGAATCCACAAATAATGAGGATCAAGTGTGTTATGATTTAATTTTGCCATCTGTCCCTCCAGGTCTATGCAGAGTAGTATAAGAACCATGTGACAATGTGTATTATTCTACCAATAATTAAATGTTTCATCTAAAATTAAAATGGGGCAAAACAAGTATAATTGTTTTTCATCTATAAAAATCTAAAAATAAAATCTATGTAAGTGATACTTGATTTTAAATATATGTAATACTGGAAAGTTTGTATTTTCAATTTTAGCCTATTATAAAAAGGGATTATATTACTGTTTATAGCTATAACATAGTCTATTAATCACTCATTATTGTATAACAAATTACCAAAATTTAGTAATTTAAAAAATATATTATCTTAAGTAGTCTTTAAGTGGAGTGGCTTAGATGACTGGTTATGGTACAGATATTTAGTGAGTCATCTGGAGGTTTGACACTAGAGTATTACCTTCCATTCACTCACAGGACTCTTAGCTGAAGGCCTTCAATCCCCATTCCTCTCAGGCTCTTGATAGATGACCTCAACTTCTCTCAAGCGAGCTTCTCCACAGAGCTGCTGAGAAGTTGGTGATTAACTTTAGCTAGTGATGACAGGAAATGAGAGAGACAGACAGACAGAGTTAGTTTTGTCTACTAGTCGCAAAACCTCAGGCCAATACTAATGTAAAAAATAGTCTAATTTTTAGTTTTAATATATATAGCTTTAATATATAATCATGTGTTAAATATATGCTACTTAAGATATTATTTCATCTTGATGAAAATATAATTTTTGATAAAGTACATTGATATTTGTTATATTACAGATAAATTAGTAGCTAAATATAACTAAAAATAATTTTAATCTTTCAATAGTAGTTTTATATAGGATCATATATAAATCTCATACAAATGAAGTCATTAAATCTTATTTTAATCAAAGTATTTCTGTAACATGTTAAATATCAGGTAACTTCTCTTACCTTAACTCACAATATCCATACATACATACATTTTTTTCTCTTATTCATTTGTGTATTCATTCAACAAACATTTACAAAGCGTTCACTACCTGTCAGATACTGTTTATAAGGATGCTGAATATCCAAAATGAAATAAAAGGCATGAAATATTGTTACCCTAATGTAGTTTTTATTCTAGTGAGAGGAGACAGATAAAAAGCATATTAATAAGTCAAATGTATTTTTAATTAGATATTCATATATTAATGGAAGAAACTAAAACTCAATAGTGGAAAAGATACTGCCAGGGGTGAGTGAAATTTTAAATAAAATTATTGGGCAAAACCTTAGTGTCACTAAGAAAATGTCACAACAGAAAAATGGTACTAAGGTGTAAACATTCCAGAAATGTGGCATGTTTAAGCAACATCAAAGAACACTCGTTGGCTGGACTGAGCAAGAGAGGGATTTGCAGGAAATAAAGTCAGAACTGGATATACATTTTATAGTCTAGACCATATTAAGGATTTCTTTTCCTTTTTTTAAAATTATTTTCCTCAATCACAACAGAAGCCATTGGAGAAAACGCACAAAGTATTAGTCATAACTTTGTTAAAATTACGGTGACAGATGATGAAAGCCTGTGATATTAGTAGCAACTAATATATAAACTTAAGGTAGTTCCAATTAAAGCCCCAACATGCTTTGTAGAACTTGATAAAATAATTCTCAAACAGAATAAGATGAAATAAGAGGTAAAAATAGGAAGGTATCAGATGAAGAACACGTGAAGTTCTTGTTAAACCTAATATCAGTAATGATTTTGAAGGTATAGTAAATCAAAGAAACAAGATCATAATGGATGATATATAACTAAGCCTGATAGATTAGGAGGTAGGGGGGTATCTGATCACAGATGTTTTGGGTTATCTTTAATTAGAAAGATGTTAATTTTATTACTCTCTTTTAAAATATTCATACATTTGAATGCACTACTTGTTAAGACAATAAATTCTAAGAGTTCTCATCCACAGACTTTTTTCTTTTTACTGTATCTGTATGAGTTGATGCATGTTAACTAAACTTGGGATAATAAATTCACATAAGTCAAACCAACATAGTACACACCTTTAATTTATATAGTGACATAATATAAATGATTTCTGAATAAAAAGATGGGCAAAAAAGATGAATTTGTAGGTAGGAAGCTAGCAGTTGTCACTGATCTAGATTAACTCACTTGATATTGTGATTTACAATAAGAAATACATATTTGGCCTTCATTCCATTTCTGGCACAGAGCTCCTAAAAACCCTGGAATTTCCTAGGAGATGAAAACATAAAGGAGTCTGTCATGCTAATGAGGTGACTTTTGGGACCACCAAAGGATAGAGGCTGGTTAGAGGAGAACCAACCCTCTGATAAAAGGGAAGGAAGAGGGGCTGGAGGTTGAATTATTTCCAATGGCCAATAATTTAATCAATCATTCTTATGTAGTGAGGCCTCCATGAAATCTCCAAGAGCTTCAGGGTTAGCTTCAACACCCTTTTCTCATACCTTGCCCTGTGCACCTCTTCCATCTGCCTACTCCTGAATTATGTCCTTTTTTAAAAATAAATCAGTGATCTTGTAAATAAAATATAGTTCTGGGAGTTGCTCTAGCAAATTAATTGAACCTCAGGAAGGAGGTCCTGGGAATCTCTGATTTATAGCTAGTAGTGACTGGCTTCTGAAGTGTACACAGGAAGGGCGCAGTCTTCTGGGAGTGATCCCTTTATCTGTGGGATCTGATGTTATCTCTAGGTAGAGAGTGTCAAAATCGAACTGAATTCTTGGATACCCTGATGGTGTCCCACAAACATGACTGAGTGCCCCTTAATTATTAAAATAAATCTTTCCATTTGTTGGAAAGAAATCATAGAGAATTTGATTTATTCTGCTGTTTCCCATTCTAAATAATACTCTTTTTTATTTCAATTTTTGTTTGCTGTTCATATTTATACTCATATATATTAAAAGGTACAAGTTCTTTCTTAATGAATTTGGGTGATGGCCGAATGAGATAAAACCAACAAAAAGAAAGTATTTAAAATATATTTCAACATATATAATTATTGTTTAGTACCTATTTTATTAATTTGTATTATAACCATAAATATAACATTTCCATTAATTAGATCCCTTTATGCCAGCCATGACACTATACATATATGTCATCCTTTATTTTCTTGGAAAATAATCATGGATATTTGGCTTCTTAAATAAATGACAAGTTAAAAATAAAGCCTTTATCTCTCATAAAAATGTCATGATAATGTACTCACATGAGAGAATAACTGAATGATTAAAAATTAAACATTTTCTTAATATATTTTTTACATTATAAAACTGGTAAGTGAATAGTCTGTGCACCTGCTGCTAGTAATTTGCAATTACCCATTGCTTGAAATTCTGCAATATGCTTAATAAACCAAAAAGCAAAGCTTGCTATCAAAAGAGAACACAAAACAGAATGCAAGTTTTCACTTTCTTTGAACAGCCAGATGGCTTAGAACTATTTTTCTGCAATGAGTATAAAAGAAGTAGAACTGAGAGAAATTGACCATTTCAGGTTTATAGCATGTTTTATGATTTCTGAGCAATGATGGGAAATGTATAAAATTATTGACTACACATGTATATATAGTAGAATTTGTTTAAATAATACATAACACATTTGAAGTATGTTGCTAGCAAACTTATAAAACCTTTCTGTTTGAACACAGGCTGTAGATACTCTGAAAATTAACATGTTCTTTTTGCAAATTATCTGCAAATATGCAGAAAGCCAAATGTGCAATTGCTCAAAAATGGGCATTACAATATAAGAACTGAAAATACCCATAAGAATGGCATATTAAAGGCATAATTTGTATTGAGGAGACAATAGGCAGACTGGGTAATTGGGATCAGGTTTAATTTTATTCTTCCTTTCCCTTTTCTGTCAGGTGGATGGTAATAGCAGATACATCATAGGGTTTGCATGAGAATTTAATTAAATAATCCATTTAAAACAAAATTAACTCTAAATTAACATTAAAAGTATAGAGCAAACATTAAATAAATTGAGAAGAAAGGATAAATAATGAATGCTTACTGATTTTCCTGTAGATGATCTAAATTATTTTGCATTTTCAATTAAGTATGTTTTGCATGGACTGTTTCACTTATTTTCCAATGCACAAGTTATCTGAACACATATATCAGTACATACAGTGTCTGGAGATCATTTGGTTAATATAAATGATTGAACTCAATGAATAAAATAAAACTGTTAATAATAATATCATGGTTTAATTTGCATACAGTTCATTTTGCCTTTAGTCTTTCAGGCTTTATTTATCTCCATAGGTACTTAGGTCTGCACATCTCTGCAGCTCCCTTCAATGAGGTTGTTTCATATATATGGAATATATAATAGATGTATTTGGACTGTTCTGCCACATTTTGCCCTTCTTCCTGAGTTCCACAACCTCCTATTTTTTTTTTAATTTGCACACATTTAGATTCACTCTTGGAGCTCTAAAACTCTATGGGTTTTGACAAATGCATAATGTCATTACATTATCATACAGACTTGCATTACAGTACCATTACAGTATCATGAAGAATACTTCTTTGATTCCCAGGCTGGTAACAATATTTCCAAAGGCGGAGAGTAGAAATTGCAAGTCCTTTTCAGTGGTCCAAAACTTACAAAATGTTATTTTTGTCACATTCTATTGATCAAAGGAAATCCAGCCCAGATTTAAAAGCATGGAAAACTGGCTAAGTACCTTGTTGAGAGGTGCAAGTGAAGTCACATTACAAGTGAGTGTCTGGCATAGGAGGAACTTGTAACCATGTTCATAATTCAGAAGAGATTGTTGTAGAGCACAGTGGCCCTGGAATATATACTCTACACAAATGGATCTGCCATTCACAGTTTCATAACTGAAGGAAGACGGTCTAATCATTCTGAGACTTAGTCTACCCATTTGGAAAACAAATATAGTTAATTTGAATAGTTATCGACCTAATTTATATAAACTACTTAGTATAATTTCTAGCACAATCACAAATGTCAATTATTGAAACTGAACATTTCTAATATTTTTCTAGGCAGTTTACACCATCTTAGAAATTTTTTATACTTAGCTAAAATAAGAATATGGTCTTCTCACTTGAGAAGCATTTTCTTCCAACCATAGCCCCAAATGGGCAATTTGGGTCAGCTTTTGTGCCTCAGCCAATCACTGTGATTAAGGCGGATTTAGTCCTTTGAGAATGAGGTATAGAAAAAGGTTTTTGTAAAGCAAATCAAATCACTGTTTCCAGAAGAAGTGAAAATGAAAGCTATTTAGGTGAAAACAACAAATATCCACTAGACTTCTACCACTGACAGAGACAATGGCTTTGCAGTTTACTGTAAATTGAATTTTGACAGTTTGATCAGACTTTCTTTATGCCCATTTCCTTTTTCTACCATACCTGAATCAAAGTTGGCAATTAACCACCCTCTTGTAAGCCAGTATTGCTCTTTTAACCCTTTACCTTTTACTGATTTTACCCAGTATTTCTCATGTATCTCATTACTTTATGCATTGACTACTATATCTCATTCAAATTCTAGAATTTTTTTCAATTTCCTTGAAGTTATAGAGCAACAGGATTTTTATTAAAAGATTTCCATAATCCATCAGACAATCTATTTCTGTTACTTAAACCACATATATACAATTCTTTTTATAATTTAGACAATATTCTTCATCTTAATAACTGAGAAGAGTGAAAATAAGTTTGATATGGGTGCAGGGTAGCATGTGATCACTTTTAATCCCTGTTTTGTCAAACCCTTATGAAATTTCTTCCTGTCTAGGCCAAACAACTCAGGGACAAAAATTTACAAACAAATAAATCAATAAACAAATAGAAACATTCTTTCTCCTAATATATGTACTGATAGATATAAACCACAGATACATATTTTAACATGTTTACTGAATACTTTATGAAATATGTTTTACACCCTAAATTTACACACTACGTATTTCAGAAAATTTATCATTTGAATATTTCAAAGCCATTAAATATTCTTTCATTACCACAGTGCTTTTAACACTTTTTCAACATATTTTTATTGCTTTTCAATTGTTCATTATTACTAAAAATGTTTTGATGAATAGCCTTTAATGTACGTTTGAACATTTTCACATCTATTCTCAAGTGCTCCCAACATAAAGAAATGAAGTTAATTTTCTGATGTCCTTTATTTTTTCCATCTTCTAGTCAATACTACTTGTCTAAACCAAATTTTAGATGATGAAGAGATTAACAAAGCTAACAAAACCAAAACAAGATACCAGAAGACACAAAACAAACACCTGAAATTCAGTAAGAGTTTCACTGGAAATTTTTAGTAAATTTCCTGCGGCCTTAAGTGGAGGAGGATGGACATTCTCAAGGAACTACTATAGATCAGGACCCAGGACACTAAATGAAATTTGGACTGTCACAAGCATCCCATGAATTGATAACTTCCTTTTAACTACAAAACCTAGAGGTAGCTTTAAATTTATTGATTTTCCTTCCTTGGCATTTCAGCTAGGTCAGATTTGGATTCCCTCCTTTATTTTCTACAAGGGAGGGAGAAAGATTTATGATGTTCCTATTTAATCAATATCTCAGGAGTAAAGGTTAGTTAAATAAACTATAAGAAGTACTTTCATAAAAACAGCCACTGAATTTATGCTATAGATATTGTTAGTTATTGTCTCCTTGTTCACACAGTGTTTGCTGAAGGAATACTAGTGTGGGATATTTGTCTCTCACATAAAGCCAACGAGATTTTTGTGTCTCTGGAAAAACAGATATAATTACATGTAATAGACTTGTGTTTTGTAATTATTGAGATATGCTCTTAAATTTAATTTCTTCTTAGGTCAAAATTTAATGAAAACCCAACTTCAAAAAGTATATGAGTTGCTCATGTTATTTTCAATTTATTGATTTTATACTTTTTTCCCCTTTTCCTTGGTATTTTAGGATTTTAGGGCATACATAATCACACATGACTATTTTTGTATACTGACCCAAAACATTTTTGAAATAAGAAATGAAGGAATGTGTATGTGTGTGTGTGTGTGTGTATATATATATACACACACACACACACATACATATATATATGTATTTATACATCTGTAAATCAATAATTTGAAATGACTATTGCTATGACAACTACTGCTAATACCATTGTTGCTATGCCTGCTGTTATTAATGCTAACACTGCTATTATTAATACTACCATCACTACTGATGATGATATAGACCCTTACTTACTGGTCTATAGTTACTGTGCTGAAAATCTTACACATGAATTTTTTAATACTACCAAATTTTTTTTTTGCATTTATTGAAATGATTATATTATTTCCCATGATTCTAATAACAATAAATTACATTGTGTAATGTCTTGCCAGTGGGTTTCAGTTCCAGACAAGTTCACTATGGATTCAGTGAGACCAGAGAATGATAGTAGAACATGCTTGGGGTGAAAGGGTTATACCCAGCTTTATTCCCACGGTGGCCGGTCAATCACTAGAATCCCATCCACTCATAGCAAGTCTGCATGCAGCAAGCAGGACTCTGCCTCTGGGCCTCTCTGCGCCTGCCCGCAGCAGTCTCAGCCTCTGTCCTCGGCGCTCCCAACACTTGTCTCGTCTCTGCTCTCCTGCAGCCTTGCAGCTGTGCCACCGTGTCGCCCAGAGCACTGGGTGGAGCTCTTTATATAAGGTCAATAGCAACATATTGCCCACAGGTGTGCAGTGACCTAGCCAAGCAGGGCCAGGTGAGAATCCTGGTCACAGGAACCTTCACTTAAACCGCATGTGATTTCCAAATTCAACGTATTTTTACTGAAATAATTTTGTTTATCATATTATATTTTAAATTACTGCTGGATATAATTTGTCTAAGCTTTAATCGTGATCATTGCACTAATGTTTATAAGGCATATTTTTCTGTAGTTTCTCTTACATATAATAATGCAATGTTGCTGTTAGGTTTTATTATCAAAGATAAATTGAAAATCAGTTGAAAAGGGTTCACTCTTCTCTTTATGGATGAGGTTAAGTTTACTATTATTTCTTATAGAAATATATGAAAAATATAATGAACCATCCTTCCCTGGTATTTTTAGTTTATTTATGATTAATATACACAGGACTGTTAACATTTTATGTCTTGTCAGATTTGAAAAGGTATGTGTTGCAGGAAACTCCACATTTCATTTATTTTTATCAAATTTATTTTTCAATGGTCTTATATAATCTTTATAATGCCTCTTTGATCTGTGATAATATGTCCTTTTTCATGTCTGATATTGAATCATTTTATGCCTTCTTTTTTTGGTTGATACAATTTGCTATAGGTTAATGAAATTTTTGGCTTCTCCAAAGAGGCAAATTTTGTCTTTATTGCTTTGAAAATTTTTTGTTCAATTGATAGATTAATTAGTTAATTACCTACACACGTTTTTGCCATTATCTTTGACATTACCTATCTTTTAGTCTCAGTGGATTTAAGTTTTCTGAATTATTTAGAAAGCTACTTAGATAATTACATTTCACACTTAATTTTTTCTAATGTATATTAAGGTTATAAAAATCACTCCACACAAACTTTTAGTGCCCTTTCCCAAGTTTTTGGATGTTGTGCTTTTGTTATGTTAGTGTGGAGAAAGTGAAGGCTCCTATGGCCAGGATTCTCACCTGGCCCTGGTCAGCTTGCTCCCTACATTACACACATGTGAGAAATACACTGTTACTGACTCTATATAAAAGAGCTCCACCCAGTGCTCTGTGCTGCTTCACAGCTGCAGGAGAGCAGAGGCTGGAGTGGTGGCAGTGCCCAGGACAGAGACTGAGATGACTGTGGGGGCGGAGAGACCCAGAGGCAGAGACCTGCTTGCTGCCTGCAGACTCGCTCTCAGTGGATGGGATTCTAGCGCTTGACCTGCCATCACCGGGAAAATAAACTTGGATATAAACCCTTTCACCCCAAGAACGTTCCATTGTCATTTTTTCAGTCTCATTGAATCCATAGTGAACTTGTGCAGGGCTGAAACCCATCATCAAGACAGTTCAAAATATTTTCTAGTTTCTTTTACCTTTGGACTCTTCAGAAACGTATTTCTAATTTACCAAATAGTTGGAGATTGGTCATAATATATATATATATATATATATATATATATATATATAATTGATTTCTAACTTAATTCTTTTGTATTCAAAGACCATACCTTGAATGACCCCAGATATTTGAAACTTGTTGGGGCTTATTTTATTATCCAACATATAGGCAGTTTTGATAAACCTCTCATGTTCTCTTTATAGTTGTGTACATAAAAATGGATAATCAATTAACTCAATTTTTAGTTTTTTTTTTTTTAGATTCTATGAATGCTTATTGATTTATTTTTGTCTGCTTAAGAAATGATTATTAAAAGCTCTCCTTGTGCTTATGGATTTATTTCACCTTTGATAACTTTAGCTTGTTATTTCAAAAGTAATATTTTGATTGCATATATATTTAGAATTTTGATATTTAGTGTAGATTGACTACTTTTTCATCATGCAATGTCTCTGTTTATCTCTATTAATGCCACTTATCTTAATGACTACTTCATGTTAACATACCAGTACTAGTAATTTTTTTTAGGTGTGGGGAAAGTTGAAGTTCCTATGGCCAGGATCCTCACCTGAACCTAAACTACTTGATGATGTAATTGATCTGTTGTCTACTGCCCAGTGCTCTGCATGGAGGCAGGGACAAAGGACGATTACAGACCTGCAGACTGTTGGATGCAGACATAATTCAAGCGCTTAACCTATCACCAGGAGAACAAGCTGGGTAATAAACTGTTTTACCCCAAGAAAGTTCCATTGTTGTTTCTCGGTCTCTCTAAATCCACAGTGAACTTGACTGGGGCTGAAACCCATTGGCAAATGTAGGGAAGCCTCCACCCCCTCCAACTTTCCCTACTGTTCTATGAGGACAGCTGCCTGCTGCTTCACCCTGGGTATGTCTGGCCTTGAGAAACCTGAAAACAGAGCGTGCTGTACCCATGAATAAGGAGCTAGATAAGGGCCTTCAAGGCAAGACACCTGGCCATGAAGGCCACACGCATGCATGTCTTCAATACTTATGTAACCATGAGTTAGCACTGTAGCAGTATAAAAAATACAGCTTTGCACAGAATAAAGTGGCCTCTTTTGAGCACCCTCCATGACTACTCCCGCCTCCTTCTTTTGCTCTTCTTGTCACCCCAAAACCTCAATGGCAACCCCAACACAAGACTCTGACACAAGACAGTAAGTATTATGCATTAGAACATTTTTAAAAATTTTACTTCAACATGTTTTTTGTCTCTATATGTAAGTTTTTATCTTGTAAGCACCCTGTTTGTTTTGAATTATCAGTCTGAAGTCTAAGATATTAATATAAGCATAAAAAAATCATTTGCATGTACAGAATAAATATTTATACATTATCAAGTATAAATTCCTAATAGAAGTAATCAATATTAGTAGAAAATAAAATTGCATTAATTTTTAGGTTTGCACACATATTTATTTTATCTGGACCTATAGGTGTTAGACAAGTTTTAACCTCAGTGTTTTTATTTCTTGAATGATTTAACTCTTTAGTGGTTATTGATTTTTCTAAAACTGATTTCAAGTGTTCTCAGATGTTAACTTTTCTATTCAAAGGTGCCAGTTTTAGGAATAGGCATGTGTAACTTTCTAAACAAGATAACGTTTCCCAAAGATAAAGTATATGCTATTACTAGAATTTACCCAATCTTTCACATTCTTCTTCCTGGACTCTCAGCAAGGGGATAGCTCGAGTGGAGAATATGTGAACATAATTATTTTTTATGTTTCTAGTAGAAAAATTTTCTTGACTAGTGCACATAATCAACAAGGGAACGTGAAATGTCACTCACTAAGACATCATCAGAGAATATACTAAAACTTTTTAAATATTTTTTGTACTACCAACACATCCAGTTTTATGAATAATTATCCAGTATCTAGAAGTTCCTCATATTCTGAGCATTTGTACATTTCTGATCACTTAGATAACATTCCCAGGTCGAAAACCTAGGGCAAAGATGGGAAAACTGACCATCTTATAGAGATAGGCACTCTTTCTCACTTAGGAAAAGGAACTTTGGCAATATCAAACCTTAAGTAAGGGAGATTAGGAGAAAAAGTGTTTTGTTAAACTGGCTTAACATTTAGAACTCTACTAGAGTTCTTGTTTTAGAACTCTAATTCCCTAGTTAAACTAAAGATCACATCAATGTCCCTCATAAAATATTTGTTTTGTGTCATTTAAGCTGAGCTTCAGTCCTCCCTTTCATCTTAATTTTCTTGATTTAAGTGTTTATTTCATATCAAAGAAAATAAAGACAATATGTTACTTTTAACCAACTATATTCCTATTTATTTTCCAATTGTGCCACATTTTCACTATACTTCTCTTGTTTCCTTTCTTTTGGTTAGTATAATAATTTCATTAGATTTCTCCCCAGAATTTCTATTGCTGTCTGATCTTTATCATTTTCTCTTTTCTCATTCTCTAATTCTAATTTATGAATATCAGCTCTTTTTATACTACACTATATATCTCTCATGCTTTTGTGAATTTTACGTCTTTTTTCCTGTTCTTCAGACTGTACATCACACTCTTCCAGCTACCTAAACCTCTCTTCTCCAATATCTACTATATAATTCATATTCCATCTGTTGTTTCTTCATTTTCCTTATTTCTCATTTAATTCTAGAATTTTATTATTTTATCTGTATTCGGTAGAATAAATTGCTCTCTCATAATTTCCAACTTGGTATGATTCATCTCAAATTTATTTTAAAATTAATGCTTGATAATTTCAATATATGAATCACTGCTAGACCAGTGTTTATATTTTTAACACTTCATTTGTTTTAGAGCACTTTGAGGTTCATAGCGAAATCAAAAGGAACACACAGAGATTTCCTACATACCCTGCCTCCATATATGCAAAGACTCCCTCATATCAACCTCTCACACCAAAGTGGTATATATGTTACAAATGATGCATCTTCATTGACACCATAATCATCCATAGTTTACATTATACTTCACTTTTGGTGTTGTACATTTTATGGGTTTGGACAAAAGCATAATGCATATAACCCATCTGTACAGTAGCATACAGAGCATTTTCACTGTTATAAAAATTCTCTGTGTTCTGCTTATTTAAAAGATTCACAGTACCAATAATTGGGTAGAATATGAAGCAACTGAAAGTCTCTTACATTGCTGGTGAGAGTACAAATTGTTGTAATCATGCAGATATTCTGTTTAGCAACATTTACTAGTGCTAAACACAATCGAAACTCAAATCCAGAAATTCCAATCCTTAGTGTACAACTAAGAGAAATGAGTGAATATGCCCACCAAAAAAAAAAATTTCAAGACAGCTTTATTATTAATAATAAAGATTGGAAGCATCTTATAACTCTATCAATAGAATCAATAAATTGTGGCATACTGTATTACTGTAATGGACCACAAACAGCATTAACAAAAACCAGATAAGCGGTATAAGTCCCAACATGTATTTATCACTGAGACAGTGTATTAAATGAAAGAAGAGGGCAAAAAGAGTATTTAGTCAGAATTCTACTTATATGAATTCAACAAGTGAAACTAATTACAGGCTTTCATTGTCAAAGCAGGGGTTACCTTAATTTGTAAATTAATTTGAAGTGGACACAATGGAAAATTCTAGATATACTCAAAACCTTGATAACTTTAATGGGTGGCTTTCCACTAGGGTATATATTTCATTGAGCTAGCTGAGCAATTGACATTTGTTTATTTTATGAACAAACTCTATGTACTTTTACTCACAAAGAAAAACAAACTTGGTATCCATTGACAGTTATGTTCATTTTGAAGAGTGAAGAGGTGGTTGCCTATGCCAACTTAGTGTGCTCTACAATGAGCATGAGTGGGCAAAAGTAAAGGGAAAAGTCCATGTGTCTCACTTCTTTATCTGCCTAACTTGACACTTTCAACCAGTGTAGCAGGACTGCGAACAGGTCACAAGTATGTCTGATTTCCTCTCTCCTATGAGCAGGCATGATAATAAGAAAGTTCAGTTGACTTGTTGCCTTTGGATAATTTACTGCTATGAACATTTTTCACAAGATTAAAGATGGTGGTGTGAGAGGTGAGACAGAGGCTTCCTCCTAAAACTGCATATAATATGAAAATATAACTGATACAACTACTCCTGAAAGAGCAACAGGAAAGAGGGCTGCACCAAACTGCACACACCTGGAGACAAGAGCAGACCTCACAGAAAAGGGTAACGTACCAAAGCTGCGGCCGGGTGGTACCCAAGCCCTTCCCCCACCCCAGCTCACCAGCAGGAGGAAGAGAAACGGAGCAGAGAGGGGAGTGGAGACCTGGGACTGCTGAATACCTAACTCTGGAGATCGTCTCTGGGAGCACAAACCTACATTTCATTGTGCTTGCATGATACTCTCATAATTAGGGGGTTGGAAAGCTAAGAAAGGCAGAATTCCTGGAGAGACTGAGATTCCAGCGACTTGTGGAAAGCAGGGATCCATATCTGCCTGCTCTGGGACAAAAGAAAGGTAGGCAGTCTGAGAGACTTCCTAACAAGGAAACCCTTAGCAAGAGGGCTGCTAAAGGGGCAAGGATTGCACGGAGCTTACTGCTCAGGAGAAAGGACAGGTAGACAAAATTGTCCATGGGCACTTTGCTCAGCAGGCTGGGAGCTTTCACAATCTTCAGGTGCTCCAGATCTCTGGCTGGCTACACAGCTCCAAGGACCCCTCCATGATATGCAACCTACTGCACCTTTCTCCTGTTCAGCCACACCTGGCTAGCAAATTGGCAAACCCTACCCTGGTGTTAGGCCAGCCAGGGGAAAGATCTGTCTACAGTAACTACAAACGCAAAGCATAGAGGCTTATACCTGTGTGTTCAGCCCACTGGTTCAGACAGTAGAAACAGGCATAGCAGCCAGGAAGCAGTAAACAGCTCTTTCATCCCCCAAGGCACCAGTATCACTCAGCTGCAACCACAAACATTGCTTCAGGTGCTGAGCAGCTCCAGGGAGTAGAGCTACTGTGCACTAGAGGGCACCATACACAAATAAGAAATGCCAAAGGAAACTGGTTCAGAGTAAAATTATTAATACAACTCCTGAGAAAGATTTAAATGATATCAACCTCATGACTCTCCCTGAGAGGGAGTTCAAAATAAAAATCATTAACATTCTCATGGAGATATGGAAAGATATTCAAGAACAAAGGAATGAACTCCAGTCAGAGATACAATAGTTGAAGAGCACAATGGAGGGTATTAAAAGCAGATTGGATATGGTGGAGGAGATGATAAATGAAATATAAACTAGAGAATAGAAATACAGAGAAGCTGAGGCACAGAGAGAAAAAAGGACCTCTAAAAATGAAAGAATATTGAGAGAATTATATGACCAATCCAAATGGAGCAATATTCACATTATAGGGGTACCAACAGAAGAAGAGAGAGAAAAAGGGATAGAAAGTGTCTTTGAGGAGGTAATTGCTGAAAACTTCCAAAATATGGAGGAGATATCCTGTCAGGCA
This sequence comes from Phataginus tricuspis, assembly GCA_029783875.1. NCBI lineage: Eukaryota > Metazoa > Chordata > Mammalia > Pholidota > Manidae > Phataginus > Phataginus tricuspis. The sequence goes on from JAQQAC010002701.1 coordinate 8,669,415, forward strand.
ATGGAGGTGCACAGATCTCCGAACACAAGGGACCCAAGGAAGACAACATCAAAACATATAATAATTAAAATGGCAAAGATCAAGGATAAGGACAGACTATGAAAAGCAGACAAAGAGAGAAATAAGATCACATACAAAGGAAAGACCATCAGACTGTCATCAGACTTCTCAACAGAAACCTTACAGGCCAGGAGGGGGTGGCATGACGTATTTAAATCAATGAAGCAGAAGGGCCTTGAACCAAGAATACTTTATCTGGCACGATTATCATTTAAATTTGAAGGAGGGATTAAACAATTCCCAGATAAGCAAACACTGAGAGAATTTACCTCCCACAAACCATCTCTACAGTGTATTTTGGTGGGACTGCTATAGATGGAAGTATTCCTAAGGTTTAATAGCTGTCACCAGAGGTAATAAAACCACAGTAAATAAAGTAGAACAGCTAATTACTAAGCAAATGCAAAATTAAATTAACTATCCCCAAAGTCAATCAAGGGATAGACAAAGAGTACAGAATATGACACCTAATATATAAAGAATGGTGGAGGAAGAAAAAGGAGGAGAAAAAAAAGAACCTTTAGATTGTGTTTGTAATAGCATATTAAGTGAGTTAAGTTAGACTCCTAGACAGTAAAGAAGTTAACCTTGAAGGTAACCACAAATCTAAAGCCTGCAATGGCAATAAGTACATACCTATCCATAATCACCCTAAATGTATATGAACTGAATGCACCAATCAAAAGACATAGAATCACTGAATAGAAAGAAAACAAGACCAATCAAATGCTGCCTCCAAGAGACTCACTGTAAACCCAAAGACAGACACAGACTAAAAGTGAAGGGATGGAAAAAGACATTTCATGCAACTAACAGGAAGAAAAAAGCAGGAGTTGAAGTACTTGTATCAGACAAAATAAACTTCAGAACGAAGAAAGTCACAAAAGACATAGAAGGACATTATATAATTATAAAACGGTCCATCCAACAAGAAGATATAACCATTATAAATATCTATGCACCCAACACAGGAGCACCTACATATGTGAAACAAATTCTAACAGAATTAAAAGGGGAAATAGAATGCAATGCATTCATTATAGGAGACTTCAACACACTATTCACTCTAAAGGACAGAACAACCAGCCAGAAAATAAGTAGGGAGACAGAGGTACTAAACAACACATTAGAACAGATGGACTTAACATACATCTACATAACTCTACACCCAAAGTCAGCAGAACACACATTCTTCTCAAGTGCACATGGAACATTTTCAAGAATAGATCACATACTAGACCACAAAAAGAGCCTCTGTAAATTGAAAAAGATTGAAATTGTACCAACCAGTTTCTCAGACCACAAAGGTATGAAACTAGAAATAAATTATGCAAAGAAAATGAAAAATCCCACAAACACATGGAGGCTTCACAACATGCTCATAAATAACCAATGGATCAACGACCAATACAAACAGAGATCAACCAATATATGGTGATAAATAACAACAATAATTCAACACCACAAAATTTGTGGGATGCAGCGAAGGCCGTGCTAAGCGGAAAGTATAATGTAATACAGGCATGCCTCAGAAAAGAAGAACAATCCCATATGAGCACTCTGAAGTCACAATTAAAGAAACTAGGAAAACAAGAACAGATGAGGCCCAAAGTCAGTAGAGGAGAGACATAAAGATTAGAGCATAAATAAATAAAATCGAGAAGACTAAAACAATACAAAGGATCAATGAAAGCAAGAGTTGCTTCTTTGAGAAAATAAATAAAATGGATAAACCCCTAGCCAGGCTTATCAAGAAAAAAGAGAGTCTACTCACATAAACAGAATCAAAAATGAGAAATGAAAAATCACTACGGACAGCACAGAAATACAAAGAGCTATTAGAGAGTACTATGAAAAATTATATGCTAACAAATTGTATAACCTAGAAGAAATGGACAACTTTCTGGAAGAATACAACCTGAAAGAAACAGAACATCTGAACAGACCAATTGCCAGCAACGAAATTGAACGCATAATCAAAAACCTACCCAAGAACAAAACGCCTGTACCAGAGGGCTTCACCGCAGAATTTTACTAAACATTTAGTGAAGACCTAATACCCATCCTCCTTAAAGTTTTCCAAGGAGTAGTAGAAGACGGAATACTTCCAAACTCATTCTATGAGGCCAGCATCACTCTAATACTAAAACTGGGCAAAGATACCTCAAATAAAGAAAATTACAGACCAATATCTCTGATGAAAATAGATGCAAAAATACTCAACAAAATATTAGCAAACTGAATTCAAAAATACATCAAAAGTATCATCCATCATGATCAAGTAGGATTTATTCCAGGGATGAAAGGATGGTACAACATTTGAAAATCTATCAACATCATCCACCACATCAACAAAAAGAAGGACAAAAACCATATCATCATCTCCATAGATGCTGAAAAAGCATTTGACAAAATTCAACATCCATTCATGATAAAAAGTCTCAACAAATGGGTATAGAGAGCAAGTACCTCAACATAATAAAGGCCATATATGACAAAACCACAGCCAACATTATACTTAATAGTGAGAACCTGAAAGCTTTTCCTTTAAATCTGGAACAAGACAAGGATGCCCACTCTCCCCACCTCTATTCAACATAGTACTGGAGGTCCTAGCCACATCAATCAGACAACGCAAAGAAATAAAAGGCATCCAGATTTGCAAGGAAGAAGTTAAACTGTCCCTGTTTGCAGATGACATAATATTGTACATAAAAAACCCTTAAGAATCCACTCCAAAACTACTACATCTAATATCTGAATTCAGCTAAGTTGCGGATACACAACTAATACACAGAAATCTGTGGCATTCCTATACACTAACAATCAGCTAGCAGAGAGAGGAATCAGGAATACAATTTCATTCACAGTTGCATCAAAAATAATAAAATACCTAGGAATAAACCTAACCAAGGAAGTGTAAGACCTATACTCTGAAAACTACAATACACTTATGAGAGAAATTAAAGAAAATATCAATAAATGGAAACATATCCCATGCTCATGGATAGGAAGAATTAATATTGTCTAAATGGCCATCCTGCTTAAAGCAATCTACAGATGCATTGCAATTCCTATCCAAATACCAACAGCATTCTTCAACGAACTAGAGAAAATCATTCTAAAATTCATATGGAACCACAAGAGACTCTGAATAGCCAAAGCAATCCTGAGAAGGAAGAATGAAGCTGGGCGGGTTATGCTCCCCAACTTCAAAGTCTACTACAAAGCCACAATAATCAAGATAATATGGTACTGGCACAAGAACAGACCCATAGTCCAATGGAACAGACTAGAGAGCCCTAATATAAACCCAACTATATATGGCCAATTAATATATGATAAAGGAGCCATGGACATACACTGGGGAAATGACAGCCTCTTCAACAGCTGGTGTTGGCAAAACTGGACAGCTACGTGCAGGAGAATGAACTTGTTTATTGTTTAACTCCATACACAAAAGTAAACTCCAAATGGATCAAAGACCTAAATTTAAGTAAGTCATGAAACCATAAAACTCTTAGAAGACAACATAGGCAAAAATCACCTGAGTATAAGCATGAGCAACTTCTTCCTGAATGCATCTCCTCAAGGAAGGGAAGCAAAAGAAAAAATGAACTCATGGGACTACATCAATCTAAAAATTTCTGTATAGCAAAGGACACCAATGATAGAACAAAAAGGCATCCTACAGTATGTGGGAAAATATTTGTAAATGACATATCCGACAAGGGGGTAACATCCAAAATATATAAAGAGCTTACATGTCTCAACACCCAAAAAACAAATACCACAATTAAAAAATAGGCAGGGGATATGAAGAGACAGTTCTCCAAAGAAGAATTTCAGATGGCCAACCAACACATGAAAAGATGCTCCACATCACTAATCATCAGGGAAATGCAAATTAAAACCACATGAGATACCACCTCACACCAGTAAGGATGGCCAGCATCGAAAAGACTAAGAATAACAAATACTGGTGAGGATGTGGAGAAAGGGGAACCCTCCTACACTGCTGGTGATAATGTAAGCTAGTTCAACCATTGTTTAAAGCAATATGGAGGTTCCTCAAAAAACTAAGAATAGAAATACCATTTGACCTGGGAATCCCACTCCTTGGAATTTACCCAAAGAATACAACTTCTTAGATTCAAAAAAACATATGCACCCCTATGTTTATCGAAGCACTTTTTACAATAGACAAGATATGGAAGCAACCTAAGGATCTATCAGTAGATGAATGGATACAGAGAAGGTGGTACATATACACAATGGAATACTATTCAGCCATAAGAAAGAAACATATTCCACCATTTGCAGCAAAATGGATGGAGCTGAAGGATATTATGCTCAGTGAAATAATCCAGGTGGAGAAAGACAAGTGCCAAATGATTTCCCTCATTTGTGGAGTATAACAACGAAGCAAAACTGAAGGAACAAAATAACAGCAGACTCAGAGACTCCAAGAAGAAACAAGTGGTCACCAAAGGGGAGGGGTGTTGGAAGGCAGGTAGGGAGGGTGGGAGAAGGGGATTGAGGGGTATTATGTTTAGTACACATGGTGTGGGGGGGGTCACGGGGAAAATGGTGTAGCACAGAGAAGGCAAATAGTGAATCTGTGGCACCTTACTACACTGAAGGACAGTGATTGCATTGGGGTATGGGTGGTGATTTGATAATACGGGTAAATGTAGTAACCACATTGTTTTTTCATGTGAAACCTTCATAAGAGTGTATATCAATAATACCTTAATAAAGAATTAAAAAAACATTTTTCATATATAGCTTCCTAGAGAAAGGTTAGGTAGTGCTGGTTTATAACGTTTTCTTATTACCTTATTTTGTTGTGTCATGTCTTTGGATGTTATAGGTGATTCACGAAGACAAAAGTCGATTACATGTACTTGATTGGTCTGCAGCAATGTTGTTGAAGGTTTTCAAGGCCAGCAGCCTTTAATGGGCATTTTCATCAGGGCTACCATTTATGTTTTAGCAAAATCATAAGTCATTTCAATGAGACAGAGCTGAGAGAAAACCATAGTAATAGTCACATGGGATCAGAGATAAATAACATAAGGACAAGTGAAAAATCCATGAGAATTTCCTATTTTATTTTTTAAATTTCCAACATTTTTTTTTCAACAGAGTTTTGAAGTGGAGTTGGTTTTCCTGCAGTGTGGGTTTTCATCAAGATATGGTTTTAACAGAATTCTGTGTATACACAAGTTAGTTTGTGTAAGAAGTAGGGAATGTCTGGACTTAGATGGGGATATTGGAATTAAAACAAAAGTAATATACATGTAAGTAAGAAGGGAAATGAATAAAGGAGTGTCAGTTCATAGGCTGAGTGTTGGGAGACTAAGGGAATGCAACAATCCTTGGTTTCTGTGATGTTTGATGACAAATATTTCCCAGAAATATAAGTTAATTAACACATATTGGAAAAAGTAAAAATTGTCCAGGAATATAAAACACTACCTATTTCCTATCCTTTTCACTAACATAAATTCTAAATTTCATGTAATTGTAATGATTGCAATTCATATTATAGCTAGAATTTAAAACTATAATTTTAAGAGTATAAATTGTATCTTTTAGATCTTTCATAAATTTTATATTATCTTATTTAAAAGGTGCATTCAATTGTGGTGCCCTGAACTTTATGGCCTGAGAGCCCCAAGAAAATAGGAAAATGCTTTTTATTCTCTTTAGAACATCTGTCATAAGAAGTAAAACAAAACTAGTAAATGGTGTAATAAAAATTAAAACTCGAGTTCTAGACTTAAATTAGAATTCTCAAAAAATATTTTAAAAGTTCATTTGTTCATTTTTAATTCTATTACAGAGGCATTCTATGGTTAAGAATATATACAACAACACTAAAAATAAAATGAAAATGAAGGCTAATTTTATAAATCAGAAATAATTACAATAAAATGTATAGAATGTATGTGTATATATTTCTATCTTTGCCTGATAAGCTATTTGCCTTTCTAAAAAGATGTACCTAAACAACTACAATGTATATTTAACTTTTTAACTAAACTTGTTTTGTTAACCTAATAACCTATTAGTTTATCCAAACTATTATATTTTTAATTTGTACACTGTTAGCCTATCATATCATATTTATTTACACAATCATCAGATTTTGGTAATATGCAATCTCTGATAGCTTTACATTCTAAATACTACTATGAATATCTCTGAACACACACATATTTGTATAATTTCATGATAATATTCTAAAGATAAATTCCAATTTTAGTTGTATCTTTTCAACCCGTTTGGGTTTATTATAGAGTATAAGGAATACATTTTTTTGACATGTTGACAATATTCCTGACATTATGCAATAAGGCCTGATTTTTTAATTTCTTGTTTATTTCTGTTTTGAAAAATAAACTTTACAACTTGAAAACAAATCATCTTTCTACGCTTATATGTGTCTTGTGGATAGCACTACTTTATTTGTGATAATTTAGACATAGCATTTTAATTAAAACATTAAGTACTATAAATTTTCCAATTAATAAAAAATAAAAGAGGGAACAGAAAGCAGTGAGGCAAAAGAATTCAGAAAAGGAAGAAAGTAATTAGGAAATAAAAGGAGTGACTTTTTTGTTGGGGCCAGAGAGAAGCAAAACAGTGAACTTAGAACAGAATGAAATATGAACTTGGAGATGTGTTAGACAGTAAAGTCCTATGAACAAATCATGTTTACTTGAAAGTTGTAAAAAAAAGCCGTTGGGCAATGAGAATTAATTTTAAAAAGAAAAAATGCAAATGTTTTCATCTTGAGACATATACAAATATTAGGAAAATAGTTAATTTATGTCAGGAATAGATGTGTGGTAGATATTATTATTGTACCCTGATTTTTCTGGTTCTCTTCCCCTGTGGACACATGGGAGGGTTTCATTTCTCCACTCCATTGAAGTTAGTTGTGATTATATGACTTGTTTTAGTAAATGAAATGTGTGTCACTTCAAGATGGAAGCACTTGATTGCTGGGGGGTGTAATTCTAAAAGTTCTCTCTTCTTGAGCAGTAGCAGTCATCAGGTGGTTTTGATGTGGAGATGGTAGAATCACAAAGGTAGGAAAACACCGGGTCTGCAGAGTGACCACCTAAACCGTAGTTGCCTTAGAGCCACCAGGACTGGGCTCGCAGCGGATTTTACTGGAACAAGAAAAAATTATCAGGCTGTTGGAATTTGGGCATATTGTAGCTAATTTGAGTAATAAAACTCAGTGGCGAAAATTGAATTGCCCATGAATAATATAGAGACCTGTTCTATTATTATGGCAGTAACATATTTCAAACTGTTCAATGACTTGAAATTATTCTATTACACATCCTTAAGCTAATATGCACAGAAGTTTGTTTTCTGCCATTCTCCAATTTTCTTTCATTTATAACCTAGTGTAAATATAATTAATAGTATTTTGACTGTACCATTATACATATGATAATATAATATTTTGTTATTAATTTAACAGAAACAAAAATCACACATAAAACGTTTGTCCTCAGAATTGTAAGTTTAAAAGCTCAATATGTCCACCAGACTAATTCAAATATTAAGAAATAGTATCACATTGACTGTACAATAATGGAGCAATTAATGAACCAAAAGTTAATTCATTAACTTATAGTAAGCATTACAAATGATAAACGCTGAAGAATAAATACTCAAGTAATCATGTCACTGCTTTTTCTTCCTTGCAGGAAACCAAATTATCATGATGTTTTATTAACAGCCACAATATCATTAAAAGAATGATCCATATTAATCATCTTAAAACGGGATTCTAATACCCCTAAATCAACTCAGGTATGTGATTATGTTCTTTATAATACTTTAGAGAACTTCTAGGTGGTGATGTCCTTTGCTGAATGGCGTGGAACTTATGCTGAACAAAAAAAAAACAGTTATGTCCTCTTATTTTTATAAATTCCAAGAAAGCCCTTAATAAATACATTATTATTTTTGTAAATAGGCCAGGTGCATGTGACTCTTGTGGTCAGTGTTCAAAGTTCCTGGTTTTATTGAGCTTATGGAAGCCAGTGTTGCTCTTGACTGACCCAGTTACTCTGTAATCTTTCTTTAACCAACCTCAACATATACAAAAATCTGACCCCTCTATTACAATATCGAGGTTGCTGAGCACCTCTAGAGAAAGTGCAACTAGTCTTCACATATCTTTTTACATGACACAATTCAATTATTTTTTAATTTTCCTGTTCACTGGTTATTTCAACACATTACTTGTGTTCAAACTCATTTCTTGCCTCTTCACTTTCAGTAAAATTATTGTAATGTCTACTATTCAGAAATATCAAGACTCACCAACACTCAGCATTGCTTTATCACCTATAATCTGTGATAGATCCTCTCCTATGTCCTTCTCCTGTTTCAGAGGTATGTGTCTTCATATCCATAATTACCTGTCACATCGGCCAACCTTCCATGATGCCTTGCTAAATCAATTTAACCTACAATTCTTCAACTACTCCATTTATACTGAAGTTTAGCTTTTGTAATATCAGGATATTTAAATATTTTCTCCAAAAGTTCAATAAAAACAAAAATGAATTCTAACTTCTATTTCTGATTTTTCTAGCAAAACATTTTGAAAACAAAATGTTACCTACACTTTCTGTCTACAATTTCTTACCTTGAATTGATTTTTGAAGCCAGTTGATTTTTTTAAATCTCATTTAGTAGACAACATTGACATGCTTTAACTATAGACCACATGTGAGCAAAACAAATGGACAATGCCAGTCTTTATCTTATTTTCTCTATCTTGTATACTGACCAAATTATCCTTCTTAAAATTTCACTCAACTGTTTCTTTGGTGGTACTACTTACAGACAGCTTTATTTTTTCATAATTTGTTCTTCCCTATTAGTCTTCTGTATGGTAAATTTTTAATCATCTCATTCCTTAAATATTGATGTAACTTGAAGATCCATCTTCAGCTGTCAGATTTTTCATGCTATTTGCTTAATTGTCTGATGATCAAGTTTTGGGTCACCTCCAGCTCCTTAGGCATAACTAACCTAATGATACTTATTCCTTTACGTTATTCATTTGTTGCTGAAAACTTACTACGTGCAAGGCTATGGTATATGAGATGGCAATATTGTGGAAACCAAGACAAAAGATGTCTCCCTCTTTAAAAGTCAACAGTAAAAAGGTAAATAGATCAGGATGTTAAACAGTTGAAAAATACATTATTGACTGTACTATTAGACTGCTTATATTTCTTTTAGTAGATTCTCATCTCTCCTAATACCAATTGTTCTTGAACTTAAAAAAATTTGTTTTATACAATTTGTTGTAATTTCATTAAATAACCACCATTATTATTCATTTGGGAATTTTTCAATCTTATGAAAATTTGTTAACTTCTGTAAGTTTAGTTAAGTGTCAGCTAATCCTTTCCAGAAAGAAAATTACAAAACATTGAAACATTTCCAGGCAATTTTTAAAATGTTCTCTCCACAGATTTTTTTAGGGAAATACTTTATTATCCATTATTTTAAAAAATGGTACCTTTATCTGACAGAGATTCTTCAGGTGTGTTTCCCTTTTAAAAAATTCTTGCAGGTTACTGCAACACTGATATCTGTTTGTCAACAACAAAGTACTGGCCAACAAATTTGAATTGTTTACATTTTTTTGAAAGAAAACATGCATGACTTTTTAAACTTCAAAATACTTTGTAACATTCAGCCAAAAATTAGTGAGCCTCTGAGCAATAAAAATATTTACATGATTTTCCCACCTTTCTTTTTCAGACTTCTTTCCCTTTTTTAAAAACAACTTATTGAGGTATAATTTCTACACAATAAATTTACCCAATCTATGGGTATAATTCAATGATTTTTAGTAAACTTACAGTTGTGTAATTAATCAACATCTTGTTTTAGAACATTTCCATCACCCTTGAAACATTTTCTGTGCCCATTTGCAGTGAATCCCCATTCCTACTTCCACCCTAGACAGAAAATAATCTTTCCATCCCCCCAAAAAAATAATCAGAGCAGTTTGAGGTTCAAAGCAAAATTAAGAGGAGGGTGGAGACTCTCCACATACCTCCTGTCCCCAATCAGGCATAGCCTCCCCATTATCAGCATCACCTCACAGACTGGTAGGTTTGCTGTGATTGAACCTACACTGATGCATTACTATCACTTAAAGTTGGCACTTTACATTGCAGTTCACTTTATGTTGTACATGCTTCATGTTTGGAAAAAATATACATTAACACGTATCATTCTTGTAGTATTATCACTGCCATAAAAATTCTCCATACTCTGCTTTTACATCTCGCCCCAACCTGACCCCTGGATCTACTGATCTTTTACTTTCTCCACAGTTTTGCTTTCTCTAGAATATCAGATAGTTGGAATGCATGCAGGGTGTAAGCTTATCAGATTGGCTTCTTCCACTTTGTAATATGCATTTAAGATTTCTCTATGTCATTTCATAGCTTGATAGTTTATTTATTTGTAAGCACTGAATAATATTCTGTAATCTGAATGTACCACAATTCCTTCACCCATTCATCTGCTGAACACCATTTTGGTTGCTCCCATCTTCTGGCAACTGTGAGTACAGCTATATAACCATTTGTCTGCAGGTTTTTCCATGGACATAGATTTTCAACTCATCCGGGTAACTAACAAGAGGTAAACAATAGTTTGGTTATTTTCTTTCCCCACTCAGTGGGTTTCTTAGCAAAATCCACTGTGGGGAGCACAATAAATTCTGTCCAAGCACTCTAAAAACATATACCATCATGTGATTTTTAGCTCCCTATATAGTTGAGTTTCCAAAGCTTTTGAGCATTACATTTAATTTCTTTAGCTTAGCAAATAATGGTTTCAATGTACAGCTTCAAGAAAAAACATTTTTATGTTGTTTCCTTCCACTGGCCTATCAGAAATTTATCCTTCAATCCTTCCACATGCCAAGTTCACAGCATCCTCAAAAAACTCTTACACTTTTATCTATCATTACATGTCCTTTGCTCTGTCAATAATCCTTCCTGCCCCAAGAATTTCTTTATCTAGCTACTTTTTACACTAGAAGGCATCCAAACTCTTGTAAGAGTTTCCCTGATCTGGATATGAGTTAGATGTCCATGATCTGTCTTCTTTAGCACTCTGCTACACCTATCATGGCACTTATCACAATTAAACTTAATTATTGATTTATTACATTAAATCCCCATTCTTCAAGGCACACTGCCTAAATAATGTTTGTTTTTAAACAAATTAAAATTTCTCTCCTACTTTTCTTTTTTTATACACTTATGTATTATGGAAGGTTGCTAAGGAGCACATTTAAATCCTAACTCTATTTAATATTTTGTTCCCAGCAAGCTGTTTTGAGACTATTGCTGAATTCATTCTTAGACGATGACAGTCTCCTATTAGTCATGGATATGATAATCTTCCTAATATAATTTTAAAAGCTGGGGACTATGTAGTACAATACTAACATACACCAAATAAGACACAGGGAGTAAATTATAGAACCTAGACAGCTGATTTTTTAATTATCTTTCTCAAGTTGTATACAATAACTTTGAAAAAAAATGGGTTATATTTCTGGACTGTGGTACAAGAGCTGTATTTGATCATTTATAACATTACAGAAATGGTAATGTTAATGTCTTTACAAATTTATTTAACTCTATTTTTCTATTTAAGCAAATAAGGCATAGTTTTAAATGTTTGACTATTTTGAATCACCTATATTAGTTAAAGATATGATTTTTCTTTAATTAGTTACATATGGATCATCTACATACATACACACATGCATAGTTATTTCACTGATACTGTCTTTATCATCTAGTATTAGAGTTTAATTTACCCCATTAAAAAAGTAACCTCATCTGAGAGGTAATTGATTTGTATCAGAACTTTGTATGTATTAAACTGTAATGTAGTTGCTGTATTAAACTGATATTTTTTTGATGTGGCTTCAAAAATTCCCTGCCCTTTTCACAAGATAGAAGGGACAAATTATTAATAAAAGTAAGTCTGACTCAGTGCTCTTTATTTTAAGTACTTATGCACTCTGAAGTTACAGCTCAAGTCTTTTCTCGTATTTCTAGACAATATTATTTGTTCTTATTCTTCCTCCGTGATCATGTTTCTAAAAATAGTTTGAACACTTAAGATCTACTATCTTTGCTAATTTCAAGTTTACAATACATTATTGTTAACTATAGACACCATGTTGCATTTTAGATACCTAGAACTGATTCTTATAACTAAAAGTTTGTATTCTTTGAACGTCAACCCATTTCTCCCACCTCAAGGCCCTGGAAACCACCATTCTAGTTCCTGTTCTCTAGTTCAAATGTTTTAGATTTCACATATAAGGAATATCATCAATATTTTTCTTTCCACGTCAAACTTATTTCTCTTGGCATAATGTCCTCCAAGTGTATCCCTGCTGTTGCAAATGGCAGGATTTCCTTTTTGTTGAAGTTGAATAATATTCCACTATATATGTAATCACAATGTCTTTATTCATGCACTTAGGACACTAAGTTACTGGGACAATTTAGGTTGTTTCCTTATCTTGTTATGAATAATGCTTCAAGGAACATGGAAGTGCAGATAATTCTTTGAGGTACTGATTTTATTTCCTTTAGATGTATACCCAGAAATGGAATTGCAGATCATATGGCAGTCCTATTTTTAATTTTTTGAGAATTTCCATACTGTTTTTCCTAATGGCTGTACCAACTTAACATTTCTACCAACAACACCCAAACGTTCCTTTTTTTCCACATATTTGCCCAAGCTTGTTATCTGTCCTCTTTTTGGTAATTGCCATCCTAACACGTGTGTGGTGGTTTCTCACTGTGGTTTTGATTTGCATTTCCCTGATGACTAGTGATGTTCAGCGTTTTGTTATACCTGTTGGCCATTTGCATATTTTCTTTGATGAAATGTCTGGGGTTTTGTTGGTTTGTTTGTTTGTTGTTCGGCTGCTATTGAGTTACATGACTTCCTATAATGTTATACTTGAAATTTGCTAAGATAGTAGATCTTAATTGTTCTCAGCACACACACACACAAATGCTAACTATATGTGAGGGGATGGGTATACTAATTAGTTTAATTATGGTAATCATTATACAAGGTATACTTATGTCAAAACACAATGTTGCACACCTTAAGTATATACAATATTTTATTTGTCAGTCATACCTCAATAAAGCTGGAAAAAATAAAAACAATTTGAGAAGAACAACTTTGTTGATATGGAAAAAAAATATATATATATACATATATTTTTTTCCTTCCTAGTGTTTATTCATAATATGGTAGGGGCTAAAATTGTATTAAAGTGATTTTTTTTTATTTTTAAATTTCAGAACACTGTACCAACTATTCAGAACCATATTTTAAGCTGCATAGTCATTTTGTTACCTAATTTGACCACTACTGTTAAAATAATATATATTGAAATGTTCTGCTTTGATATATTGCAGTTGACAAATTAATCACATAAATGATAACTTTTTGTGAAAAAGTTGTAACTTTAAAATATTAGTTTAATCATACAAAACTTTTTCATATCTAATGTTTGATCACTGTGTTATCTTTCATAGATGCTGGGATCTTAACTAGGGAGAAAATGTTGTCATTGTAATTTTTTGTGTCAAAAATGTGGCAGGTGTAAGAAGTTTTTCCTGATAAATTGGATTCTCTATTTCTATGATTCCATGCATCAGACTACTTTTTCACCCCTGCTGACATAGTTTGTGATAGATATTCTATTTTTTATTGTGCTTTTTCTTCTTTTCCTTTTCCTTCCTTAATATCTTTAAGACAGTTTTCCAAGCCAATGACTCATGAAACTAAAGTCTCCGCTTCTGATTTAGCATCGGATTTGCCTGTTGTAGACTAGCCAATTTAGTATTCATCCCTTACAAAACCCTCATGAAGAAGTCATTTTGCACACTTGAATAATATGCATCTTGGCTTTCTCTTGGCATAACTTACATCCTTACTTCCAGTGTGGAACGTAATTTGTTCCTCAGCATTAGTTCTTGGATTTTATTTTTAATATTTTAGCCTACTTTTAATACTAAAGCTGAGTTCTGTCCCCATCCCTACCCCTGCCTGAACATATAACATTCAGAGTAAAAAGAGAAATTCAATTCACAGTTAGTAAAGATTCTATATTGTTTAATATTCCAGTTAGGCTATTTGTATTTGAAAATGGCACTAATATGAAATTGACATAAAGGAATATTATGTACCTAATAAAATAACAAGCTCAGAATAACAGGACATGTTTTAAACTGTCATATTTTTTAAATAACCTTTTATGGACCAATCTGTCACTAATTAAGGCAACTCATATATTTTTAAACTTATTAATTTGTCCACTCCATTACATGGATTCATATAATTTTATTTATTTTACAACATTTGTAATGTGTAATTCTGGATAAAATGAAGATTCCTGTGGCCAGGATTCTCACCTGGCCCTAGTTGGCTAGCTCACTGCACACCTGTGGGCAATACATGGCTGTTGATTCTATATAAAGAGTCCTGCCCGGTGCTCTCAGCGACATGGTGGCATGGATGCAAGGCTGCAGGAGAGCAGAGCAGAGGCTGCAGTGGTGGCAGTGTCAAGGACGGGCCCAGAGGACAGCTGTGAGGGCAGAGAGGCCCAGAGGCAGAGACTGGCTTGCTGCATGCAGACTCGCTCTGAGTGGATGAGATTTTAGTGATTGCCCTGCCACCGTGGAAATAAAGTGGGGTATAACCCTTTCACCCCAAGAACATTCTACTGTCATTTCTTTGGCCACACTGAACCCTTAGTGAACTTGCCTGGGGCTGAAATCCACTGGCAAGACAGTATTTCATTTGTTAAATACTTTTCCATAAATTTGTTATTTTTCACAATAACTATATGGGTTAGTAACAGCTTAATGGCATAATAACTATCTTATAGTACTTAGTAAATCCATAGGAACGTAAGAAGAATTGAATATCTGAGGGCTAAAACCCTCAAAATTAGTTGAGGAACTTTAAAGCTATATCCTTCAATTAAGTGTCTGCTAAATGGGCTGAACTGGCTCAGCTAGGACGCCATACTGGAGGACACATCTTTCTGACCCATGTGGTTTATATGTCCCGCAGCATGGAAAGGCATATCCAGAGAGAGAGTCTCCAGGTAGGATACCAAAAGAATGATGTGGAAGCTACATGCCCTTTATGACTTAGCCTCAGAAGCCATAGAACATCCTTCCTCTATGACACACTGTTTCAAGCAATCAGAAACTAACCCAGGTTTGAAAATATGGGGCCAAATCCATGGTATTACAGGGAAACATAACTATTTGTGACCTACATATTTGAAATATTTGGAAGCTAGGTGCTGTAGTCCCATTATTTTTCCAGATGAGGGAAATGGTGCCCAGTGATTTTTCAGGATTTGTTTAAAACTATTGAATAAGGTCAAAAACTTCATTTCCAGTTATGGGATATTCAGCTCAAAAGCTTAGTTTTCTTTCAGAAAGATAAGTTTCAGAGGGAGAAATAAATTTTCAAAAATTTCCCAGATAGCGTTATAGCCCAGTATTACACCTAGTAATAGTAGTCCCCCATTATCTGTGGGGGATATGTTCCAAGTCCTCCAGCACATGCCTAAAACTGCAATAGTACTAAACCCTGCCTATACTATATTTTTCCTATGCAAACATACATATGATAAAGTTTAATTTACAAATTATATACAGCAAGAGATTAACAATAACCATTTATTACAATAAACTGTAATAAAAGTTATGAATATGCTTTTTTCTCTCAAAATATCTTATTGTATTGTACTCCTCTTCTTCTTGTGAGATGATCAAATGACTGTGTCATGAGATGAAATAAGGTGAGTGAATGACCGAGGCCTTGTGACCTTCTGACAATATGTCAGGAGGACCATCTGCTTCCAGACTGTGGTTGCATGAAACTGTGGATGAGGAGGGAATACTGTTCGTGACGTAGACACCCTGCTCAAGATAGAGCAAATATATCTGTAAGACATAGTTGAAGTCTTTTTCAGTATCGAGACTATAATGTACCACAATCATTTCTTACTTAGGAACTGAAAGGTTTGCTTCACAGCCCTCAAGTTCAAGACTAATCATATCACTTTTATTACTACAAAATATATTACAATGGGTTACAGCTGCTGGCTACCAGGGAGGCAGCAAATCCATTTTCATCCTCTTGAGAGTCTTCTCTCTTCTGGATAGTTCATAAAGCAATGACGTTAAATGGTTCAAAATGACACCTTTATTTTTATTCCCAAGTGGTGGCACAACCTAAAAATGTCTCTCAGTGCTGCACACATGCAAGAACTCTTTACTTCCACATGAATCTGCTAATCACATTCATCCTGGAACACATCTCTAAGAATTCTGCTACCTGCTCATCCAATTGCAGATCAGCGCAGCAATCTGAAGATGGAAAGGTCCGTAGGCTGCACCGAAAGTGTGGTGCTCAGTTGAAATGAAAGTGCATCTGGTTTTAGCACACTTGACTATGGCTTTTGGTCCCTAGATCTTTTACATCATCTTCTCCAACTTAAATTCCTGTTCCTATTTTTTCTGTTTTGCTAACTTTACTCATTTCAAAAATAAAATATATTAATTTAATAGTGATATTAATAACTAGAAATGGAATCAAATAACAACATAGCTTGATCTTTGAAACCACATCAAAAGACAACTTTATCAACCTTTAAGACCTTTGGTAAAACAAAGAAAGGTAAACATCAATCAGTTTGTAATTTAACAAACACTTCAAAGGGATCAATAGATTGCAAGTAATCTAACATAAGTCTAATTTTCTATTAGGCAAGAGAGGTATAATTAGAGAGACAAGGGTATCACTAAAATTGAATTTTGAAAATATCCTTACTTTGTGTCCCACTCATTATTCACTATGGATTTAGTCCTGTTCATGTCTCTCGAATCTTGATACCTCACACATTATATATATCCCTAGGTAGTAACATTTAAATACTATTTCAATTTTGAGCTCATTTTTCTTGACTCTTACCTTAATAAAATTCTCCTTACCTGGCTCATTATCTAGGAGGTTAAGGATATTGTTGTTTTGGGGTTTAGAATGTGTAGTTCAGCATCCAGTTACTGCAGGCAATATACCCCCATTACATTGTTTTTACTCCATTCCTATCAGATCATCAGAAGTAGAGAATATCTGGGAAACAATTGATATAAAATGAAAATTTTTTATGTGATCAAGGATAAGAAGGGGTGACAATTTATTCTCTAAATGTGAAACTTATGAAATATTCCTAGAGGACTTAGAAAAAGCAGAGTGTATAATCTTTGCCAACCACAAACAATATCACACAATCTATATTAATAAGAAATTTAAAAATTAATGAGAAGAAATGTTGAGAAAACAAAGTTTTATATTTTATTCTGTTCTATAACAGCTCTTTGTCTAAAGTTTCTTATAGATTCTTATGGAATCCTGCCAACTACAACTGATTTCATAATGATTTTTTTAATAGTTTGATTCCATCATACAGATTTTATTTCTAAAACATATAAATAATAAAATAAAAAGTTTTACATCATATAAAACCAAATGATTAACTAATGTTAAATCGGCTTAAAATCAGATACATTAAAAAACAACACAGTAAATGTAAAGATAAGAATGTATTTTAATTCAAATTAATGATTCCTTTGACATTAAATACTCATAATCTCAAGTTCATTCAATAGAATAAAAATACAAAATTAACAATGTAGTCTACCTTTACTATGTAATATAACTCTCTATGATTTTACCAAATCAAGTAATACACATATTACTTAGAAATCAATGATTTTAAAAGTATATTACAATAAATAGACTTCCTTTATTTCAGAGCACATTTATCCTTTCTTTGGTTTCAAACGAAACACCTCAGAAAAACATGAAAACATCAAGAGGCCATGGAAATACAAATTTATATATTTGTGTGAGTAGATAATCCCTTTATGTGTGCAGAATTGACTTAAAATTTTCTCACATAGTTGATTCCTCACTCTTTTAGATTCAGGAGTCTAAAAATCTGTTGTACTGTGCCATATTTAAAAAAATCACATTTTCATATTGTGTAGACATGCACAGGAATAAGCTGATGGCTTGTTAAAATTCATTTATTTAAATCTAGGAGAATGTGTACTTTGACAATAGGTGAGGACCAGTTCCGCCACATGAAGATGATTTACATGTATTTTGAGGAAAGCAGACAGCTGGTATATTTGAAACCACTGATGTATGGAATGCAGATTTAAAGTCATCTAGAATAAATCAGTGTGCCTGGACTCAATAAAATATGATCATTTGAAACTGTACATAAATTTGCTTGTCTATGCCTAGAGGGTAGGGGTGTGTATTATTGACCTCTAGAACCTGGCAGACTGCCATATAGAGTGCCCCTAAAAATCACAAATTACAGAATCCACTTTAGTTATATGTATAATAAAAAAAGTTGTTAAATTCTACCCTGATTCCAAATGAGAGTAAAATAGTCTTTTTTCGACTTACATCAAGGATTCCATATGACATAGTAATTAGTTCTTCCTGCTGAATTTATAAAGAATTACCTTTTAAAAAATATAGTAGCTATTATTAGTTATATTTTTATTTTAAGGTACAAGAGAATAAACTCTCGTCAATAATCAGCAATCAGCACATAATCAATAAGATCTGCCCCCTCCCCTTGGGAATGGAAATCACATATGTTCAGAGGTAATGAAAGGCATTCTTCCAATATAGTTACTAATGTAACTAATGTAGTTACTGAAGTGGAAGGACTTTGAGATGGAATTAAGGTTACTAATCAGATGAATTTAAAATAGGAAGATTAGCCAGGATGATGCAGGAGGGCTCAGCCTAGTCACTCGGCCTTTAAAAGCAGAAGAGTGAGTCAGAGAATTGCATTGGGAAAGGAAAGCAAAAGTCAGTCAGGGAAAGAATCTCATCAAAACCTTAATGTGTCAGTACTGCACTAGGCACCTAAGTTCCAACTTTATTTATATATTTACATGTTATACTTTAATATATAGTAATTGTGACATATAAAGACATTTTCAGGTCTGACTCTGAAAATGCAACACATGAAATAATTTAAAAATTGGTAAAATAGCTTAATACTGTTAAGTTTCCACCAGTTTTCATCATAGCAAACTGATGAGATTAAAAATACATTTCTAGGTATTATTGAAGTAAACTAAAGGGTACTAATGAGTGTATTCTCACAGTAGCTAAGCAGTCCTACCATATCCCTGAGCCAGTAGAAGATGGGGTAGTTCCTGTAACAATATGCAGGATTCTAGTGTCAGTTAACCATACTGCTTGGTGGTTATTTTTGAATTATTAGTCATTCAAATTTTCTTAATTGTTCTTTTTGCAAAGGTCCATCACAAAATTTTATAGTGAATTTCCATAAATAAAGTTAGGTACTATCAAATAGAATTAAATGAACACATGCTATAAATCTGTCAGGAGATCAGTATCTGGGATGCAAATAAGTTTCACTGGAAAACAGAATGTAGTACTCTAACATAAGTATGTGGATATTTGTAAGCACAGTAGCATAGGACAAAATTAACATTATTTAAATACCACTGGCAAACAATTGAGTATCTGCTTAAATATAGTAGATTGATTTTTTTCCCATGTTAATGTACATTAATAACCTTACTTACTTGGAATAACTGTCAATCCAATATCATGACAGTCACGATACATGAAGAGTGTAAGCAGAAGACATTTTTAAAACAGTAACTGTACCTGTTAAAAATGATGCAGATGGCATGTTATTATACTTGTAGCAGGCAATTGTGGATTCAATTATTGTTGGCTGGTCATATGTTGCTATTATAATATATAACTTAATGATATTATGTTTTGTTTTGTTATGTTCAGAAAATATGGTCCATAATGAAAAGCATAATATAATCCTGTTCTCATTCATGTTATTCCTATATATTACCATGATACACAGATCATTAATATTATTACACATGCCATTTCTAATACATTGGTGGTTGGGCTTTCCTAACAGTACTCTATTTGATATGCATTCCAGCATCTCCCCTTCAGTCTAAGTCTGCTGGTTCAGTAATGTAGCCACATGTGTGACTCTTTTGATTTTGATATAAAAAAATTAAAATTTTAAATCTAAATAAAATTAAACATTCAGTTCCCTAGTTGCACTGACCACTTTCCTAGTGTTCAATAACCAAGTGCTTAATAGATCCTGTACTGAGCAGAACAGATTAGTTAATATTTTCTTATTTGATAGATTAGAATGTGTCAGTTTAAGAAAGGTGATTGCCAAATCAGTTTGATAGTGATACAGGCATGTAAATTCTAGTTTAACATTTTCTTTTTCATAAATATAATGCAAAAAGTTAATCAAGACAAAAATATAGGTGAAGCTTATTCATACAGTTAAATGATTTTTGAAATAAGTTACTTTTGATATAAGTAAAAAAAAATGCACAGGAACTTCTGCAATCAGTTGATATAACTACCCTGTGAACTAGTTTTATCTGAATAGCAATAACAAGTACCAATCAGTGAACTCCCAAGAAACACATCACAATGACTCTCTGACTTAGATTCTTATAGTATTTTAAATTAAATTAATTTAATCAAAATTTATTTGTTGTTTTTTAAAAACATGGAATCATGAAATCTTGTGAATTAAATGACCCTTCATGTATGCATTAGATCATTAAAAATAGCACATCTAATAGCATATATTCACTTTAATGCATCTAAAAGGTCAACTTAGTGAGATAAGTTTGTATTTATGCTTCTCTAGTCAAAACTACCTACTTACAATTCCTAAAAGACATGCTGTTGGGCACTGTAGTTAACTTCCCAAAATCCATTCACCCTCAAAGGCAAGGTGTGATTTAGAGATATGACCTTGCCTCAAAGATAAGGGTGTCTTGTTCCAAGGAGAGTCAGATACATAATTTCATGATTTGTTTTAATATGCATATGTGACTCAATATGGGGTGATGACTTCAAAGACACATTTAATGGAGATACCTCAGAAATTTTTCCCTTATGAGAAACAACTGGGAAGTGAAAACTACTTTGTTTTGCCCCAAATAGCCCAACTTCCTTCAGTATCTATGACAGTACCTGGCCAAATATAAAAATAAAGACACTAAATACAGTAGCACTGAAATCCACCCTAGCAATGAACTTTGACATGTGATAATCAATACCTTTCCTTATTGTATACATGGTTCAGTTTGAGTTTCTTTTACTAACACCAAAAAAAGGAAAATATCACCATAGAACTTGCAATTTTTTCCTTGTCTCTCCAGTCTTCATTTGTTTTGCCTTGAACACCTAACATATTTTCCTACTTAGTTTATACTCATTCAAATCTGACTCAAATATTTCTTCTCCTATACAGTATTAACTAACCACACTGTAAATAAACCTATACTATTTGGGCAAATGGTAAATATTTTTTGATTCTGCTTTGAAATCTATTTAAATGCTTTTAGTCATGCTACCAGAATGTAAACAAAAACAAACAGGAAACATTTCTGATTTATTTTTAAGCCAATATGAATTAACAATGACTTTAAAAAGAATAATCAAGAGAGGTGAGGTACAGAAGATCTGAATAGCAAAATTAACAAGAATTAACTTATATACTGAAAAAGAATAAAAGTTAGGGAAAATATGACCATGTATAAATACATAGTGTACTTAAATTATTTTATGTACATATTGATTTAATGATATTTGCAAAACTATACTTTTTGCTGAAGAAAAACTCATTTAAAAAGTTGGAAAATAAATAAATATTTCCATAGGCTACATTCTCTGCTTATGACCTAGTAAAACTAAATATCAACCAAAAATTCTCCTCTAAAATATATTTAGTTGAATTTATTAAAAGTCATTCACAATTTTTCACATACAGAGTAAACTAGTGGTAAAATAGTAAACCAATATGGGAAGCTGGCTCTGTCCTCTAAATACACAAGATATGTCCAGAAGTAGAGGAAAGTAAAAGGATCCTAGAGTCTAAAATAAGCACTGTAGGACACCTCTAGATGGACAGAAGTTTGCTGAGCCTAGAAAGGTGGAGTGTCATGCTCCATGGATGCAGCAAAGGTTCATTCAGAGTTTTAGATTTGTGCCCTTCTTTATTCTTCCCTATGTACTAATAAAATAGGTTGGGAAAAGTACACTATCAGCTATATAGAGTGATCCCAGAAAGCACGGAGTCATCTGTTAGGTCTCAGTGAATTACAATCCCACAGGTTCTCAAACATGTGACACATCCCTACTTGCATGCTAAACTCACTTTGAGGGTCAAAAGCCAGGAACCACCTTCTACAATATTCTCCAGGTACACATGATCAACCAGAATTGAATATGCCCCTCATGGCATCTTCCATAATGGTGCTTTCCAAGGACTATGTGACTATTTTCATATGCTGTACATGTACCATGGCATAAACTTCAGGTTCCTTAGTGAGAATGTAGCCAGCTTCCTGGTTTGGTCTCCAGAAAAAGTCTATTCTGTTGAGAATCTTCTAACTATATTTCAAATTGTATTTAATGGAAAAATCATAGATGAGACATTCTAATAAAGAGGAAAACATTCATATTCTTAGAAGTAGTTAATCAAATGTGAATTAGTGTGGAAATATTGTGTTTCTTTATACCCATTATGACTAAACTAAAAACATATGATAACACATATGTTGGTATGGTTGGTGTAACTCCAGTGGGAAATTATGTTCCCAGCACAGGGCAAATAACCTTTGAAGCTAAAATCAGTCAAAGGGAGAAATAAAATGGGAGAAACCTGTTTATTGCCTGCAAGCAGTAGTCCGCTTCTGCTCACCTGTCTCTCATGACCCAGCTACAAAAAGGACCCCACTACACCTCTCTGATCCAGATATGCCCCTGCTCCCTCTTATAATTACCTATTGATATGGAGATGGACTACTTGTTTCCACCCCTTAGAAACACTTATTGATATGAAGATGCACTAAGGCCAGCCAAGAGATTTTGGAAATATTGCAATTTTACCCACAGTTGGGAAAGTGAACACATTCACACAAAACTGGTGGAAATGCAAACAAATCATTTTGGAAAACATTCTGCCAAATTCTATCAAAAATTCATACACACTTCCAGAATGGGTACACTGGGAAATAAACTATTAGTTCTTCTTTGTAATACTTTGTCTTTCATTGTTTTATTTGTTTTGATGCTTCATACTACCTTTTACATTGAAATTCAGCATATAAAATGATTTCAATTTTCTCAAGAAATACTTTTAGAATACCTGAGTCTGAGGCAAGAGTCACAGGTTATAATGATTAAAATTTCATTAACTTTAAATTTTCTATTTATAAATAATTTATTCACTGATTTAGTAATTCTTTCTACTTTCAGTTAAGGATAGAGGAAAATAGTTCTAGAATATAATGTGAAGTACAATATGTGCTTCCTACCCTCACATGGTCAGTAAGCTAGTAGAAGAAAGAGAAAATAAACATTAGTTGATCAATGCTATTTTGTGGAAAACAAATATACTATGGGAGCACATATGAGAACCATTTAGTGCAGTTTTGGGAAGTTAGAGACAGGGAGCACTTTCTAAGGAAATCATAGGTAGGTAAGTCCTGAAAAAGATAAAATTTGCAGAAAGAAAGAAGCCAGGGAGAAGGAGAAAATAGATAATATTTTAGGCAAAAAAGACAGAAATCGAAATGATGTACCTATTTGAGGCAGATATAATACATTCAGAAATCTGAATGTAGTTAAGTATGTGAGGTGTTAGGATATGTACAAAGCTGTACCAAAGGATGAGCAGAATCAGGGTGAAGGAATTTTTAAGTTATGGGAAACAGTTTAGACTGAAACTGGGGGTAATGCGTTATAGAGTTTGTGTAATAGATTATTCTAGTTGAAACATGGAATTTGGAGTCACCAGGTAAGAAGTCTTAGTTAAAATTAGGACGATCTGCAAAGGACAGCAACCGTGGAAATGAACAGAATTCAAAAGCCATTTAAAATTTGGTTACTCATATCAGGATATTACATATTTCTTGAAAAAACCACTATGAATGGTATGGAAGGCATTTCTGGATGATTTTTACTTAATTGCTATTGTCACATTATTGAATACCATTACAATCAGTTAATTGACTTTTTCATTTCTAAGGGTTTGTTTTAAATGTAATGCTGTATTATTTCTTACAATCCTTTTGAAAGTTATTCCTTCTTTATGGATTATGTATTGTGTTTACATAGGTATAAATGTATTGATTTTGGAGTGTTTACAATATTATCTCCTATGGTCTGGCAATTCTGATATTTTGCAGCTGTATTTGCTACTTGCCCTGTACCTTATCCACTGACCTGACAGTATAGTACTATTCAACATATTAGTTCCTCTATTTTCCATATAAAATCAGATAATGATTACAGGAGAATCAAGATATCCAAATGTTAACTTTTAAGTTAAAAAGGTTGGAGGCAAAATTGTGAGGAATTTCCATCACATGGAGAAAGCTTGCTTGAAAATTAAGTTTACATAGAAGAAAGCAGAACCAAGAAATTTAAGAAGAGACATACAGCAAGACAAGTAAGAGATTAATAAGAGTCATCTCACTTAATTTGAACCTCTCTGTTAAGCTACATAACTATTAACATAAGTTAATACTGTCTTTCATCCTGCAGCAATTTGTAGGACATTTTATTCAACACTTAAGTGTATTAAATAAAATGCTTCCACATACGTTTATTTTTAATATTCATCTTGAATACTTTATCTTCAATTATTCAAGCCACTTATTATATGCCTATGTATTGAACTTCTCTAAAAATTATTCTTTTAATCAGTACTCACAGATTGAACAATTTTATCATTTGAACAAATTTCAAAAAATAACCACTTATTTATTTATTTAAATGGTTTTTACTTAAAGTAAAAAATCTGATCTAATAATTTTCTATTAGACATATAGGTTTAATTTAGAAGGGAAAATCAGAAACAAATCTGTTTACGGTCTAAGAAAAGTAAATCAACATTGAGTCTGTTTCTTAACAAAGTGAACCTGATGCAGTTGTTATTGCAACTGGGGCCACCTTTCAAGTACAATGACGGCATATTGTGATTATTGGTTTACAACAGGGCAACCAGATCATCTGAATTCTCCATGAAAATCATCAATGTGATGTCGTAAACAGGATATTGATAAACAATATTATTTATATGGCATTATTAGCTGAATATATAAAATCATCTTAACTTGGGAAATTTTATCATGTTTTTAGGTGGATATTTTAAATTAAAGCACATTTGTTAAATCAATGTCCTGTGCACTATCTAGTAAATCTCTGCTGGACTTCATCTGCTAAAACTTAGCATTACCTTTGTAAAGTATTATAATTCAATTAAAAATGTTGTTTTAAATCATATTTTATAACTCTTAACTCTTAATTCACAGTCCAAAGAAATGCACAGCATTGTGGAAATTATATAAAGTCATTTAGAAGGTATGCCTACACAGTGCTGAATTGCAAAGAGAAACAACATTAATTGTCTTTGTTCCTAAACACAATGATCAATCCAGTGCAAATATATGTATTGATGCATGTGTAATTTAAAAATACTCCCACATACATTTTCTTTATTGGCTTATGATTTTTTTAATAAACATGATGAAAAGTAGACAGATTGCATTCACTGGTTTAAGTAGAGGAATATCAAAATCGTTTTCTTAAAACTATTTTGCTTGAATCTCTGTTATTGATATTGACCTAGAGGTAATTATTTTGCAAATGTAAGTATATGTCTAAGCCTTAAATATCAATACATATTTCAATTTAAATATTGTTTAAAGGCAAATTTAGCATTTTTTATTTCCACATTGTCAATAAATGTACTATTTTCTATTATTATTATGGATAAAGGATGGTGGTGTAAATTAATTTCATGTTATTTTCTCTAAAACTACCTGCAAATGTAAAATTACTCTATTTAAAACAACTGATAAACTATCTCAGGTGAAATAATATCCCAGTAAATTAAATCACAAGTCAATCACTAGTAACTAAATAAAAGTTATTTAATTGAATTGATATATTTAGTGGCCAATGAAAAGAGAAATTTTGCCTAGTAAAAAGAGTAAAGGATCACATTCCTTTCTTCCTCCCCTCCTCTTCTTCAACCATCTATTCTCCTTCTCCTTTTCTGTCTGTCCCTCCTCTTCCTTTTCTTTTTCTTTCTTCCATTATTCACAGGGTCTTGCAAAAAAATAACTTTGTTAAATAAATGAACTTCTGGCTAAAAGTGCTGGAGAGATAAAGGCTGCCATGCTAAGTGCTCCTTTAGTTTCACTACCATTTCCAAATCAATGTGGATCACAATTTGCATGCCAAATGCAATCTTAGTTTCATGACCATTATTTATATGATTTTTTTTTACTACAGGTGAAATTATGTTATCCAAAATTAGAAAATAAGTGAAAAATAGTTATATTTGTGATCAAAATATTATTTCTAATTTATGAATATATATTTGAATATTAGATTAGTATATGAATTTCTAATATGTAATTATGAACAAAAAGGAAATCACACTACTCAAAACAACTTCTAAAAAGTGATCACCAAAATTAATATCCACAGTTATTTTGTCCTTCATAGTTATTTTCAAACAATAAATTAAATGTCTTTCTGCTAATCGAGTATCTTGAGTATTAATGATAGATGCGTCAAGAACTGTGAATCCTCTAACCTC
Source organism: Phataginus tricuspis (assembly GCA_029783875.1). Classification (NCBI taxonomy): domain Eukaryota; kingdom Metazoa; phylum Chordata; class Mammalia; order Pholidota; family Manidae; genus Phataginus; species Phataginus tricuspis. The sequence goes on from JAQQAC010002701.1 coordinate 8,696,359, forward strand.
TTAAATGTGCCAGCCAGTATTTGTATAAATTGTCAATACTACAAAGATAACTAGGTAAAATGTATTGAAAAAAATACACATATTTTGAAGCCATGAGAAACAACCATACTTATTCATATATCTTTAAAAAATTACAAAAAGGAATTTTCAATGCTATATATATATTTTAAGGTATCATTTATATACAATGTTATGCCCAGGTTTCACATGAGCAACATTGTGGTTACTACATTCCCCCCCATTATGTAGTCCCCCCAACACACCCCATTGCAGTCACTGTCCATCAGCATAGTAAGATTCTATGGAGTCATTACTTGTCTTCTCTGTGCTATACTTCCTTCCCTATGCCTCCCCTATATTATGTGTACTAATCATAGTATCCCTTAATCCCCTTATCCCTCCCTTCCCACCCACCCTCCAAAAGCCCTTGTCCTTTGGTAACTGCTAGTCCACTTTTGGGTTCTGTGAGTCTGCTGCTATTTTGTTCCTTCAGTTTTTTCTTTGTTCCTATACTCCACAGATGAGTGAAATCATTTGGTACTTGTCTTTCTCCACCTGACTTATTTCACTGAGCATAATACTCTCCAGCTCCAGCCATGTTGTTGCAAACGGTAGGATTTGTTTTCTTCTTATGGCTGAATAATATTCCATTGTGTATATGTACCATCTCTTCTTTATCCACTCATCTACTGGTGGATACTTAAGTTGCTTCCATGTCTTGGCTATTGTAAATAGAGCTGCGATAAACATACGGGTGCATATGTCTTTTTGAATCTGGGATCTTGTTTTCTTTGGGTAAATTCCTAGGAGTGGAATTACCAGGTCAAATGGTATTTCTACTTTTAGTTTTTGAGGAACCTCCATATTGCTTTCCAAAAAGATTGAACTAATTTACATTCCCACCAGCAGTTTAGGAGGGTTCACCTTTCTCCACATCCTCACAGCATTTCTTGTTACTTGTCTTTTGGATGTTGGCCATCCTAACTGGTGTGACATGATATCTCATTGTGGTTTTAATTTGCATTTCCCTGATGATTAGTGATGTAGAGCACCTTGTCATGTGACTGCCGACCATCTGAATTAATTTCTTCTTTGGAGAAGTGTCTGTTCAGATCCTCTGACCATTTTTTAAATGGGTTATTTGCTTTTTGGGTTTTGAGGCATGTGAGCTCTTTATATATTTTGGATGATAACCCCTTAATGGATATGTCATTTATGAATATATTGTCTCATACTGTAGGATGCCTTTTTGTTCTACTTATGGTTCCTTTGCTGTAGTTCTTAGTTTGATGTAGTCCTACTTGTTCATTTTTGCTTTTGTTTCCCTTGCCCAGGGAGATATGTTCATGAAGAAGTTGCTCATGTTTATATTCAAGAGAGTTTTGTTTATGTTTTTTTCTAAGAGTTTTATGGTTTCATGACTTACATTCAGGTCTTTGATCCATTTCAAGTTTACTTTTACTTATGAGGTTAGACAGTAATCCAGTTTCATTCTCTTACACGTAGCTGTCCAGTTTTGCTAACAACAGCTGTTGAGGAGGATGTCATTTCCCCATTTTATGTCCACGGCTCCTTTATCATATATTAATTGTTATGTGTGAGTTTATATATGGGTTCTCTATTCTATTCCATTGATCTATGCCAGTACCAAATTGTCTTGATTACTGTGGCTTTGTAGTAGAGCTTGAAGTAGGGAGCATAATCCCCCCTGCTTTATTCTTCCTTCTCAGGATTGTTTTGACTACCTGGGGTCTTTTGTGGTTCCATATGAATTTTAGAACTATTTACTCTAGTTCATTGAAGAATTGGTATTGGTATTTTGATAGGGATTGCATTGAATCTGTAGATTGCTTTACACAAGATGGCCTTTTTAACAATATTAATTCTTCCTACCCATGAGCATGTGATGTAGTTCCATTTATTAGTGTCTTCTTTAATTTCTCTCAAGAGTGTTTTGTAGTTTTCAGGGTATAGGGCTTTCACTTCCTTGGTTAGGTTTATTCCTAGGTATTTTATTATTTTTGATGCAATTGTGAATGGAGTTGTTTTCCTAGTTGCTAGTTTGTGGTTAGTATATGAGAATGCAACAGATTACTGTGTAGTAGTTTTGGAGTGGATTCTTTTTGTTTTTTTATGTACTATATCATGTCATCTGAAAAGAGTGACAATTTAACTTCTTCTTTTATTTCTTTGTGTTGTCTGATTGTCATGGCTAGGACCTCCAGTACTATGTTGAAGAGGGGAGAGTGGGCATCCTTGTCTTCTTCCCAGTCTTAAAGGTAAAGCTTTCAGCTTTTCACTGTTAAGTATGATGTTGGCTGTGGGTTTGTCATACATGGTCTTTATAATGTTGAGGTACTTGCCCTCTATACCCATTTTGTTGAGAGTTTTTATCACGAATGCATGTTGAATTGTTTCAAATGCTTTTTCAACATGTATGGAAATGATCATGTGATTTTTGTCCTTCCTTTTATTGTTGTAGTGGACGATGTTGATGGATTTTCAAATATTGTACCTCCTTGCATCCCTGGAATAAATTCCACATGATCATGATGTATGATCTTTTTTATGTATTTTTGAATTTGGTTTGCTAATATTTTGTTGAGTATTTTTGTATCTGTGTTCATTAGGGATATTGGTCTGTAATTTTCTTTTTTATGGTATCTTTTCCTGGTTTTAGTATTACAGTGATGCTGGCTTCATAGAATGAGTTTGGAAGTATTCCCTCCTCTTCTATTTTTTGGAAAACTTTAAGGAGGATGGGTATTAGGTCTTCTCTAAATGTCTGATAAAATTCAGCAGTGAGGCTGTCTGTCCCAGGACTTTTGTTCTTGGGTAGTTTTTTTATTACCAATTCAATTTCATTGCTGTTAATTGGTCTGTTCAGATTTTCTGTTCTTTGCTGGGTCAGTCTTGGACAGTTGTATTTTCCTAGAAAGTTGTCCATTTCTTTTAGGTTATCCCATTTGTTAGCATATGATTTTTCATAGTATTCTCTAATGATTTTTTGTATTTAGCTGTTGTCCGTAGTGATTTTTTCCTTTGTCATTTCTGATTCTGTTTATGTGAGTAAACTCTCTTTTATTCTTGATAAGTCTGGCTAGGGATTTATCTATTTTGTTTATTTTCTCAAAGCACTAGCTCTTGCTTTCATTGATTCTATTGTTTTATTCTTCTCGATTTTATTTATTTCTTCTCTGATCATTATTATGTCCCTCCTTCTACTGACTTTGGGCCTCATTTGTTCTTTTTCCAATTTCATTAATTGGTAATTTAGACTGTTCATCTGGGATTGTTCTTCCTTCTTTAAATAAGCCTGAATTGCTATGCACTTTTCAATGCTATATTTTTATGTTATATTTTTTATAATAAATACACACACCTGGCAAGCATAGAATTGTACTCTCAAGGCAGGTATAAGGACAATTCTGTGTTTAAATGACATGGACTTCATAGAGCATATGTTTTTAATTAATGACAGGAAATATCAGAGAATGTGAATCAAAATTGTATTTTCTGATACAACCCTCAGTCAAAATAAACGAGACTTTAGTGAGACTTAGAAGTATGATTCCACGGTTTGAGGGATTCAGTAAACTGAGATCTAAGTCATTACAAGAAAGTGAATCTGAATGAATCAACAAGTAGCTAAAAGGCACAAACATCAGATAGTTGTGTCCCAGGAATCAGTTGTGGACAAAGAATGCACAGGAATTTTCCATGGAACAGAGGTGGACCGCACTTAAGATAGAGCTGGGATAGTAAAGACAGATGAGTGGAGAGGAAACGAAAAAAAATTTTTTTAAGTACATTGTAATTCTAAGGCTCTAAGTAATAATTAAGTACTCAAAAAAAAAAGGATTATTCACTTATTCTTTTAAGGAAATGCATGAAAGAATTCACTTTAATAATTGGCTAAATACAGAAACATGAATTCTATGTCCACAGAAATGAAGAAATGGAAAAAAGAAGAAAAAAAAGAAGGAAATGAAGATTTGCCAATTTAAAGAGAGACAGAGAGAAAAATTTTTGTTATCTGATCTGCCCTGAAAGAAATAATAGAGTTATTCAGGCTAGAAGGAAAGGGAACTAATTCACATCTGAAAGAAAGAATAAGGAACTCCTAACTTATTTTAAAACTAGGATTATTTAAACTAATAATTATAAGTGTAATCAGGGTTTATAAATAATATAAAACAAATATGGTGTAAAATGTATGATAGTAATAATAAAGGGATGAACAAATGAAAATAAAGTTGCTGTCTTTCCAGAGTTAAGGCTATATTCTTTACATTTAATCCATAAAGTCATCACTAAGATGAAAATTTTTAAATGCAGCTAGGAAATCAATAATGGAACTAAAAGTATACACACAAGATCGCATGTCTAACAAAAATGAAGGCTGTGGAGGAAAACACAGCTTAAGTCAAAGAGCAAAACGGGAACGTGAATCCAAACATATTAATAATTAAAAGAATCATTAGTGTAACAAAAGGTCCAAAACATCTGAAATTGTCAGACTAGATTAAAAACTATATCCAACTATATAACCCCAGCAGGCAAATAGGTTCACAGTAAAATGATGGAAACATATACCAAACAGTAAGCATAACAGAGTTAGATAACTATTTTAATATTAGACAAAACATGGACAAGAAATAATATTTGATATGAGATAGACAGTTCATTATGATGAAAGGATCATACATCAGAAAAATATTACCATTCTAAATATACATGTGCTTAACAATGTAATCCCAATATACATGTGACAACACTTTAAAATTTTAGGAAAAAGTAGAAAATTTAACAATACTTAGGAGCTTAAATGTTGTATTTCAGTGACTGTTACAATAACAAGATGGGACATCACTAATAACATACAAGACTTAAGAATGCATACATCACCTTCACTTTACTGATGTATCTTAAATGCTACACCCAAGGACATCAGAATTCTTTTCAAGTGCACAGGGAATATTCTCTTGAGAATTGTTACATATAAAAAATGGATTATATACATATATAATTTATAAACTTTATAAGATGTATAAATATAAAATTTATAAATGTTATTCCCTGTTCTGGAGAATATATTTCTGGGCCCAGCTTGGTCACTGCCTTGCTGCATCACCTACCTGCTCATCTGCCATGACGCTGCAGGTGCAGTGGCTCATTCCCGACACCTTTTGGTCCTGTGTTAGGGCCTGGATGTCTTCCAGGTGGTCGCCAATGAGGTGACCCGTGTGTTGGCTGACTAAGCTGGCAAGAGGGTCCACGTGGAGCTGGCTCTAGTGGATGAGGAAGTGGGACCTGGGCAGTTGTGCCCATAATGGGTAACCACAATGCACATTGGTGCTGCCAAGGCCACGACTGCCTGTGTGTCTGAAGACTGGTTTCTCGTTGTGCTGGAGCACCAGCCTGTCCACTGACGTGCAGCACTACCTGGAGCCGCGGTTGGCCATATCGCTCTTACCCACCTTCGAGTGCGTCCTGGGCCCCGGGCGAGGTGCCACTGCGGAGGTCCACCTGGAATAAAGGGCCCCATTTTTTGCTAACCACAATGTTACCAGCTGGTAACACTATGCCTGCATATAGCAAGCACTTGATGACTATAATGTGAAAAGCTCCTGTAGTAGAAGGCAATAGTTTCTTAGTGAAACAGTAATGCAAATGAGAATAAAACTTCAGAGCATGACGTATTAGATCATATTAGATGATCTACATTTTTTACCCACAGTTTAAACTTTTCCCACAGTTCTCAACTTTCCTTCAGTGTCTGTATAGATTTACCCATATACATACCTATCCATTTATCTGGAAACTGTCATATTTCTTATCAATACATTCAAAATGTTATCACCTGGTGACTGAAAGCCTCAGGTTCTCAACCTATACATTCCATTAATGTACATATTACACAGCAACCAAAAAGAAAATATTCACTTTCCCCCTGCAAGTTTTGATAATCTATAAAATGGATATCTATGTGAGAGATTTTTCAGATTCTTAAATTCATATATAATTTCCTAGTTAAGCCATATATTTTTAATTCATGTCAATTTTATTCTGGTGTGTATTGTAGAATATCATAAAATAATTTTTGTAACTGTCAAGAGCTTGAAATTTATAATAATTGTTATATACTAAGGGTGGACTGATGAATATTTTGTGATTTAAGAAAATATCTTTCACATTAAGGACTTAGCTAAAGTCCAAAAAGTTTTCAAAATTAAATTGCAAACAAGAGTGTTTATGTAATTCTGGTACTTCATTGTATTCATGGAAATGTAATTAAACTAATGAAAGAAGAGGCATCCAGTGAGGGCTATTTCTTCAATAATTTTGAAGAAATGCAACTTACCCTGAAAGAAACAGCAAAGATGAAGTCAGAATCACATAATCTTGGGGAAAATATGGAAGATAACAGGATAATAGCAGCCAACATTTCAGAAAGCAATGTAAAATAGTAGTAAAATAATAATGGATCCAAGCATATTTGTATAAGAGTTTAAAGTAGGCAAACATTATTTCACACGTTATTTGACTTGGTTTACATTAACAACTTCATAGAGGGACAAGACAGTAATTTTCAATATTGCTTAATGTTGAAAAAGAAAGCCATTTACCAAGTTATTGGAAGTAAAATTTAAGCCCAAATTGTGTCAGATAACTATAGACCTATCCAAAATCCTCTCAGTCTTTTTTACTCTAACCATGCAGGTTTGTGCAGACATGATCTAAGCCTTTAGAATCAGCTGCTCTGCATACTTTCAGCTTTCTGAACCAGGGATTCTCTGCTACTCCAGTACGTAATTTCCACAAACGTCCTGCTACTTAAGCTTCTCTAGCCTGTGACAGTTTCTCAGCCTTTCCTAGATTTTGATGACCTCAGCAGCTTTGAAGAACAGTTATCTGGTATTTTGTAGAATGTCCCTCATTTGTGGTTTGTTTGATGTGTTTTTCGTTAAACTAGATTTTATGGCTTTTGTGGAGGAAGATCCTGGATAAAAAATGCCAACTTTCATCACTTCTAAAGATTCATATCAACCAACATGACTTATATGGCATGTTTACCTTGATCACCTGTTTGTCAGATTTCTCCATGATAAAGTTATATATATTTTCTCCCTTTCCATACCATACTTTGGAAATAAGTTGCTGTGCATAGCCCATATTTATGGAGTAGGATGCTATGCTGCATTTCTTTGAGGGCTATGTGTCTACAAAATTATTTTGAATTCTTCTGCATGGGAAATTTATCTAATCTCTTCAATACATGTATCTATTTATCTGGCTACCTATCTATCATCTATCTATTCAAGCTTATATTTGTATTTTGTGGGCTTCCAGATTTTTTTTTTAATTTTGGTTATGGTATTTATTTTTTGCTCAAATGTTTCTGCTTTGGCTCTAGGGAGATCATTCAGTTGCAGACTGTGACTCTGTGACATACACAATCACTGTGTATTTTTGAACACTTTCTCACTTTCCAGATCTAAATATACTCTAGGTTCGTCTTGCATATTACCTGCTCCAACCCTAGAATCAGCTATTTCTTCAAGCAGTCCTGGGGTTCCTTTTATTCATGAATGGTATTACAAAACAAGATCTGGGCACTAGTTGAGTTCATGGATAATGCAAATAATGATTGCTCTAAGCTCTCTCAGCTGTCAGAGCAGTATATTTTCTATTAATATTTCTGTATGTATCTATATTAAGCTAAGCTGAAATTCATACTGATGTCTGATTCAGTACCATGTGGATCATTCCAGATTTTTCCCTTTCTTGTTCATAACCTCTAATTCCAATCATAAGAAATCTGACTTCCATAACCCACAATCTTTAATTGTTCAATTCCAATGTATTAGTTCAGAGTTGTTAACCCATGCCCCAAACCTCAGTTTTTCCACCCTTGAAGTGAAAAACAACTTTACCAACTAGAGTTCCAGAGTATATTTATACATAGTTCCTTTTGCCATTAACCGTAGTTCCCACTCCGCTCCAGAGTTAACTTAAAGCAGCACCTTTTCCTCCACTCTTCTGTCCTTGTGTTTTGCATGGTTTGATACTCCATTCTTTTTTATTACTGAGTAGTATTCCATTGCATGCATTTAATTTATCTGTTCACCTATCCAACTGCATCTTGGTTGCTACAAGTTTTCGGTAATTATAAAGTTTCCATAAACTAATGTGTGTAAGCTTTTGTGCAGACATGTAATTTCAAACCACTTAGACAAATATCTAGGAGTGTTAATGCTAGATACTCTGATAGGAATATCTTTAAGTGAAAGCTAAAATAATTGACCTGTAATAATGCTTTCATTAAGAAATAATTTGTTATCATTCCATTTCCTTTTTAAAAGATTTATTTCATAAGCTACTGCGTCCAGTATTATAAAAGTCCCAAACATTTGTGGAAGTTAAAAAACTGATATAATTTTTGTGAAACATACTGCTCATCTCTAATGTGGGAAATGCAGACATACACACTCACATTTAATCTTAACAGCAGTCATAAAATCATACACTGCAAATTGAGGCTTATTTTTCAACCTTCACAATGCCGATCACTATGAGTGGAAGCATCATATTTACTGAGACATAATAATGTCTATTTGGAAAATAAACATCTATGTTCATGAATTTCAAAACATTGTGAAAACAGCACTTTCTCTGCAAAAAAGATTATTCAATTCTTTGATATCTATCAATTTGATATACAGCTCTTTGCCTTAAATACTGTCAGTAAGCTACAAATTAATGTATACTTGAATTTGTCTTTTATTCTGTATACAGCCTTGAGGAGTAGTTGAACAAAGGTTTTCCTCATACAAAAATGAAGGAAGCTTATATGAAATATATCCTAGTTATTTTTAACATCCACTCCATTAATCGAACTAGAGTTCTCGGTTATTAAGTTTAGCCAATGTATAGCCACAGGCTCTCAGATATCAGGTTCGGTTCACTCTATGTATCACTGTTATATTTTACCAAAGTCCACTTTATAATCATATCCACTTTTAGTAGTCTATTTTTTGTTTCACCTATTTTTTGCCTAACTTTTCCCTTGCCCTAAAACATGTTACAACTTGTGAAGTCAGCAGGTTCAGTTATAGTTGCTAATAATGTATTTTTCAATCTTATGTAGTAAACAGTCTTTTTTTTTTCTCTGAAGCGATAGCTGCACGTATTTGAGTCATTTGGATCTAGATCTGAGAGCTTCCAAGTAAGCCTCTGTAGTTGTAAGTAACTCAGCAATCCAAACTATATTTGAGAAAATCTTTGAATATGAATTATAAAAATATCCTTGGGCAAAACTGATTTATGCTACTTAGGGAAAAATAGGTGAATTTTCACAATATTTTGTACAGCAGGAGAGTTTTGAACAGTAAAAAGAAATATGTAGATAATTATTCATGGTTCCTTAATGTTAAAATAAAATGTTATTCTTAATTTCTGATAAATTGATTTGCCAAAACACCTGAATTGCATTGTTTCTTAGACATGCATTAAATTGGGAGTAACTTCTAAGAAAATACTGAAGTTAATATATAATAATAAAAAAAGTCACTGAAATATCACTGATAATTTTCACTAAAAATCACAGGCAACTCTAAATGTACTGGGTTCAGTAGCAACTCTTAAAAAACTTGTCTGAGCATACTTATTTTTACATGTAAATTACTTAATTTTAGTGATTATAAAAATTATTAAAATATTTTGAGATTATTCAAAATTTAATAAAGCCATGTTGGCCAAAAGAAGGCAAAGGTCTAAAACAATTAGTCATGTTTATCTGGGGTTTTAGAGATTGCATAGGGAACATTGATTCAGGAGAAAACCCAAATATATACTCCCAAGAGGGAAAAAAGCTGAGGACTTTTAAATGCAAAAAAGGAGAACATGGAAGAGGTTTACAAGAGTTGTTTTCAAAGAATGACAGGCTAAAGCTATTTAATCTACATTTAGCTCTATGTAATTGGGTAGTGAGACTATTCACCAGGCAAAAAGTCCACTTTGTTGCAGGCAACAGCTATTTGTCCAGGATGTTTATGGTTTGAAAGAATACAAGGTTTAATGTTCTTCAGAGAACAGTCAGTTTCAGAGAACAGATCAAGCATAGATCCTATTTTCTCAGCGGCCCCAGGACTCTATTTGAGATTACTCTCATTGTCAAGCTTAATTCCATATTTTCTACATTTACAACCAATAATCATGACATATACTCATCACTCAAAATAAGTACTCAATAGTGATGAATATTTATTCATGGTACTCAATCCTATAATTTAAATAAAATAATCTTTTAGTCACCTTAAGCACTATTGGAATCAGGGAAATTTTATGCCAATTTAAACAATATTCAAGTGGTTAGCAAAATATTTAACAGCATGGATAATATTTATGATTGTAAAAGAGTGGAAAAATACAAAATCAAGGTAATGTGATATATGATATGCAGAAAAAACTGCATTATCTAATAATATTAATTTTCTCTTGAGTACACTTTCCCTAACGACAATCCTAAAGGATTCTAGACCTCAGTTGTTTTCAGGTGTGAAAGACAAACAAACTACTGGTACTTGAGTCCATGCCACTCTGCCTTTACAACGTAAAGCTTCTATTTATGTTTTGATTTAAAGCATTGAAAATTCAACTGAATATTTTAGTTGTTACATATTTTCTTCTGACTTGCAATTTGATCTGGACCTCATATGCAGAGACAATGTAATCATCTCTTTGGCAATTAAACTAGTAGTCTTGTTTGACAAACTGTATTATAATTAGAGAAATATTTTTTCATCACCACAGGCGCTCATTTCTTTTAAGTTTAGGAAGGCTATTTTCCCAGCTGGCGCTCCAATTGCCACATAAAATTTCTTGATTTAATAATGTTTCATATAGAAACAACTCTTCACTGGTTTTCAAATATAAATTATTAAATTCAAAGAAACATTTTATCCTTTAAAATACTGGTAGAAAGATCTATAAAGAATTGCAGTTCCAGATTTGAGAACTGTTTAAGTCAGATTGAAAGCATTTACTAAATAAATAATGGTTTGCTTTCAATAGGAGTAGAAGCATAGTGTTAACAGTGTTATTTCAAGTGATCTTTCACTATTTGAATTCTCGGGTTAAAAGATGAGTTGATAGTTTTATATTGCTAAGACACTAACACATCTAACACATACATAGTTATGATAATACAAATACAAATATTTGAATGATATGGGTAACCCAAATAATTTAGTCTATTGTGTATGAATAAAACAAATGATTATTTTATCAAGTTGCCCATTAAAATTTGATTTATGTTAAATTACATCTTAAAGAAATTTAGAAATTAAAAGATTTGAAGGCATTATGTCTTTACACAACACAAAATTGAATTTTACAAGACAAAATTTAATGGTTTCTAAAAGCTATAATATTTACAATACAATTAAAGTTGTTTCTTTCTCTATGAAGATCTCAAAATATTCACTAAAGAAACCCTTAAAATAATCTCCAAACTTTCATAATATTTATGTTATCTTGTTTTTTTACAACTTTAGATTACGGTAAACTTTCAATATGGATACACAGGCAACCCATTGTCACAAAGTAAATCATTTTGGTAGTATGGCTAATATGTAAAACTATTTCAAATAAAAGTCTGTGAAATTAGTGATGGAAGAAAAAGTTGCTAAGCTAATATAAATATTTTATTGTAGCAATAAATATTTTGAAAATCAATTAGATAATTTATTTTAGTACAATTAATCCAGTTTTTCTACTTTTCACCTACAAATTTAGTGATAGCAATTTTTTTCTCTCACCACTGTAAGTTTATATATGATTCCAGCGGATATAAGTCTGTTTTTCAAAAGTGCATATAAAATATGTAGGGAATAGAAAACCTCTTTGGATGTATTTTTGGTTGTTCTGTCATTTTTCATATTGTTTTAAATCACTAAATTATTTCTTGCAGCAGGAAAAATCTCACACAGTCTAGACCTATGTAGTATGTCAGATAGATATGCAGTGTATATTTAGTCATAAATGAAAATCTTTGGCTTATTTTATATTTTAATTAGTTAATTTAATTGTTTATCCTTGCTCATATTTTTAGAATAAGTAAATTGCATGTTTATAAAGCTAAATGAGAAAAATAAATCATATGTTTTCAAATCATTTTCTTTTTAATCTCATACTAATCATCAGCTTCATGTCAGATTTCCTCAATTTAGTGTAATGATTTCAATACTGAAATAAATTTCATAACTATTAACATACTCTATATTTACTCATCCACTATGGATTAAATTAAATGTGATACTAAGAACTACTTTAATCTTAAAAAGTAACCATTTTTTTTACCACTAGAAGCTAACTTCTACTTAACTGTCAATATTTTAGCATTGGAGAAAAATGACAGTCAATTTATTAGCTAGCATTATAATAAAGAAACACATCTTATTGTGAAGTATAAGATATTTAGGGCTTGTGTTCACACATATCAATGGAGAGGGGATAATTATCTATGGAAGAAAAAATAGGATATACATATTCCTAGGAACATGATAAGAATAGATGGAAAACAGGTATCCCACTTCCTCCATTACATGTGTAACTCTTGGTTCACATGTTGAAGTAAGAGATTGAAGTTACATTCCGGGCACTTTGGGGGCAGGACTACCTTATTAGTTGATAAATCTCAGCGTATCTATCTTTAACTGTGCAAATGTTTACATGCCTTTAGATTTCAACTTAGGCATAGTGCTCAGTCATGTCTTCTTTCAACTTCCTGTTCATAGTTCAAAATATCTATTCCCTTGAGAATGAAGATACACTTTTTCTATTGAGATTGCTATTTTCCAAACATTGGATTATGACATTAGCTATGAGTTTTGCATTTGTAAATTTGTCTTGATTGTCTTTGTCCAAATTATAAATTTTACTGTTTTTTTGTCTTTCTTTGCAGCGTTCTGTATCTCTCTATTCATATCAATTTATTTCATGGCTTGAGAGATGCAATCACTCAGGCCCACAGAACCCTACAGACAGCACCAAATGTCTTTATGCCTTTATGCTCTAGTTTGGTGAAATTGCAGGTGTATCTCAGATGCAGTCCTTGAGCCAAAAAGCAATTTCACATATAAATACCTCCTATTTGATGTTTTTGTTCCCATTAGCCACATTTCAGTCATAGAATTCAATAATAATCTCCGAAAAGCTGTATATCACAATTTTTGTTAATGAATGAAGACTTGCACCAGTTAACGGTTTTTACAAAGTGAGCCAAGCTCTACCCTATATGTGGCAATCAGCACTTTAGCTTCTGTTACTTTGTAGGAATTAAAATTTGAACTGTTGTCTCATAAACTATCACTCAATGCATTTAGCCATATAAACATAGTACCATGTACTATTTTGTTTCTCTTTTGGTTCTATTCTTCAGCGATATCTACCTTGTTTTTGAGTGTCTCTGTCTATAGCATTTCACATATACACACAAAAATAAATTATATGTGATATTTATTCTTTTCTAATATATGCATTCAGGGCTATATATTTCCTTGAAATAAACATATTTATTATTTTGACAAGTTTTGAAATGTTATGTTTTCATTCAATGCAAAATTATTTCTAATTATCATTTTGAATGTATATTGGCTATTTGGAAGTGTGTTCTTTATTTTACAATTCCTTAAAAATGCTCTACATTTCCTTTTGATACTGATTTCTAGTTTATTTTCATGTAAATGAATTTTAACTTATTTTAGTTTTAATTTATTGATGCTTGGTTAATGGCCCAGGAGAAAGTCTTGGTTAACATTTGGGTGTTCTTATAAAGAATGTACATAATTTTGTTACTATTGAGTCAATTTTTCTATAAATGACAATTTCAAGTTGAATAATAATCTTAGTTAAGTATTCCATATGCTTTTTGACTACATGTCTATTTATTCTACAGATTTTTCGAGAGGAGCATAGAGATTCCAACTGTGTTTGTGGATTTGTTTCTCTCTCTCTCAGGTCACCTACCCCCAACCCAAATAAATCCATACCCTAAATTTGTGAACTTGTGAATGCTGACCTTAACTGGACAAAGTATCTTTGCAGGTATAAATTACTCAACTCTCTCGAGAGGAGATCATCCTGGATTACCTAGATGGGCCCTAAATCATAAAACAAATGTCCTATTAGAAAAAGGCAGAGGGATATCTGACACACAAACACGCAGAATATAAGGCCAGAGGCAGAGATCCGAGATCTGCTGCCACAAGCCAAGGAACACCTCCAGCCTCCGGAACTGGAAGGTCCAAGGAAGGATTCTTCCTTACAGTCCTTCCATTTATACCTCTGGCCTGCAGAGCTGAGCAAGAAGAAATTTTTGTTGTTCGAAGCCACCCAAGTAGCTGTAATTTGTTTTAGTAGTCAAAGGACATTAATAATTTTCCATGCCATTCAAGTAGTTTTCATTTCATTTGTTTTGAAGCTCTTTTGTTAGGTACATAATGGTAGCAACCATCTATCTCAGTAGCAACCATTCATATTACAATTACTGTGGTAGTATGGTAGCTTTCTGTCAAGTAGAACTGATTTGAAAGATATTTGTTTCTTTATTATAAGGGTTATATTCCATACTATTTCTAAATGGTTTTATTTTTTTGTACTGTAAAATAAATATAGTAATTATAATATCAAAGTAATTGATCATTAATATGTCAACTTAGAAATTATTTAATATTAATGCCAATAATACACTTATTCATAAAGCAATACATGTTTCCGCTTTTTTGCAGTTATATTTCATTTGAAAATTAAACAGGCATATAAAGAAAACATTTTAGGCTGTTTTATTTCTTCTTTCTATAATTAGCTATAATATGATTTTTAGTATTTACCTCTGACTCAACATTCTTTCATATAATTGCCCGAAATTATAATAGTTAATCACATAAATGTTATCAAGTATAGCCCAATACACTATGAAATCTTGGGCTGAATTACACATAAAAAATTTAAGCATGTAAGTATGTTTTTTTCTTAGTAATTTAAGAACGACAAAGTGCAATTTGTCTTACAATTCTACCAATTCTATCCAATATGTTAATTCCAAAGTGGCATTAAAAAAACATGCCCTTAAAATCACTTAAGCCTTAGGGATATTTCAGTAAGCATTTTAATTACTTTCTTACTTGTATTCATACTAAAGAATTGTGCTACCTGACATCTAAAAAATAATAATTTTCAAGAAATATTAATAAATATTGAATCTTTCAATATATAAATACATATATGTATATTTGCAGTTAAAATGTAATATTTTACATTTTCACACAGCCACAAAAGTTTAAATATTACCTCTTTGAAGATTCTACACTGTTTCTATTTAAGTAATTAATACTTTTATATAAAATTACTGCAATCTGGGGAAAAGAAAACTCATGTAAGTATAAGCTTCTCTAGGAAAACAGATTACAAAATTTGTCAGGTTTTTGATGTCAGGTCTAACAATGATATCTAAATAGGATGATGTAGATGAGATAATTATACCATAGAAAAGTATAGAGGGTGGAATGAACAGATGTTAAAGTGGCACACATGTTTCCCATGGCCTGAAGTTCACCCACTGAGTAATATCCTTTCACTTATTGTGGTCAGGAACTATGCCTTTCTTTTAGTCAATAGACTTATGCAAAGATGATGGGATATATGCAATTGTGCATACACAGTCACATGTGCATATAATGCGCCAGTCTTGCCTGTTTCTCTCTCTGCTGCTGGCTTTGAAAAAACATATGTCTGTGAGTCTTTCAGCTACAAGGACATGTGTTTAAGACTTTCAATATTCTTTCAAAGTAAAGAAAACTAAAACAGCTATAGTTCCAATAATTATTTATTCAAGTAGTCATTCTTTTTTATCCAGTATATTGGAAAACTTTAATTAATCGTCTACATTTTTTTGCTTTTATTGCTAGTACTCCAGTGCACTATTAAGCATTGCATATTTAGTGATACATACATTGCTTTAAAACACATTACACAAGTGAAATGTGATTCCAACAAGTTCCAACTTTGTTTCAGCTGGAAAATCAACTGCAGCTTATTTCTAAATTGAAGTTGACAGATTTCGAAGTACGACTTCTCAGAGTCTAGTGAGGACTCCTTTTGCAACGTGCCCTAGTAACACTTTACTGAGCTTGTGGAAGCCTGTAATGCAGACTATACTTTATTTATCATCTGTATTTTTTCTCTCTTTCTTTTTCTTTGTAGAAACATATATCCTGGTACATAGTTTTCTGCAATTTCAGAAAATTTCTTTTGCAAAAGTTGAATTCTGTCTACTGACTAACTTGGTGTCTTTCCAATGTACTTGAGGATAGTGGCATTTTCTAAAATTAGATGCAAATTTCACTTTAATTTCTCTTACTTTCTGGCCAAGAGGCTTGTTTTATACTATATATTCCCTTTTAATTAAGAATTTCTAATGATTTTGATATTGTTATTACCATTCTGTTGGAGAAACTTCAGGTGGCATCCTAGGAATTTAAACTCCTGGCCAGAATCTTCCTGAGACAAGTGTGGCGGCGAAGACACGAAGATCCTGCATATAAACACATGAACCAAAAAATTATCTTACTTGACTCTGAATGTAGCTCAAAATAACATAAAACAAGAACAGATTAGGAGGCAGCTATTCTGGTGCTTGTCAACTCCACTAACTGTTGAATGTGAGAATATCACACATTAGCATTCTGTATCACGGCTGCACTCCAAAGAATCTGAAGACAGACCTGGCTCAGAAAATAATGCACAGAAATAAAAAGAACTACAGATATCTTCCCTCACCTCAGCCTTTCTTACATATCAAGGTAAGTTGTGCCTCGGAATTTTAAGATCAAAATGCATCAACTTATCTTTTAAAGACCCCTTAACTCAAGGTTAATTGCTAGATTCCATGTGACCAGAGTTTTACAAAATCTCAGGCATATTTTGTGTGAGATTAATGTCCTGTGAGTGCAGCCTTATTTATGCAAATCAATTCCTTGTCTACCTAAAAACAGCTCCTCACTCTGTAGTAAACCCTGGTATAGTATCTACTGACCAGTCTACAGTATTCTACCTATTCTAAGTGCACAAATGTATCTAATTCAAAAGATTTTATCATTACTTAGATATGAAACATAATCCTGAATACCTGAATGTTGTGTGCCTGAGTTTTTTACAGGTAATCTAAACTTAACATGACCATTACTCATTTATTATCTTAGTCCTAAGACATTTAACTTTGTAGTTCTTATTTTAGTTATTCCACTTCTAGTCTCTTTCTTAAGGTTTCAGGCCAATGAACCAGACCCTAATATCCATTTGATTTTAAATAACACTCAAAATTCTATAGATCTCCCTCCAGATTAGATTATGTCCCTGTAAAGTTTATGGCATGGAGGTAGCAAGGCAAGAATATGTTTTCTCTGCTCAGAAGGAGGAAGAAAGGAACTTCTTCTGCTGTGATCCTCAGTCTAAACCAATCAATTCACCTCCCCTGGAGAGAAATAAGATGGCGGGAAGAAGATAAAAGATGAAATGTGTAAAGGGGAAAGAAAGACTTCTCTTAAAGGGAGTAAAGATTTCACAGTTTGTTTTAAAGCAACTGAAACAGATTTCTATTAATTATAATAATGAAATATTCAAAATTTGAACATTTTATTTAATAAAATAGATTGACCTAATAAAGATTAAAATACAAGTATATCATTACACAAGAATGCTGTTATACAAAATTATGACAGTTTTAAATGAATGGTTGAATTTTAGGAAGTAAACAATATTCTTAAATATGAATAATTAAGGGCAGAGAAGAATGATAAGCTTGAGGCATATCTAAGATATGGAATTGTATAAAAAAGAGTGACTGATTATCTAAAAAATGCAGAAAGAAATTAAGAATAAGTTCAAAGTTTAAATAATATATTAGAAAATGTATTTAAAGAATTAAAACATGCCATCGGCATAATGGAATTGATAACAATACTATTACCTTATAAAGGGAATATTAGAAATAGTGCTTTGGGATAAATGTGATGTCTGTTTTGGCCTTGGTGGATTTGCATTAAATAAAAATAGTGGGACATAATGAATAGATATGGAAGATTGAAATTATTTACTACTTACTGTATAGATGGAAGTACTGCATAGAAATAAAGAATAAATAACAGATGCTTTATTCATGGAGTTTATCTGCACTTAAGGAGAGAAAAAAGTTAATAATATTTTTGTTGTAAGTTATGCTAATGTTCAATTTTGGAGACACAATGTATGCTATGAAATTATCATTAATATTCTCTGAGAAGTAAGACTATCATAAAATCAATAGTCTTGTTAAAAAACAATATTGAATTTTGATTGACTCTTGCAAATTGGTTTTGGTCAAATTCAAGGAGTAATGATTATGAACAGTGGCTGTTTGTGGTCAAATTCAGCTTCACATTTTATTACTGAGAAACTTTAGTCAATCTAATTAATGAATTCAAACAATTAGTTTTCCTTTGTAAAATGGAGTTAAAAAAATTCAAAAAAGACATACAATCCCTAATTTTACCTCAGAGTTCCTACATCATAGAAATTTAAATTTTATATATGTAAGTAAAAATTGATTCATCAGTCATTGATGTCAGTTGATAGTTCACTGAATAGGAAGGGACCCAACACAGATACAAATGTATGCCAAGCAGATGTAAACCATATGTCAGTTAGTGTGCCCAAAAGAGGAGCTATACTTCTGGTCAGGATAAGATAGATGCCAGAGTAAAACTATGGAAAACCAAGAGGTTACCAAAGAAAAAGTCCAAAAGGTGTTTCAGGGGAGGCTGATGATCCGGAACCTCAGAACTAGAGGAACAATACAGTAGCAGGACATCTTACTTTGCCCTGATTCAATAAGAAGGTAACCAGAGCCTGTTGTTCCCCAAACACCAAGGACAGCCCAGACAGGCTCAACATGCCCAGGAAGTTTGAACAGAACGGGAGTCCCACCAGGCAGGCTTGATACTACCAGCCAGATGGGGAGATCCGGCACCCTGATAACAATACGTAGCCAGAGGAAGTATTTTCTAATCCCCACTAGTTCCAACACACCTGCTCCAAGACATATCCAGGTGGCTGGCAAGGGGAACCCTGCTGCAATAAGCAACTTCACCAGAGAAACCTCACTGTCTCTACAGATTTGAAACTCCTCACATGATCCAGAAAAAGTACAGCCATCAAGAGACACTGGGTAACATGCTGCAAGAATGGTGACTCAAGAAGCCTCTAATTTCCTACAGGCTTGAAGCTCTCCTTCTCTGCTTGGGAAACACTGGAGTAGCTGGGTGACAGCTTCTAAAGGGACCCGTACAAGTGCCCCTCTCCTGGGAATCACTCTGTTACCTAGTCCTCAAGATTCACTTACCTTATCCAGAGACATCCGGGTGGCTGGGGGGAGAAATAAAGGGAATCTGACTACAACAAGTACACTGCCAGGAAGTGTTCTTGGTTCCCCACAGGCATGGGACACGCCACATGGTAAGTGTCTGGCCAGGGAACCATCTAGGTCCACTCAGATCCAAGACCCCTCTCTCTCATTGAGAGATAACTGGTGGCCCAGCCTGGGGAACACCTTCCATCCCTCAGGCAGCATCAGTAGAAGCGAGTGGAACGACTGAAACATCAGATAAATTAAGCAGTCCAAAAATAATACTACAAATGCTCTGAAAATTATACCATCTTTGGAACCACAGCACACAAAATAGGTCAAGACCTGCGTGCTAAACTTAAACAGGTGACTGCATGCTTAAATATATTTAAATAGGGCCCAGAGTCTTCTAACATAATAAATGAATATCCAGGATACAATAAAAATGTTGCCAATCTACCAAGAATCAGGAAATCACAACTTGAATGAGAAAACATAATCAACTGACACCAATACCAAAGTAAACCTGACCTTGGAATTATCTGACAAGAATTTTAATGCTGCCATGGTATAAATGCTTCAACAATTGTTTTTAAGTTCTTTGAAACAACTGGAAAAAGTGCCCAAAATCTCAACGGAGAGATAATAGGTAAAATGTCTAGTATAGGACTGAAAGAATAACCCAAGGGCCAGAAGGAAGTTGAACAACAATTTTTAAATACTGAAAGTCAACATTAGACACATAATCTATAGCTTATGAAACTATTCTTCACAAATGAAAGGGATGTAAAACACTCTGAAATGAAGAAAAACTAAAAGAATTTATCACTAGCAAATGTATTATTAAAGAAGGTCTAACAGGAAACTTTCAAACTAAAGCAAATAATAAAATAAGAAATCTTGATTAATTAGGAAGGATAAATGAATGGAAACTACAGAAATATGAGCATACACAGCAGAATGTCCTTATCTCTACCAACTTAAAAAAGCATATTTTCAGTTGAGACAAAGATTACAATACTACCTTATATACATGACAATGATCATTAAAAGTAGTAAAAGTAAAGAGACACAGGGAAATCAAATTTCAACAGTTTACTTCAAGCAAAAAACTGTTGATAGTATTACATAAGTCATATACATATATTGTTATGCATAGAATAATTATGAAACTACTCAAAAAGATATACTCAAAAACACTATAGATAAGTCAAGATAGAGTTGTAATAAACATGTTTGAATAACCCTTTGGGACGTAAGAAAAGATAAATAGAGGAATGAGAACAAGAGTAAACAGTAACATAAATAGGAATAGAAGGACCCACTTAAGCTCTAATAAATGAATGATTACCTCATGTGCCAATTGTCTAAATAGATCAACAAAAAGGCAGAGATTGATAGAATGAAGTAAAAAACACCATGGGACTATATGACGTTTACTGTAAACTCACTTCACATTCAATGACATAGGTAGGATGAAACAGAGGAGAAGGTATGGCATGTCATACAAAAATAAAAGATCAAAGAATGGAGGAATTTATATATATTAATATCAATAAAGTAAACTTCAAAACAAAGAAACTTTCTAGAGTTAAGAGGACTATCACATAATGTCAAAAGAATGAAACCATCAGAAAGACAAAGCAATCCTCTATTATGCACAAAACAGTCTCAAATTACATGAGAGGGTAAGTTGTAAGGGCTAAAAGTAGAAATATAAAACACACATGCACAATTATAATTAGAGACTATAATAACTCACTCTAGAAAACTTATATAACTATTTCACAGAAAAGAAGCAAGCATATAGAAGATCAGAACACTAATACCAACAGGATCTGACATAGAACAATAAACCCAACAATAGAGGAATGCAGATTGTTTTTTTTTAGTGTGTGTGTTCTTTTTTATTTTTATTTATTTTTATTTTTTATTAAGATATTATTAATATACACTCTTATGAAGGTTTCACATAAAAAAAACAATAGGATCACTACATTTACCCATATTATCAAGTCCCCACCCATACCCCAATACAGTCACTGTCCATCAGTGTAGTAAGATGACACAGATTCACTGTTTGCCTTCTCTGTGCTACACCGTTTTCCCCATGACCCCCACACCACGTGTATTAAACATAATACCCCTCAATCCACTTCTCCCACACTCCCCATCTGCCGTCCCACACCCCTTCCTTTTGGTAACTGCTAGGTCCCTTCGTGGAGTCTGTGAGTCTGCTGCTATTTTGTTCCTTCAGTTTTGCTTCATTGTTATACTCCACAAATGAGGGAAATCATTTGGCACTGTCTTTCTCCACCTGGCTTATTTCACTGAGCATAATATCCTCCAGCTCCATCCATGTTGTTGCAAGGGGTATGATTTGTTTCTTTCATATGGCTGAATAGTATTCCATTTTGTATATGTACCACCTCTCCTGTATCCATTCATCCACTGAAGGACACTTAGGTTGCTTCCATATCTTAGCTATTGTACAAAATGCTGCAATAAACATAGGGGTGAATATGTCTTTTGAATCTGAGAAGTTTTATTCTTTGGGTAAATCCAAGGAGTGGGATTCCTGGGTCAAATGGTACTTCTATTTTTAGTTTTTTGAGGACCCTCCATAATGCTTTCCAAAATGGGTGAAATAGCTTATATTCCCATCAGCAGTGTAGGAGGGTTCCCCTTTCTCCACATCCTCGCCAGCATTTGTTGTTCTTAGTCTTTTCAATGCTGCCCAGCCTTACTGGTGTGAGGTGATATCTCATTGTGGTTATAATTTACATTTCACTGATGATTAGTGATGTGGAGCAACTTTTCATGTGTCTGTTGGCATATCTGAATTTCTTCTTTGGAGAACTGTCTCTTCATATCCTCTGCCCATTTTTTAATTGTGTTATTTGTTTTCTGGGTGTTGAGGTTGTAAGTTCTTTATATATTTTGAATGTTAACCCCTTGTCAGATATGTCACTTACAAATATATTCTCCCATACGGTATGATGCCTTTTTGTTCTGTTGATGGTGTCCTTTGCTGTACAGAAACTTTTTAGTTTGAGGTAGTCCCATGAGTTCATTTTTGCTTTTGTTTCCCTTGCTTGAGGAGATGTGTTCAGGAAGAAGTTGCTCATGCTTATATTCAGGAGAATTTTGCCTACGTTGCCTTCTAAGAGTTTTATGGTTTCATGACTTACATTCAGGTCCTTGATCCTCTTCAAGTTTACTTTTGTGTATGCGGTTAAACAATAATCCAGTTTCATTCTCTTGCGTGTGGCTGTCCAATTTTGCCAACACCAGCTGTTGAAGAGGCTGTCATTTCACCATTGTATGTCCATGGCTCCTTTATCATGTATTAGTTGACCATATATGGTTGGGTTTATATCAGGGCTCTCTAGTCTGTTCCATTGGTCTATGGGTCTGTTCTTGTGCCAGTACCAAATTGTCTTGATTACTGTGGCTTTGTAGTAGAGCTTGAAGTTGGGGAGCATAATCCCCCCAGCTTTATTCTTCTTTCTCAGGATTGTTTTGGCTATTCGGGGTCATTTGTGGATCCATATGAATTTTAGAATGATTTTCTCTAGTTTGTTGAAGAATGCTGTTGTTATTTTGATAGGAATTGCATTGAATCTGTAGATTGCTTTAGGCAGGATGGCCATTTTGACAATATTAATTCTTCCTATCCATGAGCACGGGATGTGTTTCCATTTATTGGTACCTCCTTTAATTTTTCTCATGAGTGTCTTGTAGTCTTCAGAGTATAGGTCTTTCACTTCCTTTTTTACGTTTATTCCTTGGTATTTTATTCTTTTTGATGCAACTGAGAATGGAATTGTTTTCCTGATTTCTCTCTCTGCTAGTTCATTGTTAGTGTATAAAAATGCCACAGATTTATGCATATTAATTTTGTATCCCTCAACTTTGCTGAATTCAGATATTAGATGTAGTTTTGGAGTGGATTCTTCAGCGGTTTTTATGTACAATATCATGTCATCTGCAAACAGGGACAGTTTAACTTCTTCCTTGCCAAACTGGATGCCTTTTATTTCTTTGTGTTGTCGATTGCAGTGGCTAGGACCTCCAGTACTATTTTGAATAGAAGTGGGGACAGTGGGCATCCTTGTCTTGTTGATTCTTCCCCTCTACACCCATCTTGTTGAGAGTTTTTATCATGAATGGATGTTGAATTTTGTCAAATGCTTTTTCAGCATCTATGGAGATGATCATATGGTTTTTGTCCTTTTTGTTGATGTGGTGGATGATGTTGATGGATTTTTGAATGTTGTACCAGCCTTGCATCCTTGGAATTAACCCTACTTGATCTTGATGAATGATCTTTTTGATGTATTTTTTAACCTAGTTTGCTAATATTTTGTTGAGTATTTTTGCATCTGTGTTCGTTAGGGATATTGGTCTGTAATTTTCTTTTTTTGTGGTGTCTTTGCCTGGTTTTGGTATGACGGTGATGCTGGCCTCATAGAATGAGTTTGGAAGTATTCCCTCTTCTTCTACTCTTTGGAAAAGAGGATGGGTATTAGGTCTTAATTAAGTGTTTGATAAAATTCAGCAGTGAAGCCATCTGGTCCAAGTGTTTTGTTCTTAGGTAGGTTTTTAATTACAAGTTCAATTTTGTTGCTGGTAATTGGTCTGTTCAGATTTTCTCTTTCTTTCTGGTTCATCCTTGGAAGGTTGTATTTTTCTAGAAAGTTGTCTATTTATTCTAGGTTATCCTAATTTGTTAGCATATAATTTTTCATAGTAGTCTCTAATAATTCCTTGTATTTATGTGGTGCCTGTAGTGATTTTTCCCTTCTCATTTCTGATTCTGTTTATGTGAGCAGACTCTCTTTTTTTCTTGATAAGTCTAGCAAGCGGTTCATCTATTTTCTTTATTTTCTCGAAGAACCAGCTCCTGTTTTCATTGATTCTTTCTATTGCTTTATTCTTCTCCATTTTATTTATTTCTGCTCTAATCTTTATTATGTCTCTCCTTCTACTGACTTTGGGCCTCATTTGTTCTTCTTTTTCTAGTTTCATTAATTGTGAGTTTAGATTGCTCATATGGGATTGTTCTTCTTTACTCAGGTAGGCCTGTATTGCAATATACTTTCTTCTTAACACAGCCTTCACTGTGTGCCACAGATTCTGCAGTATTGAATTATTGTTGTCATTTGTCTCCATATATTGTTTGATCTCTGTTTTAATTTGCTCATTGATCCATTGGTTATTTAGGAGCATGTTGTGAAACCTCCATGTGTTTGTGGGATTTTTCATTTTCTTCACATAATTTATTTCTTGTTTCATACCTTTGTGGTCTGAGAAACTGGTTGGTACAATTTCAATCTTTTTGAATTTACTGAGGCTCTTTTTGTGGCCTAATATATGATCTATTCTTGAAAATGTTCCATGTGAACTTGAGAAGAATATGTGTTCTGCTGCCTTTGGGTGTAGAGTTGTGTAGATGTCTTTTAGGTCCATCTTTTCTATTGTGTTGTTCAGTGCCTCTGTCTCCTTACTTATTTTCTGTCTGGTTGATCTGTCCTTCAGAGTGAGTGGAGTGTTGAAGTCTCCTAGAATGAATGCATTGCCTTCTATTTCCCCTTTTAATTCTGTTTGTATTTGTTTCACATTTGTAGGTGCTCCTGTGTTGGATTTGTAGATATTTATAATGGTTGTATCTTCTTGTTGGATTGACCCTTTTTTCATTATGTAATGTCCTTATTTGTCTCTTGTGACTTTCTTTGTTTTGAACTCTATTTTGTCTGATACAAGTACCGAAACTCCTGCTTTTTTCTCCCTATTAATTGCATGAAAAATCTTTTCCATCCCTTCATTTTTAGTCTGTGTATGTGTCTTTGTGTTTAAAGTGAGTCTCTAGTAGGCAGCATATTGATAGGTCTTGTTTTTTTATCCATTCAGTGACTCTATGTCTTTTGTTTCGTGCATTCTATCCATTTATATTTAGGGTGATTATTGATAGGTATGTGCTTATTTGCATTGCAACCTTTAGATTTGTGTTTACCAAAAGTTCAAGGTTAACTTCCTTACTATCTAAGACTCTAACTTAACTCACTTCATATGCTATTACAAACACAATCTAAAGGTTCTTTGTTTTTCTTCCTCCTTCTTCTTTATCCTCCATTCTTTCAGTATTACGTATCATATTCTGTACTCTGTCTATCCCTTATTTGATTTTGGGGATAGTTAATTTAATTTTGCATTTGCTTAGTAATTAGCTGTTCTACTTTCATTACTGTGGCTTTATTACCTCTGGTGACAGCTATTAAACTTAGGAACAGTTCCACCTACAGCAGTCCCTCCAGAATACACTAGAGAGATGGTTATTGGGAGGTAAATTCTCTCAGCTTTTGCTTATCTGGAAATTGTTTAATCCCTCCTTCAAATTTAAATGATAGTCTTGCTGGATAATGTATTCTTGGTTCAAGGCCCTTCTGCTTCATTGCATTAAATACATCATGCCACTCCCTTCTGGCCTGTAAGTTTCTGTTGAGAATTCTAATGATAGCCTGAAGGGCTTTCCTTTGTATGTGTTCTTATCTCTCTCTCTGGCTGCTTTAAATAGTTTTTCCTTATACTTAATCTTTGCCATTTTAATTACTATATGTCTTGGTGTTGTCTTCCTTGGGTCTCTTGTGTTGGGAGATCTGTGCATCGCCATGGCCTGAGAGACTCTCCTACCCAGATTGGGGAAGTTTTCAGCAACTGCCTCCTCAAAGACATTTTCTATCCATTTTTCTCTCTCTTCTTCTTCTGGTACCCCTATAATGCGAATACTGTTCCGTTTGGATTAGTCACACAATTCTCTCAATATTCTTTCATTCTTAGACATCCTTTTTTTTCTTTGTCTCAGCTTCTTTGTATTCCTTTTCTCTTGTTTCTATTTCACTTATCATCTCCTCCATTGTATCCAATCTGCTTTTAATACCGTCCATTGTGCTCTTCAACGATTGGATCTCTGACTGGAATTCATTCCTGAGTTCTTGAATATCTTTCTGTACCACCATGAGCATGTTAATGATTTTTATTTTGAACTCCCTTTCAGGAACAGTCATGAGGTTAATGTCATTTAAATCTTTCTCACGAGTGGTAATAATAATTTTACTCTGAACCAGGTTCCTTTGGCATTTCATATTTGTATATGGCACCCTCTAGTGCCCAGAACCTCTACTCCCTGGAGCTGCTCAGCCCCTGAAGCAATGTCAGGGGTCTCAGGGGAGTGGTATTGGTGCCTGGGGGGAGGAAAGAGCTGTTTCCTGCTACCGGCTGCTATGCCTGTCTCCACTGCCTGAACCAGTGGGCCAAGAACACAGGTATAAACCTCTATGCTTTGCATTTTTAGTTCCTGTAGAGACATCTTCCCTCTGGATTGCCTAACACCATGTTAGTGTTTGCTGGTTTTCAAGCCAGGTGGGGGTGGCTGGGAGAAAGTTGCAATATGCTGCGTATCACAGAGGGGGTCCTTGGAGCTGTGTAGCCAGCCAGGGAACTGGAGCACCTGAAGATCGTCTAAGAAGGAAGATTTCTTTTTTCTCCTTAAATACGAGAGTCTCTATGGCAAACTCCCAACCTGTTGGGCAGAATGCAGTCAGACAATTTTGTGTACCTGTCCTCTCTCCTGAGCAGTAAGCTCTGTGCAGTGCTTGCCCCTTTAGCAGCCCTGTTACTAAGGGCTTCCTTGTTAGGAAGTCTCTCAGACTACCCACCTTTCTTTTGTCCTAGAGCAGCTGAATATGGATCCCTGCTTTCCACAGTGGCTGAAATCTCAGTCTCCAGGAATTCTGCCTGTCTTAGCTTTCCAACCCCGTAATCATGAGAGTATCATGCAAGCACCACGAAATGTAGGTTTGTGCTCCCAGAGCAGATCTCTGGAATTAGGTATTCGGCAGTCCTAGGCCTCCACTCCCTCCCTGCTCAGTTTATCTTCCTCCTGCCCATGAGCTGTTGTGTTGGAAGGGCTTGGGTCCCACCGGGCCACAGCTTTAGTACGTTACCCTGTTCTGTGAGGTCTGCTCTTTTCTCCAGTTGTATGCAGTCTGGCGTATTCCTCTTTCCTGTTGCTCTTTCAGGATTAGTTGTATTTATTATATTTTTGTATTATATGCAGTTTTAGGAGGAGGGCTGTGTCTCACCTCTCACACTGCCATATTTAATCCCCCATTTTTGTAATGCAGATTGTTTTAAGCTCTCACAGTTTATTTGCCAAGATAGACCACATCCTAAGCCACATTACAAACCTCAGCACATACACACACACACAAAAAATTGAAATAATGCAGAGTGAGTTATCTGATTAGAATGGAATCTAACTAGAAATTCATAATAGAAAGGCAATAGGAAATCTCTAAACATGTGAAAAATAAATAGCTAACTTCTAAATAAGCCATGGAAAAATCTCAAACCTCATGCCTAATACCCAGGAAACAACTGAAAATGGATCATGGGAGTAATGTAAAATGTATAAATGAATTTTTTTAGGATAAACTCTTTGGAATCAAAACTTGAAACCATACACAGTTTTGAAATAAAAAAATTCCTATATTTAACACCAAAGCATGCTCAATAAAAGGAAAATTTGATAAATTAGATCTCGAGTCAAATCTCAACTCAGTCTCAAAACCAGTGTTCAAGATTTTTGTTTTGTGAAAAAAAAAGGATGAAATGATGACAAAGGATGAAACAACACAATGGGAAAAATTATTTGTAAACCATATATGTTATGAAAGGACATGTTTAGAATTCCAAAAGAACTCTTAAAACTCAACAAACAATAAGAGCAAACAATCCAGTTTCAAAGAAAGGATATGCAGATTCCACATAAGCTCAAAAAAAGATGTTAAATGTCATTAGCCAAGAGAAATTTGTGAGCTATATCTATAATAAAAAAATACTACAAACCTATCAGAATAACTAAAAGCAAAAAGTAGTCTCAACACTACATGCTGGCAAGGATGCAGAGAAACTGGATCATTCTGCTGGTGAGAATTGTACGCTTCCTCTGGAAAAAAGTTAGTAGTTTCTTGTAAAACTACATAATAAAAGGCAACCTACAATATGGTAGAATATATTCATAAATTATATATCTGAAAAGAGGTTAATATCCAAAATATGTAAAGAACTCATATGACTCAACACCAATAAACAAAAATAAAAAAATGGTCAGAGGATTTGAACAGACATTTCTCCAAAGAAGACATACCACTGCCAAGCCAACAGGCATATGAAAAAATACTCCATATCACTAATCATCAGGGAAATTCAAATAAAAACCAGAATGAGATATCACCTCACAGCAGTAAGAATGGCCATTATCCAAAAGACAAGAAATAACAAGTGTTGGAGAGGATGTGGAGAGAAGAGAGACACTGTTGGTGGGAATGTAAATTGGTGAAGCCACTGTGGAAAGCAGTATAGAGGTTCCTCAAAAAAACTAAGAATAGAAATACAGTACAACTCAGTGATTCTGCTTCTAGGAATTTACCCAAAGAGAACAAAATATCTGAATCAAAAAAATATATACACCCCATGTCTATCACTGCATTATTTACAATAGCCAAGATATGGAAGCAACCAGTGTCCACCAATAGATGAATGTACAAAGATATTCAATGGAATACTATTCATCCATACAAAGAAAAAAATCCTTCCATTTGTGACAACATAGATATACCTAGAGGACATTATGCTAAATGAAATATGCCAGGTGGAGAAAGAAAAATACCATATGATTTCATTTTTATGTGGAATCTAAAATCAGAACAAAATAAAATGAACAAAAGAGCAATAAACCCAGAGACACTGAGAAGTGACTAGTAGTTACCATGGGGGAGGGATTGGAGTGGGTGACTGAAAAATCTGATGGGGATAAAGAGGCACAAAATCTTACTTGTAACATAAATTAGTCGTGGGGATGAAAGTACAGCATAGAGAACATAGTCAATAGTTCTAAACATCTTTCTATGTTGACAGGTAGTAACTACACTAGTTGCAGTGGGCATTTAATAATGTACTGCCAAATCACTAGGTTGTAGACTTGAAAACAATATAATATGACATATCAACTATAATTCAATAAGAAATAAAATAAAATAAATACACACATGGTTACCATAAAACCCAGATTTTGCATTCTTGGATATTTATCTGCATGAAATGAGAACACCCTAAATCTCTACATTAATATTCATAGCATTTTTTGTTTTTACAATAACTCAACTGAATCAGCAACAAAACAGAGCAAACTTTTGGTCCACAGAATTTAGATGACTCTCCAGGAAAATGTGTTTAATGAAAAAGGTGATCCCAAAATGTTACATAGTATATGATTCCATTTACATACATTTTGGAGAAGATCAAATTTCTGAAATGGACAGCAAATTAATACTTGCCAGTGATTAAATATGGGGTAGTGGGATGGGGGCAGGTTTGGTTATAAAAGGGTAAAATATGGTATGCTTGTGTTGATGGAACTATTCTGTATCTTTTCTGAGGTGGTTGCACATATTTATATATACAATATAAATTATAGACAACTAAATATACACAACAGAGTGGTGGATTACATTAATGCCATTTTTTAGCATAACATTATACTATAATTTTGCAGGATATTACCTTTGAGGTATTTGTGCTCTTTATAAAGAGTCTTTGAGTTTCTGACAATTATTTGTTAAACTAAATTTGGGTTTACTTTCATTTCAATAAAAATTTCAGTTTAAATTTGGTTTACTTGAGAAGTTAACAGAATAATAAGGTACCTGGATAGTAGTGAAAAGTGTAGGTGAAATAAAATGAGGTTTTAGAAATGTGCAGATGGCATATCACAGTAGCTTTTGTTGATTATGGTAAGAGATTTGATTTTGTGATAAATTCAATGCAATTATATTGATGGGTTTTAGGATGAAAACTTCTATCACTTGATTTATACCTTAATAGACCATTCATGTTTCTGGTGGAGGAGAACAGGTGGAATAAGAAGACAGCAGAAAAAGAAGTTAGGATGAGATTGTAAAAGATCAGCCAGATAAGATAGTGACCTGTATTAAACAACAGTGTGTAGAGAAGGAGATAGATTTGACATACCTTCTGGATATATAATGTTACACTTAATATATTTGGATGTGTGTAGGTAAAATGTTAATTAAAAGTCTTTCTTGAATTCCCTATTTGTCCTCTCTGAGCTACACTGTCTTCCCAATGACCCCACACACAGAATTACTGTTCAACAATTTAATGGATAATGGGGATATTTCCTGAGTTAGAGAAAACTAGACTGACAATGAGGAGCAAAGTAATTCATTTTCATATAGATGATACATCTACCTGTATATACCTGACATTTATGAGAGCTAAATATTCCAATATCTTTTTTTTGGAATTTTAATTAGCATGTGTGTCACTATTAATTTATACTAAATAATGTACAATTTGTTCAAGTATACTATTAGTATTAATTAAATGTAGTTAAATCTACTGGCTTTTTAAAATCAAATATGAAATTCTCAATTATCTTGAAATTTAATTATACTTTATAATTATGTGTGTACTTATATAGAGAGAGTAGATCATTATTTTGAGAGGTAGTTCTGAAAATTATCAATTGTTTCATTCATTGATTTCTAAATCATGCAGTATTGATACTAAAGTCAACCTTGTTTGGGACAAGGTTGAGGGTATTGCCTGAGGGTCACTGGCAAAGTACATGTGCATTTACACTGAAAAAAAATGTGAAAATATTCATCCTCAAATCACAGTGCCTAAGAAAATGTAACCATTGGTTACAAGATTTCAAATACAAAACACTTGTGGATAGTGAACAATATCAAGTTGTAAAATTATATACACACTTTCAATGGAAATAATTTTGACAATTAAATTTTAAGTATGCCTACTCATTATGTTGCTTCTGTACATATATAAAATCAAGCAAGGAAAATATTTATTTTTGTTCTATAGTCACAGAATTATTTTTCTATTATACTAATTTAGCTAGTTGTCATTAAAAATTTCACAATATTTTTGAAATGTTTTCACTTTTAATAATGGAAACTTTAATAGGACTGAATATATAAAGCAAATCAATAATAGATTGTTGTCAGATCATTGGGTCTTATGGCAAAATATGTAACTGTTTTAATCCTCAGTTTTCTCATTCGAAATGTCAGAATAATAACACATGCTGCATAAATACAATACCAGATTTAATTTCAAGCATCAAAACAGCAACATGCCTTTAGGAAGAAATTCATTTTCTATGGCTAAATCTATATTATAAGATATTACTCGAACGAAAGTGTTAAATGCAAGCTGTTGAATCAATTACTGGTTATTTCTACATCTTGAATGAGTTCATCTAAGGGGCTTTAAGAGGAATGCTTTGTGAAGATAGAATTAGGCAATAAGAACAATTATTTGTGAATTTTATTTTTTTAAATAAATGTTTCTGTTTACTACATTCAAAATTACCTTCTATTTATATCTCTTAGATAAAAAGTGATTCACTTTTGAGCACATTGGTGTTATGTGCAGTGTTAATCAAGAGCAATTTCTAGCAATAAAAATAAAAATGATCTTGCTGTTTCAAATTATGTTATTTAAAAAGAGAAAAGCAGCCCCTGACATCTAAGAGCTGCCCTGGTACTTCAGCTAGGCTTTGTTTTTCTGCTGTCAAAAATAATTTCACAAAAGATCAACATTAGAAATGACCTTTCTGTGACCATGATGGATCAAGACACAGACTAGAGCTCCCTGTAATTATGTCTGAAAAAATAAATCATAAATATTTTCCAAGACACAAAATACCAAGATCCCCTCTCAAGAATAATATAAGGGGTTAACTGATGAATCTTTACAAATTATAGTTTAGTTTCACTCTAGCTTGCTCTCTTCAGAGCAAGATTTACTGAGATACTCAGTTGTAATTATCCTTGAATCTTATCCAAACCCTGGCTTCCTTGGGTCATTTCCCAAATCACCAAACCAAAACCCAGTTCCTATCAATGCATTCTTTCTAACACCATTTTACTGAAATGCCCACAGACAATGTTACAAATTTTCATCCAAAGGTTTAAGAGAATTAAAAGATATATGCATAGAAGGTATATGCATTTCATTTACAAATAAGGAAGAAAAACATGCTACTTTTATGAATAAATCCATCTCTAATGCAAGAACCAAATATTTTGCCCATGTTAGTATGTTTTTATAATATTTCCTTGTATTCTAATTTGATACTCATTTGCTTAAATTATGAAAACTTCCTTACTAATTTATTTCATTCTTTCTATGTGCTCATTTATCTGCTTTTTGGTAATATGGAGAAATGTTTTAAGTGGTCCCTTATTAAATTATAAACTTCTTAAATATAGACATCATATCTAAGGTATATGCTTAGTTAACTATAGGATTATTTTATTGGTGTAAGTGTTCACTAAACACTGAAGTTATTCTATACATGAATAACATGTTATCTCAACATGAGCTGGTTGATGCATTAAGCCAGTGACAATTAAGTGCATAGGAGACAAAGAACAATTTAAAGTATATGAATAAATGCCAAATTGCATGGTATATATTAGTGATGCTAATAGGAGGAAAATTTACAAATATATGATATCGTTCCTAAAATTATATGCTGTTTAGGAAATAAGAATCAAATGAAACAAAGAAACCATTATTCCAATGGGCATACAAGAGTTTGAGCTCAAGTTAGTGAGTCTCATAGCGACAGGAGGATTTGATATTTGTGCACATGTAAAAGAGAAAGTAAATTCTCAAAGCATTTTCTAGCAAAAATTTTAAAAAGTAAATACGAAATATAATGTGATCTCTTGGGAACGGTAAGGACATTGACCTAATTGGATTAGATGACTAGTTTATTCTATGTCATAGCAAAGTTTTATATTCACTGAAGTTGCTCAAAATTTAAGTTAATAACTTCAAATGACTCATAACGCAAAAAGAATATTGGGTCATAAACATCAAGAAAGTTTCATCCTATTGGAATAACCAGTCAGAGCATAAGAATTATATGAAAAAGGATAAAAGATGTTAGGTAGAAGATTAGAAACAGGTGCAAAACATATTTGTTGAGCGTCTTAGTACAATTTCTTCCTTAATGCAGAAGAATGTAGATAAATGAAGAGGACATGGAAATAAAAAGAAATTGGAGCACATAATACAAATAAAATAATAATTTATTAGCACAGCTATCATGAACACACATGGTAATAATGGTTTCTTTGTTTCATTTGATTCTCATTTCCTACATAGCTTATAGTTTTAGGAACAGTATCATATATTTTTAACAACAAATTACTGTTGTAAATCAAAGTGGAATATTTGTACTTTGCCTTAGGCAAATATTTTTGCTTTGCATTTATACTGAAATAATAATAAAAGTAACATAGATACACAAACACCCATAAATACGGAGATTTTATTTTTTTGTTTGTTTACATATATCTTGTTCACAGCTCAAGTGATCCAGGCTTTAATTACAAAGCAAGATGTAGGCATTGTGAAAACCATTTTCATTCTTGAAAACTAAATCAAATTATATATATGAGATAAGTCATCCTCACTACTTTTTTTTGTTTTAGTATAAAATTGAGGTAGAGCAGGGAAATAGGACAGGGATCATGCAATTGTAAAATCTACTTAGCCTGGGAAAAAGACTCAGTTTATTCTTTACCTTAATCTATATGCTGTACTTCCTCTTCTTCCAGCCCCTTAATCAGTTAAGTAACTTTGTAACCAGGACAAGAAATAGAACTCCAAAGTGTAAATGATACCATATGGATAAATAATGCTGAGATCCAAATCAACACAGTCACCTAAATAACCATATAAAGACAAAACTTCAAAGGAAGTATAATCATGAATCACCTGTATACATCATGTCTTATGCTGACCCTTATCCAAAAGACCCTATAAAATCCCAAACCCTAAGTCCTTAAGGGCACCTCACCTCTGAGGTTGCCCACACTCCCCTTTTTTCAAGTGTGTACTTTTTCCCTTAAACGAAGACTTCTTACTGCTCAAGTTCTTGTGTTTTGCTTCTGCGCTCTTCCAGGGTGTATTTTCTGCCTTAAAGACTCTTACTGTTCAATTTCCTGTGTTTTGTCTCTGTGCTCTTCCAGTGGTAAGCATATTTGTTATTTTGCTATTTCATCCTATTTTCTAGAATTAAACATAAGTCCTCACTCTATCTTACTTCAGACAAGTAGGGAGGGGCTACTAAGATCTCTGATTTGGACTTGAAAATCAGAACTGGACAGGACTGCAGCTGTATGATCATACTTTTTAGTAGCTTGCTGTCAAATCTTAGGCACTCTATTACAGGAGGTAATAAAAATTATCTTGCTTGCTTTGTTTTAACTCTGACTTCCCCACATCTCTAAACTGAATACCTTCCCAACACTTGTACTTTCTTCTTAGATCCAATATTATTTGCTTTGAAAGGTCTCATCTAATGGGATTAATTTCTGGAGAGTCTGGGAGAAGCTTTTGTTGCCAACCACAAGCTCTGCCCTCTACCCTCAGGAAAGTAATTAACAGCTCAGATCACTCAACCTTTTCAGATTCCTCCAGATTTCACCTATGTGCCACAGGTACCCTGATCTGTCAGTTGTCCCTAAAGTGAACATGCCATAAACAGCTGAAATTTAAGGAAGATCACACAATTGAAATTCCCCAATGTAGAGTGGGCAGAAAGGAAGATGATTAATTCTTAAGTATTCTTTGAAATTTGCTTTAGAATGGAATAAAAATCTCTGTTAACCTATTAGATTGATTTGGGTCTTTATTGTCCTAATTTTCTTTTAAACCTTATGAAATATGATGGGTAACATTGTAAAAGGCTGATGAAAGGAATCCCACAATTTTGTGCAGAGCCTGAAACTAATTAAGGGTATTATTTATTTAGGTAAATTTATAAGTCAAGACTAAAACTTTACTAGTAGATACTCTGCAATACATCATTTTTTTTAGCTGCAACTATTTTTTTTTATTTTGGTATCATTAATATACAATCATATGAGCAACATTGTGGTTACTAGATTCCCCCCATTATCGAGTCCCTACCACATACTGCAATAGAGTCACTGTCCATCAGCTTAGTAAGATGTTATAGAGTCACTATTTGTCTTTTCTGTGGCATACTGCCTATCCCCGGCCCCTCCCACATTATGTGTGCTAATTGTAATGCCCCTTATTCCCTTTATTCCTCCCTTCCTACCCACCTTCCCCATCGCTTTCCCTTTGGTAACTATTAGTCCATTCTTAGCTTCTGTGAGTCTGCTGCTGTTTTGTTCCTTCAGTTTTTGCTTTGTTCTTATACTCCACAGATGAGTGAAATCATTTGGTACTTGTTTTTCTTGGCCTGGCTTATTTCACTGAGCATAATACCCTCTAGCTTCATCCATGTTGCTTCAAATGATAGGATTTGTTTTCTTCTTATGGCTGAATAATATTCCATTGTGTATATGTACCACATCTTCTTTATCCATTCATCTACTGATGGACACTTAGGTTGCTTCCATTTCTTGGCTATTGTAAATAGTGCTGCAATAAACATAGGGGTGCACATGTATTTTGAAACTGGGCTCCTGCATTCTTAGGGTAAATTCCTAGGAGTGGGATTGCTGGGTCAAATGGTATTTCTATTTTGAGTTTTTGAGGAACCTCCATACTGGTTTCCACAATGTTTGAAATAATTCACATTCCCACCAGCAGTGTAGGAGGGTATCCCTTTCTCCACATCCTTGCTCGCTTTTTTTTGTTGTTTGTCTTTTGGATGTTGGCCATCCTAACTGATGTGAGGTACTATCTCACTGAGGTTTTAATTTGCATTTCTCTGATGATTAGCAATGTGGAGCATCTCTTCATGTTCCTGTTGGCCATCTGAATTTCTTCATTGGAAAATTGTCTGTTTGTATCGTCCACCCATTTTTTAATAGGGGTATTTGCTTTTTGGGTGTTGAGGCATGTATGTTCTTTATATATTTTGATGTTAACCCCTTGTTGCATATGTCATTTACGAATATATTCTCCCATACTGTAGGATGCCGTTTTGTTCTGTTGATGGTGTCCTTTGCTGAGAAAGCTTTTTAGCATGATGTAGTCACATTTGTTCATTTTTGCTTTTGTTTCCCTTGCTTGATGAGATTCGTTCTGGAAAAAGTTGTTCGTGTTTATATTCAAGAGAGTTTTGACTATGCTTTCTTCTAAGAGTTTTATGGTTTCATGACATACATTCAGTCATGACTTACTTGATCCATTTTGAATTTACTTTTGTGTATGGGGTTAGACAATAATCTAGTTTCATTCTCTTGTATGCAGCAGTCCAGTTTTGCCAACACAAGTTGTTGAAGAGGCTGTCACATCCCCATTATACATCCATGGCACCTTCATTGTATATTAATTGACCATATATGCTTGGATTTATACTGGGATCTCTCTTCTGTTCCACTGGTCTATGGGTCTGTTCTTGTACCAGTACAAAATTGTTTTGATTACTGTGGCTTTGTAGTATAGCTTGAAGTCAGGGAACATAATGCCCCCAGCTTTCTTCTTCCTTTTCAGCATTGCCTTGGCTATTTTGGGTCTTTGCTGGTTCCATGTGAATTTTCGAACTATTTGCTTTAGTTTATTGAAGAATGCTGTTAGAATTTTGACAGGGATTGAGTTGCTTTAGGCAGAATGGCCACTTTGACAATATTAATTCTTCTTTTCCATGACCACAGGACGTTTCCATTTATTGGTATCTTCTTTCATGAGTGTCTTGTAGATTTCAGAGTGTAGGTCTTCACTTCCTTCATTAGGTTTATTTCTAGGTATTTTATTCTTTTTGATGCAATTGTGAATGGAATTGTTTTCCTGATTTCTCTTTCTGTTAGTTCATAGTTAGTGTATAGGAATGCAACAGATTTTTGTCTATTAATTATGTATCCTGAATTCAGTTATTAGATCGAGTAGTTTTGGAGTGGATTCTTTAGGGCTTTTTATGTGCAATATAATGATCTCTGCAAAAAGGAACAGTTCAACTTCTTCTTTGCCAATCTGGATGCCTTTTATTTCTTTGTGTTGTCTGATTGCCCTGGCTTGGACTTCCATAACTATTTTGAATAAAAGTGAGGAGACTGGGCATCCTTGTCTTGTTCCCGATCTTAAAGGAAAAGGTTTCAGCTTCTCACTTTTAAGTATGATGTTGGCTGGGTTTGTCATATATGGCCTTTATTATGCTGAGGTACTTGCCCTCTACACACATTTTGTTGAGAGTTTTTATCATGAATGGGTATTGAATTTTGTCGAATGCTTTTTCAGCATCAATGGGAAGCTCATGTGGTTTTTGTTCTTCTTTTTGTTGATGTGGTGGATGATGTTGGTTGATTTTGGAATGTTGTACCATCCTTGCATCCCTGGAATAAATCCTACTTGATCATGCTGGATGATCTTTTCGATGTATTTTTGAATCCAGTTTGCTAATATTGGTCTATAATTTTCTTCTTTATAGTGTCTTTGCCGGGTTTTGGTATTACAGTGATGCTCGCCTTGTAGAATGCATTTGGGAGTATTCACTCTTCTACTTTTTGGAAAACTTTAAGGAGGATGAGTATTAGGTCTTCACAAAATGTTTGACAAAACTCAGCAGTGAAACCATCTGGTCCAGGAGTTCTGTTCTTAAGTAAGTTTTGATTACCAGTTCAATTTCCTTGCTGGTAATTGGTCTATTCAGATTTTCTGTTTCTTCCTGGGTCAGCCTTGGAAGGTGGTATTTTTCTAGAAAGTTGTTCATTTCTTTTAGGTTATCCAGTTTATTAGTACATAATTTTTCATAGTATTTTCTCATAATTCTTTGTGTTTTTGTGGTGTCCTTAGTGATTTTTCCCTTCTCATTTCTGATTCTGTTTATGTGTGTAGATTCTCTTTTTATCTTGATAAGCCTGGCCACGGGTTTACCAATTTTGTTTATTTCCTCAAAAACCAGCTTCTGCTTTCATTGACTCTTTCTATTGTTTTCCTCTTCTCGATTTTATTTATTTATGCTCTAATCTTTATTATGTCTCTTCTTCTACTGACTTTGGGCCTCATTTGTTCTTCTTTTTCTAGTTTCATTAATTGTGAGTTTAGACTGCTCATATGGGATTGTTCTTCTTTCCTGAGGTAGGCCTGTATTACAGTGTACTTCCCTCTTAGCACAGCCTTTGCTGTGTCCCTCAGATTTTGTGGTGTTGAATTATTGTTGTCATTTGTCTCCATATATTGCTTGATCTCAGTTTTTATTTGGTTATTAATCCATTGATTATTCAGGAGCATGTTATTAAGCTTCCATGTGTTTGTGGGCTTTTTTATTTTCTTTGTGTAATTTATTTCTAGTTTCATACCTTTGTGATCTGAGAAGCTGGTTGGTTCAATTTCAATCTTCTTGAATTTACTGAGGCTATTTTTGTGGCTTAGTATATGATCTATTCTTGAAAACGTTCCATGTGCAATTGAGAAGAATGTGTATCCTGCTGCTTTTGGGTGCAGAGTTCTGTAGATGTCTGTTAGGTCCATCTGTTCTAATGTGTTGTTCAGTGCCTCTGTCTCTTTACTTCTTTTCTGTCTGGTTGATCTGTCCTTTGGAGTGTGTGGTGTGTTTAAGTCTTCTAAAATTAATGTATTGCATTCTATTTTCCCCTTTAATTCTGTTAGTATTTGTTTCACATATGTAGGTGCCCCTGTGTTGGGTGCATAGATACTTATAATAGTTATATCCTCTTGTTGGACTGATCCCTTTATCATTATGTAATGTACTTCTTTGTCTCTTGTGACTTTCTTTGTTTTAAAGTGTATTTTGTCTGATACAAGTACTGCAACTCCTGATTTTTCCTATTTGTTGCATGAAATATCTTTATCCATCCCTTAACTCTCAGTTTGTGTATATCTTTGGGTTTAAAGTGAGTCTCTTGTAGGCAGCATATAGACAGGTCCTGTTTTATTATCCATTTTCAGTAACTCTATGTCTTTTGATTAGTGCATTCAGAACATTTACATTTAGGGTGATTATAGATAGGTATGTACTTATTGCCATTGCAGGCTTTAGATATGTGGTTACCAAAGATTCAAGGTAATTTATTTACTATCTAATAATCTAATTTAACTCTTTAATATACTATGTAATATGTCATTTTTACCAGCACTAAATCATTTAGAGACTCTTAGAGTTACTAATTTCCCATTTTAAACTGCTAGATATATCAATTTTCTTGGGATTAGAAATGTATATGCTATTTTAACGTCTTAATGTTTCTTATCCAATTCCTATAACTCTACTAGTCCACCGTATATTTGTTTTTCATAGTTCCCAATAAGAAACATCAGAATAATCAGCTGTACCACAATTTTGTCCATATCTATCTGGCATTCATGTTACCCAACACAGGAAATAAAATAATTTGAGAATATGGAAATGTTATGCTTTGCCTAACAAAGTTGTGAGTGAGGTAGAATGTATTAAAATGTGCATTTTTCTACTTCTCTAAATGTTATATCACTTTTATACATGCCAATATACACATATATGTATGTATACACATAAATATAGTCATATATATATATATCACTATACATCTCAAGGATTATGAATTTACTAATTATTTTATGGATCCTTGATAAAATAAATGAAGCATAGTTTAAATGGTGGTCTTTAGAGTCATATCATTCAGGTTCTGATCCTAAATTAATGACTAACTACTAGATATACTTAATTAGGGTTTCTGTATGTGCCTGGCATCTGCTGTTTGCCCTCTAGACCATTACATATATTTCTGCATACACTTCACTATTCCCAGGAGAGTGACCCTTCAGAATGAATACCAAGATTGGTTGCTTATGTATTTGAGGAGCACAGGGATGGATTTAATAAAACAAGCCTTTTCCTTACCATGGTTGATATAGCTACTGTCACCACCTGCACCTGAACAAACTGCAAGTAGCAGTAGTGTTCTTGCACTCTTCCAGATCTCAAAAGTCAACTATACACATTTCTTCTCAGATTTATTTTTTATAACATAATGGTTGTGAATATTTACAGTGTGGAAATCAGCAAAACCATAAATCTGGGATTTTTTCCCATCTCAGTTAGCTGATTGACCAATACACACAGTCGGCACCACCAAGTTACTAACTAGTGAGTTAACTATATTGGATTCTTTGTGTCATGAAAAGTATGGTGCTTTGTGCTCATACAGTCATATTTTTAGTCATAGATATGTCTTCCCTGCCCATTGACTTTCCAGCATCATCATTGTGA
Organism: Phataginus tricuspis; assembly: GCA_029783875.1. Taxonomy (NCBI): domain Eukaryota; kingdom Metazoa; phylum Chordata; class Mammalia; order Pholidota; family Manidae; genus Phataginus; species Phataginus tricuspis. The sequence continues at coordinate 8,737,110 of JAQQAC010002701.1, forward strand.
ATTTAGACAATGCCTTATCTATTGCTGCAATAATACACAGTTTCTTATTTTATTATGGAGGACTCAATTTCTTCTCTATATTGGACAACATTTTGAGGGTTGGGCTATTTATTGGATGAAATATCAACATATCTTCTAATAAGGGCCAAGATTTGATGGAGGATCTCTTATACCCCAAAAACATACAGGCCCAAGAATCAAATAATGAATGTAGTTGAATGTGTCCTGTATTACTAATACACCCACTAACTACTTGAAGTTGATTACTGTCTTTGTGCTTAGGGCTTAGTAGATATGAGCCCCTGGGAACCTGAGTGAAATGTTTCTAACAGGGGCCCAGTGAATTAAAACTGAGGACTGCCTTCTGGACATTTTAGGCATCATATGTGCCAAGACAGTGTTATGTCTAAAAGAGTGAAATGGTTGAATTAAGAGTAGGAGGACAGAAGAAAAAAATAATGATTTTTAAAATAGCATTTTGTCTGTCTTATATAACTTAAATTCATACAGTAATTGAATATTTAACATGCAAGAAAATTAAAACACATCAGTTAAATAACCTGCCTTCTCACACACCTAGTACTTAATTTTATGGTAAATCAAGTTGTAGAGCATGTTGTCTATTAGTTTTGTCAATTTATTTCCCTGGTTACAACTGAAACAAAGTAATTCATTAATAATTCTTGTATTAAAAATACATTATCTTTTTTCAACTCTCAAGTTTTATTAATTTTTATTAATACACTGTACCTGACAAAAACCTATTTTAATAAAAGGAAAGAAATGATTATTTTTCATGTTGTTAATAAATTGTACTTGCACCCCTTCTCTCTTTTTGAGATGATGGCACAAGTTATTGGATAATGCTGAATGATAGTAAATGGCATTTGCAGTCATCATCATTAGAAGCAATAATATAGAACAATTATAACAAAATGAATACTGCCACATTCTCACCCACCTACTTCTGTGTCATTGTATTAGGATTGATGATGAGATATATAACTGTTCCAATATCACATCTTATGTTAACTTGTGGTACATTACAGTCTAAAAAAAAAAATTCAACTTTCCATCAGTGACAAGTGTATAATGAAGTTAAAAAATAAAAAAAAAAAGCTTTTCTCAAAGACCTCATCACCTATTCCTTTCTGAGCCAGAACAACTTTTTCTCTAAACATGCAAGCTTTAATAACTTGATCCTGTAATTACAGCATATGATAATTATGGGAGCAGCATGCTATTCTGTGAGCTACTTCACTGAGACATAAAAATGAGGTTCTGACCATCTCATTACTTGTGATCTCAGGTCACAACATGTCAATGTAAGAGTGTTACTCTCTTGATCTAAGCCTGAAGTCGATTTAATAATTGAAAATCAGCTCCCTGAACCATGCCTCCCCTCTCCTTGCTAGTGTGAATGGTACATGGCGCACATGCTCATCTAAAGTTCCCTGGCTTTTTTAGCTGCAACATGGTTTGCAGGAAGGACTTGTTAGTGTGGGGATGAACTAGATTTGTCTTAGTCTACATATTTGCTGTTTTTAATAAATCATTTTATTTCCCAATGATAATATAAAATCCACTCAAATTAAGTTTTCTCATCTAGGTTGATAGATAGGTTGAGTTATATTAGTTATGTAGGAATTTAACACAAATCTTTTTCAGTGTGGCTAAAATTAAGCTTTTGTCAAACACCACAAAAGCAGGGAAAACTCTGGGAATCTGATTCTTTTCTTTGCCTTTGAGATTCCCCAAATGCTAGTGGTCTAATTTTAAAATTAGGCTGGCAAAAGATGGTAAACATCACATAAAGTATGGCTTCTGAGTGACATTGACAAAGTTCAGATAAATACACAGCCCCAAAAGTAAAGTTTTAATAGAAAAGTAATTGAGCAGAAAGGAACCATTTGAAAAGAATGCTGATGAACTTAATAATTGATTGAAAACTTACAATGGGTCAGGTACTCTAATAAATTATTTGGATAAGTAATCTCATTTAACCCAAAGCCAACACTGTCATATTGGTGTTATTATTCCCCTTTCACAATAGATATTGTTTTTTAAAAGATTAAGTTACTTAGATGAAGTTAAAAGGAAGTGTCAAAGACATGACTAGACCTCAAGTCTTCCTTAGTCACCAGGCAATGTTGAGGCAAAACAAAAGGTAAAGAGCCACCAGATAGTGCTGCTTTGACTTACTACGTTGTTCTTGGCTTCAATAAACATTTACATGAAGGGCCATATTAAAATCTTACAGGGCTTGGCCTTTTATTGCTGAGACATTTGAGAGTAATAGCTCGAGGAATAAAACCTTCAGGAATTCAATAAAAGTGGTAGCAAATCTCCCTGAACAGGCTGACTCAGGAGATGTTTACCTACAGACAAACATTTCTCTTTCCTGATGCCTTAGATGTTCCTAGTGACAGAAGAGCTTCCTAAGAACTGAGGTTATGAAATTTCCATTAACTTCTCCCCAAGGTAGGAGTAGAGAAAGGGTAAAGTTTTATAACATTTGCATTATAAATTAGGGAAAGGGAACAGAAAACTATCCAAAGTGCATTCTATGACACATTCACAGAATTTTAAAAATCACATTCCATTTTGTATTTACAGAAATAATTACCTTCAAGAAAAATATGAAGTCCCTATTTGCAAAAGTTGAATAAAATTTATGTAATTTTCCTTTTTAAAATAAATATAAAGTTATACTATTAATATGATCTTACACAAATATATAATAATAAGGTTAAACTAGGGGAGAAGGTAGTCTTTAAAAATATATGTGTGTGTTTATGAATGTGCAAGACCTAAATGGAACCTACAGTTCTGGAGATGTTCAGGGAAATAGGAAAGAAAAAATTGATGAGCAAAGACCATATTTGGGGGCTTTATAGTATACATAATATATAAATAGTTTTTTCCATGATTTTGTAAAAATTTTAAATCATGAATTTCATAATATTGAGAGTATTTAATTTAATCTGAAATGTCTAGTTCTACTTCTTTAGATGGAACATAAAACTCCATCTAAAATCAAAGGAAGTATTGTTATGTGAGATTTCCATGTCAAATTAGAGTGATAACTAATATTCACAGAGCACTTACTTTTAAAAACCACATATGGGAGATAGGATTAAAGATGGTGGCGTGAGAGGTGAGACAAAGGCTTCCTCCTAAAACCACATATAATATGAAAATATAATTAATACAACTAATCCTGGAAAAGCAACAGGAAAGAGGACTGCACCAAACTGCATACAGAGCAGACCTCACAGAACAGGGTAATGTACCAAAGCTGTGGCCCAGTGGGACCCAACCCCTTCCCCCACCCCAGATCACCAATGAGAGGAAGAGAAACTGAGCAGGGAGGGAGTGGAGGCCTGGGACTGTTGAATACCTAACTCTGGAGATCTTCTCTGGGAGCACAAACCTACATTTCATGGTGCTTGCATGATACTCTCATGATTATGGGGTTGGAAAGCAAATAAAGGGAGAATTCCTGGAGAGATTGATATTCCAGCCATTTTTGGAAAGCTGGGATCCATATCGAGCTGCTCTGGGACAAAAGAAAGGTGGGCAGTCTGAGAGACTTCCTAACAAGGAAGCACTTATCAATAGGGCTGCTAAAGGGGCAAGGATTGCACAGAGCTTACTGCTCAGGAGAGAGGACTGGTAGACAAAATTTTCTGGGTGCACTCTGCCTAGCAGGTTGGGAGCTTTGCCAATATAGACTCTCATATTTAAGGAGGAAAAAGAAATCTTCCTCCTTAGATGATCTTTATCTGCTCCAGCTCCCTGGCTGGTTACACAGCTCCAAGGACCCCCTCCATGAAATGCAGCCTACTACGCCTTTCTTCCTGTCAGCCCCACCTGGCTTCCAAAGCAGCAAACCCTACACTGGTGTTAGCCCAGCCAGAGGGAAGATCTGTCTATAGCAACTACAAATGCAAAGCATAGAGGCTTATACCTGTGTCCTCAGCCCACTGGTTCAGGCAGACAAGACAGGCATAGCAGGTGGGTAGCAGGAAACAGCTCTTTCCTCCCCCCAGGCACCAAACCACTCCCTTGAAACCCCAACATTGCCTCAGGGGCTCAGCAGCTCTAGGGAATTAAGCTTCTGGGCACTAGAGGGCACCATGTACAAATATGAAATGCCAAAGGAATATGGTTCAGAGTAAAATTATTAATACAACTCCTGAGAAAGTTTTAAATGACATTGACCTCATGACTGTTCCTGAAAGGGAGTTCAAAATAAAAATCATTAACAAGCTCATGGAGGTATGGAAAGATATTCAAGAACTCAGGAATGAATTCCAGTCAGAGACCCAAACATTGAAGAGCACAGTGGATGGTATTAAAATTGGATTGGATATGGTGGAGGAGACGATAAATGAAATAGAAACTAGAGAAGAGGAATACAAGTAAGCTGAGGCACAGAGAGAAAAAGGATCTCTAAGAATGAAAGAATATTGAGAGACTGTGTGAACAATCCAAATGGAACAATATTTGCATTATAGGGGTACCAGAAGAAGAAGAGAGAGAAAAAGGGATAGAAAGTGTCTTTGAGGAGGTAATTGCTGAAAACTTCCCCAATCAGGGGAAGGAGATAGACTCTTAGGCCATGGTGATATACAGATCTCCCAACACAAGGGACCCAAGGAAGACAACACCAAGACATATAATAATTAAAATGGCAAAGATCAAGGATAAGGACAGACTATTACAAGCAAGCAGAGAGAGAAATAGATCACATACAAAGGAAAGCCCATCAGACTATCATCAGACTTCTCAGCAGAAACCTTACAGTCCAGAAGGGAGTGGCATGATGTATTTAATGCAATGAAGCAGAAGGGCCTTGAACCAAGAACACTTTATCTGGCAACATTATCATTTAAAAATCAAGACAGGATTAAACAATTTCCAGATAAGCAAAAGCTGAGAGAATTTACCTCCCAAAAACCATCTCTACAGTGTATTTTGGAGGGACTGCTATAGATGGAAGTGTTCATAAGGTTTAATAGCTGTCACTAGAGATAATAAAACCACAGTAAAGAGTAGAACAGCTAATTATTAAGCAAATGCAAAAATTAAAATAACTATCTCCAAAGTCAATCAAGAGATAGACTAAGCGTACAGAATATAATACATAATATATAAAAAATGCAGGAGGAAGAAAAAGGAGGAAGAAGAAGAAAAAAAGAACCCTTAGATTGTGTTTGTAATAGCATATTAAGTGAGTTAAGTTAGACTCTTAGATAATAAGGAAGTTAACCTTCAACCTATGGTAACCACGAGTCTAAAGCTCTAAAGCCTGCAATGCAAATAAGTACATAACTGTCGATAATCACCCTAAATGTAAATTGACTGATTGTACCATTCAATAGGCATAGAGTCACTGAATGGAAAAAAAACAAGACCCATCCATATGCTGACTACAAGAGACTTACTTTAAACCCAAAGACATACACAGACTAAAAGTGAAGGGATGGAAAAAGATACTTCATGCAACTAATAGGAAGAAAAAAGCAGGAGTTGCAGTACTTGTATCAAACAAAATAGACTTCAAAACAAAGAAAGTCAAAAGAGACAAAGAAGGGCATTACATGATAAAAGGGTCAATATAACAAGAAGATATAACTATTATAAATATCTATGCACCCAACACAGGGGCACCTACATATGTGACCTACATATGTGAAACAAATACTAACAGAATTAAAAGGAGAAATAGAATGCAATGCATTAATTCTAGGAGACTTCAACACTCCACTCACTCTGAAGGACCAATCAACCAGACAGAAAATAAGTAAGGAGACAGAGGCACTGAAAAACACAATAGAACAGATGGACCTAACAGACATCTACAGAACTCTACACTCAAAATCAGCAGAATACACATTCTTCTCAAGTGCACATGGAACATTTTCAGGAATAGATCATATACAAGGCCGCAAAAAGAGCCTCAGTAAATTCAAAAAGATTGAAATTGTACCAACCAGTTTCTCAGACCACAAAGCTACAAAACTAGAAATACATTATGCAAAGAAAATAAAAAAAATCCCACAAACACATGGAGGCTTCACAACATACTCCTAAATAATCAATGGATCAATGACCAAAAAAAACAGAGATCAAGCAATATATGGAGAAAAATGACAATTATAATTCAACACCACAAAATCTGTGGGATGCAGTGAAGGCTGTGTTAAGAGAAAAGTATATTGCAATACAGGCCTGCCTCAGGAAAGAAGAACAATCCCATATGGGCAGTTTAAACTCACAATTAAATGAAACTATAAAAAGAAGAACAAATGAGACCCAAAGTCAGTAGAAGGAGGGACATAATAAAGATTAGAGCAGAAATAAATAAAATTGAGAAGAATAAAACAATAGAAATAATCAGTGAAAGCAGGAGCTGGTTCTTCAAGAAAATACAGAAAATAGATAAACCCCAAGCCAGATGTATCAAGAAAAAAAGAGAGTATATTCACATAAACAGATTCAGAAATGAGAAAGGAAAAATCACTATGGATGCCACAGAAATATAAAGAATTATTAGAGAATACTATGAAAAATTATATGCTAACAAACTGGAAAACCTAGAAGAAATGGACAACTTTCTAGAAAAATACAACCTTCCAACACTGAACCAGAAGAAACAGAAAATCTGAACAGACCAATTACCAACAATGAAATTGAGCTGGTAAATAAAAACCTACCTAAGAAATAAAATGCCTGGACCAGATGACTTCACTGCTGAATTTCATCAAACATTTAGTGAAGAACTAATACCCATCCTAATTAAAGTTTTCTAAAGAGTGGAAGACGACAGAATACTTCCAAACTCATTCTATGAGGCCAGCATCACTCTCATACCAAAACCAGGCAAAGACACCACAAAAAAAGAAAATTACAGACCAATATCCCTGATGAACATAGTTGCAAAAATACTCAATAAAATATTAACAAACCAAATTCAAAAATGCATCAAAAAGATCATCCATCATGAACGAGTAGGATTTATTCCAGGGATGCAAGGATTATACAACATTCGAAAATCCATCAACATCATCCACCACATCAACAAAAAGAAGGACAAAAACCACATGATCATCTCCATAGATGCCAATAAAGCATTTGACAAAATTCAACATCCATTCATGATAAAAACTCTCAACAAAATGCATATAGAGGGCAACTACCTCAACATAATAAAGGTCATATATGTCAAACCCACAGGCAACATTATACTTAACAGCGAGAAGCTGAAAGCTTTTCCTTTTAGATCAGAACAAGCAAGGATGCCCACTCTCCCCACTTCTATTCAACATAGTACTGGAGGTGTTAGCCATGGTAATCAGACAACACAAAGATATAAAAGGCATCCAGACTGGCAAGGGAGAAGTCAAACTGTCCCTGTTTGCAGGTGACATGATATTGTACATAAAGAACTCTAAAGACTCCACTCCAAAACTTCGAGGTCTAATATCTGAATTCAGCAAAGTTGAGCGATACAAAATTAATATGCAGAAATCTGTGGCATTCCTATACACTAACAATGAACTAGCAGAGACAGAAATCAGGAAACAATTTCATTCACAGTTGCATCAGAAAGAATAAAATACCTAGGAATAAACCTAACCAAGGAAGTGAAAGACCTACACTCTGCAAACTACAAGACACTCGAGAGAAATTAAAGAAGATACCAATAAATGGAAACACATCCCATGCTCATGGATAGGAAGAATTAATATTGTCAAAATGGCCATCCTGCTTAAAGCAATCTACAGATTCAATGCAATTCCTATCAAAATAATAAACAGCATTCTTCAACAAACTAGAGAAAATCATTCTAAAATTCATATGGATCCACAAATGACCCCGAATAGCCAAAACAATCCTGAGAAGGAAGAATAAAGCTGGGGGGATTATGCTCCCCAACTTCAAGCTCTACTACAAAGCCACAGTACTCAAGACAATTTGGTACTGACACAAGAACAGACCCATAGACCAATGGAACATACTAGAGAGCCCTGATATAATGGCAACCATATATGGTCAATTAATATAAGAAAAAGTAGCCATGGACATACAATGGGGAAATGACAGCCTCTTCAACAACTGTTGTTGGCAAAACTGGACAGCTACATGCAAGACAATGAAACTGGATTATTGTTTAACCCCATACACAAAAGTAAACTCGAAATGGATCAAGGACCTGAATGTAAGTCATGAAACCATAAAACTCTTAGAAGGCAACATAAGCAAAAATCTCCTGAATATAAGCATGAGCAACTTCTTCCTGAACCCATCTCCTAGAGCAAGGGAAACAAACACAAAAATGAACTCATGGGACTACATCAAACTGCAAAGTTTCTGTACAGCAAAGGACACCATCAACAGAACAAAAAGGCTTCCTACAGTATGGGAGAATATATTTGTAAATGACATATCTGACAAGGGGTTAACATTCAAAATATATAAAGAACTTACACACCTCCACACCCAAAAAGCAAATAACCCGATTAAAAAATGGGTGGAAGATATGAAGAGACAGTTCTCCAAAGAAAATTTTCAGATGGCCAACAGACACATGGAAAGATGCTCCACATCACTAATCATCAGGGAAATGCAAATTAAAACCACAATGATATATCACCTCACACCAGTAAGAATGACCACCATCCAAAAGACTAAGAACAACAAATGTTGGCCAGGATGTGGAGAAAGGGGAACCCTCCTACACTGCTGGTGGGAATGTAAGCTAGTTCAACCATTGTGAAAAGCAATATGGAGGTTCCTCAAAAAACTAAAAATAAAAATAGCATTTGACCCAGTAATTCTACTCCTTGGAATTTACCCAAAGAATGCAACTTCTCAAATTCAAAAAGACATATGCACCCCTGTGTTTATTGCAGCACTTTTTACAATAGCCAAGATATGGAAGCAACCTAAGTGTCCATCAGCAGATGAATGGATAAAGAAGATGTGGTACATATACTCAATGGAATACTATTCAGCCATAAGAAAGAAACATATCCTACCATTTGCAACAACATGAATGGAGCTGCAGTATAATTTGCTCAGTGAAATAAGCCAGGTGGAGAAAGACAAGTATCAAATAATTTCTCTCATTTGTAGAGTATAACAACGAAGCAGCAGACTCACAGACTCCAAGAAGGTACTAGTAGTTACCAAAGGGGAGGGGTGTGGGAGAGCAGGGGGGGAGGGTGGGAGAAGTGGATTGAGGGGTATTTTGTTTAGAACACATGGTGTGGGGGATCATGGGGAAAACAGTGTAGCACTGAGAAGTCAAGTACTGAATCTGTGGCATCTTACTACACTGATGGACTGTGACTGCACTGGGATATGGGTAGGGACTTGATAATATGGGGAAATGTAGAGACCATATTGTTTTTTCATGTGAAACCTTCATAAGAGTGTATATCAATAATACCTGAATAAAAAAATAATAAAAGAATACCACATATGCTCTATCTTCAATCAAACTTCTAATATAAGCCACTTCAAATGTCACTTAATGTTATAGAATTATAATGACAACCCCTCCCTTCCCCTTAAAACTTCATAGCCTAAACCCAGGAACCTATGGATATTTTACCTTACATGTCAAAGGAAAATTAAGTTTGAAAATGGAAATAAACTTCCTAGTCAGCTGACTTAAGGATATAATCCTGGATTATCCATGTGGACCCAGTGTAATTCAAAGGGTCCTTAAAAATGAAAGAGAAAGGCAGCTACAGAATCGGAATAATTCAGTGTAAGGAAGACTTGACTGGCCATTTCTGGCTTTCAAGGTGGAAGGAGGACACAAGCCAAAGAATGAAGTCAGCCTCTGGAAACAGAAAAAGGCAAGGAAATCCTCCCTAAGACTTCCAGAAAGAAGCACAGTCCCATAGACATCTTGATTTTTAGCTCAGTGAGACACATGCCAGATTAAACTGTCAGATGCTAAATTTGTTTTCTTGTAAACAACTTTCTCTGTGATGTGTTTCAGCAGCAATACAAAATGAATGCACTCAATAAGTGGGAAAGCAAATAATCCAACATGGAAATTAAACTTGCACTTTGTTCATTTAATTACGGCAGTGTAATGCCTGCAATTGCATATGGCAACATGATAAATGAATAAATGGTTCTTGAAATTTATGTAGAAATATAAAATATATGTGGCTATCACATTTTTAATTTTTTGTTGCTTGTACTAAATTATATAACAACTTTTACCACAGCAATTCTATACACACAGATTTTGAATACATATAAATGGGAATAGGTGATTTTTCACTAGGTAAACACAAAGATAAAGTTAGAAGAAAAAGAGATGTGATTATCCACTGATATGTAAAAATATTTTATGATTCTAACATGGAATACAATTTTAGAAACCAATGTATTGTTCATTTTATTTCATAATTAAATAAATGTAATAACATTCAGTTGTCAAAATAGTACAGTATTTAACAGTAAGAGCAATGGAACTGATTTTAGGAAAATTAAGTTCTCATTTCAGTATTGCACATAACACTATAAAATTTAAGCACATTTCTCAAATTCCCAAATATAAAATCAGAATCCATAATACTTCCTAGACAAAATTTCCACTGATCCTATATCAAGCAACTATAAGATTTGCCAAAATAGGGGTTAAATTTAATTGATAAATTTTAGTGTTCTTATTCTTGTGCTTTAGAACATCAAATGAATGGCAATGTAGATCATGTCAACATTAAAAACAGAAATAATTTGCCTAAATTTTCAAAATTAAAGGCGATTTTCAACATTCAAAATAGATTTGTTAACCTATCACGCTTTTAAAATAGCATGTAATAGACCATGAAACATTAATATAACTTAAGATAGCTGTATCTTTTTGAGGCAAAATCACTTTAAATATGTTCTGAAAATGAAAGAAATGCTTTCTGTTACAAAAAAGTATCATTTAAATATTTTTCCATTAGATGAGTAAGTTTGCAAGGATTTTGGTGAATCCTTAAATAGGAAATATTTCACTGACCGCCTTCATCAAATACCCATCTGATTATTACATGCCCATTATTTCATTTTCATTTTAGAGCTTAACCATGTTACTTGTCTTTGTGAAATGCAATGATAGTCGATGCTGTTGCTGACGTCATTTTAATCTACTTTTGTGTGCTCTTTGTGTTTCTCTTGTTTTTTAGAGCATTGAGGTAACGGTACCATTCATAATTGTTCACTTTGTGTCCCAAGTTCACTTTTTTCATAGCACATAAGTTGTTTTAAATAACAATTTTCTTCCTTATTAAAACAATTTAATGGTTTCAGTAATGCTCTAAATAACACTTCCAAAATGCTTAACATTTCCAAAAAACAATAGAATTTTTACTGTTCACCTTTCTTCCCAGCTATATCTTATATTACCCTGTCACTTACTGACTAAGTATTTATGGAGTGTCTCAAACATTCTTGAAAAGAACTAAACTCCTTCCCTAATCACAGTCTTATAAATTTGTCATTCATTTTTTTTCTGAAAATATCTTCCACAGTGTCATCTTATCATTCAGTCTTGGCTCTACTGAAACTCCCTCAAGGATGCCTTCTTAACTTTTATATTAGTTTCCTTTGGCTGCTGTAAGAATATGTCTCAAATTTAGCAGCTTTGAAAAACACAAACTTACTGACTTACAGTTCTGGAGGTCAAAAGTCAGTTTCACTGGGTTAAAATGAAGGTGCTTGTTGGACTGTTTCCTCTCGAAACTCTCAGAGACCTATTTCCTTTTCTTTTACAGGATGGATGCTGTCCTCACTTTTTGGTTCATGGCCCCACACCACGTAACTTCTCACTCTGCTCATTGCCATACCACCTTCTCTTCTTTAAGGACCCTTGCATTATATCATGCCCACTAGAATAATCCAGAATAATCTTCCATTAAGATGGAAGGATCTTAAGTAAGATCCTTAACTTAATTGAATATACAAAGTCACTTTGTGACATAGGATTATATGTTAACAGATTCCCAGGATAAGGATAGGTATCACTGGGGGCCATTATTCAGCCTGCCAGAAGTTCCCAGAATTAGGTCCTTTATTTTGTATTCCCATTAAATAGCAATATAAGGAGATATTCAATCCTAGCTAGGGTACTGCCTGGAATATTTTGCATAATTATTCATTGAATGAAGAATAAAAATCATTGGCATGTTTGAATTAGATGGCTAATGGTTGAGTAATGGCAACAAATGAGATAAGACAGGTGAGTCATTGTAGGTGTTCAAATATTTTCTCCAGTCTAGAAAAGTAAATGCATCTAAATATAATTGTAACTTGTAATATTAACTCACTTGTCATTTGGTTTTGTGATTATGAAAGTCAAATATTTTAGTAGAAATGGAATAGTATGACTTACTGTAAAGATATGTTTCATTGATTAAGGGGAATGGGAGAGAGTGTTATTAATTCCTTGATATTCCCAGCCTGACAGTCTCGACACAGGGATTTTCTTTTCCCCACGAGAAAAGTTTCTGGCACAGAGATTCATACTGTTAGCCACAAGTCAGATAGCAGACAATAAAGCAGTAATGTCAAAATGATATAAGCAGGGTAACATTGTATTTGTTAAATTAGCCTGCTGTTTCTTTTAAACAAAACCTATTCTGATTCTAAGTGTTCATCCTATATGCTTACATATTACACTTTGTTTTTCATTAATTATCTCATTATATTGCCTTTGTTATTTGTATTTATAAATATAGGTTTTTTTTGTATACCTCCATATCATTCACCAGTTAAAATTCAGTGCACTGTCTAGTAGTTGCTCAATAAATATTTCTTGAATAAAAGAAAAAATGTCCTTAGAATCAAGAACAATATTTTATAATCCTCCATTATTGATTTTTCCTACTTAGCTCATGCTCATATAGACTACCTGCATACTCATGATTTGCAAGTAAGATTATTCTAATATTTTTACTCTGTTTAAAATTACAGTGCATATCTAATGGATAATTCAGATACCTCAACAAAGTTTGTTTATTTTATTTATTTGTAAGGGTATATCCCCTTGAATCTCAATTGGCTGAAATACTATGCTAATACTTTAGAATTGTGAACTATATGGCCAGTGTATTAATCAATTATATATTTTGTGTGTGTTTGTGTGTGTGTGTTCATACTAATATTTTTAAAGTGTTTTGAAATGACTGTAGTTCATTATAAATTCATGCATCACACAAGAACAATTATTAATATATATATGATATATACGTACATAAATACACAAGGTTGATGCTCTAATATATTATCATGTCCTTTCAAATTAATAAAGCCAGTCGCCTATTAATATACTAGCATATTGGTCAGGATTAATCAGGTTAGTGAGGTAGAAAGGACCTGAACTGAACAGAAGCAGATTATGTACCTTCACTTTTCTAACAAAGGCAAAAAAATAAAACAGAAACCAAATATAGCAAATTTCAAGAAACAGTATAATAGATGGAAAAGTTTGTAGGTTAAAAAGAAGTTTGCACAATCTGGTAATATTTGTTGACATATGATGTTGATCAAAGAAACATTTAGAATTCATGATATAAGTTAATGGACTGATAGTTTACATTCTAACAGAAACTTATCCAAAACAACAAAATTCCAGGCTGGAAAGAGGTGTTTTGGTCTATTCACTTTATTTCTGTTATAAACCATATTGAAAACAGTTGTGTGTGGTTGAAGTGATTTTTGTTTTACACTAGAAATTATTCATATATATTTTCACCTTTCCAATATTCCTATAAATTGTTTAAGCTAATTAATACAATAAGTCCTATTCAAAAGGCAGAATCCCATAAAACATTCATTTTCATCCTGAAAATGACTTATTACCCAATAGTTGTATCTGATAGCATGTATGTAGTTTTGAATTATTATAACAAATTAAATTTCAAAAAGAGGTTATCAATCCCAGCATGAAAATTGTCATACAAATGGTTAAATTAACTGATAAAATAGTAATCATGCATATTTAAATTGACATATCAGTTAATTTTATTCTTACCATATTGAAATCTATACATGTTTAATAAATTCTTGTGTTTTGGGCTAACTTTATAAAACTTAGAGAAACTGTTGGATAGAAAGATAGACAGGAGCAGCCAAAAGAGGGGAAGATAGGCTCAAAGAAGACACCCAGATAAGTTTCAAAGAAAAAGCTGCCCAAACTCTCCCAGGCAGGGGTCCCATGTGAAGACAGCACAGGCTCTGCGGGGAGATAACTTCCTCCTCATCCAGCTCCCTACAGGAGCACAACTGAATGGAACTAAGAACTGCCCAAATCACACCTCGGCATGGGGAAAGGGCATGCTCACCAAGAGGGCTGACTACATACAAAGCCCTGTAAATCAAATAACCCCACTTTGCCAGTCAAAGCTGTGCCTGCCAACCAGAATGCAATATATAAGCCTCCTGCCTGACAGATCGAGGCCTTTGTCTACCTGGACTCTGGCCCCTTCCTCCTTTGGGGTGCTTCACTCTGCTTTGCTGTTGTGTCTCTGCCTTTCAGTTCTTTGTTGTGTCAGGGATAAGAACTGAGGAGAATTAACCTAACCCATAACAAAACCAAACATGCTTATTTTATATAAATGTACAATCATGTATCCAAAATCTTCTATCACTGGGCTGTGAAATACTATTTTTTTTAATGTCCTATGTTGAATGGAAAAAAGTACACATCAGTCTAAATTTTTCGAACAGAATTTTAGAGCAGAAACAGTTAAGCGGAAAATATCTCAAACCCATAAAGTAAACTGACCTCATTCTCTCAATATTTCTGTAGTAGAAGAAATTTATCCATATTAGGTATCAAATGACTCAGCACATTTTCCTGTCTACATTTCTCAGGTTTCTTTGTTTTTGTTATTAAAGTGAGTTAATTTATATAATTCTGGAATCATTATAGCATATCTAAATGCAACATCAGATTACTTTGCACATAGTACATTATAAATAAATGTTTATAAAATACAAATTATCCTAGACATTGAACTTTGAGAAAGAAAACTGGTAATTGAACTAAATTAAAATGTCTTAATAGGAATCCTTATAATATACTTTCTGTCAAATTCATTTTTCTTTAAGTTATATTCTAAATATGATAGCCTGAAATGAAACTACATTTTTATACAAACTACAGAAAAACCTGAAGTTGAGATGTCTTTGTAGGTAGCTTTGCACTTTAATGAAGCTATATGTCTTAATACTTTTATTTTACAGTTTAAAATGAAACTATACTGTAATTTTATCTTAATTGTTTTTTCTCCTTAAAAATTAGGTTGCTTTCATTTGCCCTTTAAATGTTTGGAATATGTGTAGAGGAGATGGAAGAAGACAAGGAAGTATTAAACATTAGGAATTCTCAGTTGGTCTTCATTGTGAGACCAAAAATGTCCCTTACTACCCTCACCCAGAAAAAGACTTGACAGCTATTTCAATTCTATTTCTTTCATAATGAGGTCCTGAAAAGTTCTGATGATATGGCTAGGCACAGCTGTAGGATAACCTATTATACATTTCAGCAATATTATTATTTTCTTCCTGTATGAATGAAGGGTGTTGAATAATGATGTTTAGCAATCTTCATATTTTCAAGTCTTTCCCCAAAACAGTGAGCATTAATTCATACCCAGTTGCAATTACATAACTAAAGGTCTGACCTCCACTAATTTAGATTAAATCTACATGCATGAAGAACAATGGATCTGGGAAGAGTTTCAATGAAAATAATTTGTCAGGAGAATCAAATCTGTCTGTCTACATGACAATGTGTCTGATACTGTTGATTTTTGTAGATTCCTGCAACAATGCCATGATCCCTATATTTATTCTTAGAATAGAATTCTCTGGAAGTTCCTACGAATTCCATTTTATGAGTTTATTTCTATTTTGTGTTAATTTTTATTGGTCCATAATTAATCACCCTAAGTTAATATAACTTGTTAAATTAAATGTAAATAATTATAGCATTTCTAATAGGGCCATATTATTTATTCAGAAAAATTTTATCAAGAATCTATTATCTGCTTAGCAATTAAGTCAGTAAATGACAAAATTTGAAATGAAGCACAGAAATAATATGCAGAAACATACCGATCCTCCTAGTTTTTCACTATTTCTATTTTCTTGATCTCAGTCTCCTCCTTTCCCTAATTAAATGTCATGTTTAGCCATTATAATGATGCTGCTCATATTACTTCCACAATTTTGCTTGCCTCTGACTCTGAGGTAGGGTAGGGACATGGCACAAGCATCATGATTAATATTTCCTGGCTATGATTTAAAATGCTGAGATAAATAGTATAGTAAGAACGGGCAGGACTCCATCTTAAAGCTAAGATTCCATTTTAAGAACCAGGGAGTTGAGGCAAGATTCTTAACATATTTTACGGTAATCAGACAATAGCCCACCCTATCTTAAGGTGGAGCAAGCAGTCCTAACTGATATGCCCCAATTCCTTGGGGGTAACCACTATCTTGTAGAAGAACAGGATCAAGAAATTCCTTGTGTTAAGTTTATCTTAAAGAATTGTCTAGAGGACTGACTGTGGATGGCGACTCACTGGAAAGAGACATGATGAGACCACATGTCAAGCCTACGCTTCCCCACCCTACCCTTCCCTACATCCTATTCTTGAAAACCTGAAAAGACAGAACCCTAAGCCTCCTTTCTGAGATTGCCCGCACTCCTCTTTCTTCAAGTGTGTACTTTTTGCCTTAAATAGAGACTTCTTTCTGCTCGGGACTGGCCAGAAACAGGACTGGCCAGAAACGTTCCTCTGGTGATTGTAAAACTTAAGCCTGGGGCTGAGCAAGTATGGCAAAGACAATATCATGTCCCTCCAAAGGCACGGGCAGGCATTCAATGCCACCCAGACTTCTAAAGGATGGAATCCTCTGACCCTGCCAGTTGTGTTGGAATACTCTACCTCTACTAGTCCAGAAGCCAGGAACAGAAGATTATTGGCCCATCCAGGACCTACGTGCAATAAATCAAGCTACTGTCACTCTTCATCCAGTGGTCCCCAATGCCTACACTCTGCCGGGCCTACTCCCACCAGAAGCAACTTTCTTCACTTGCCTAGATCTAAAGGAGGCCTTCTTCTGTGTCTGCCTGGCCCCACAAAGTCAGCCGGTATTTGCCTTCCAATGGGAAAATCCTGAGCTCAGAGAACATGGGCAGCTGACTTGAACCAGACTGCCCCAGGGTTCAAAAATTCTCCTGACATATTTGGGTCAGCCCTGGCCTCAAACTTGAAGGCATTCCCTGCCAACCAGCTCAGCTGTCCTCTGCTTTGATATGTGGATGACCTTCTCCTTGCAGGACCCACTAGGGAGGAATGTCTTGAGGGAACAGAGAGGCTCCTCCACCTACTATGGGAAGCTGGACAAAAGGTATCAAAGAAGAAAGCCCAAATCTGCCTACAGAAAGTGAAGTGCCTGGGCTTTCACCTCCCACACAGACAGCGGCAACACAAACTGGAAAGGAAATGGACTGTTTGTGAAATTCCCGCCCCCTAAACCTGACATCAGGTTTGGAATTTCTTAGGTGCCAGGATTCTGCCATTATCTGGATCCCTAGCTTCTCAGTTATGGTGAAACTCCTACATGGAGCCACAAAGGGGGTTAAACAGGATCCTCTACTTTGGGGAAAAACAGGAGAGGGCCTTCCAGACCACAAAACAGACTCTCACCAATGCCCTGGCTCTGCGACTCCTGAATCCCTCAAAAACATTTTTCTTGTATGTGCATAACGTGGTCGGGATCAGTGGCTGGGTTACTTACTAGATGCTGGGGTCCTGACACCAGCCAGTGGCATATCTATCAAAACAGTCGGACCCTGTGTCTCAAGGGTGGCTCCTGTGCCTCTGGGTCCTGGCTGCAGAAGCTGACAAGTTGACTCTGGGGTGGGACCTATCAGAGTGCCACACGCAGTTCTGACCTTGATGGACTTTTAAGGGGCAGTCCTGGCTCACAAATGTGATGACTCTGATTCCAGCTACCTTACTGCCAGTCGGTCCTGGGGCCCCAGATCATGATTGTTGTGAAATAATGGATGAGGTTTTCTCCAGTAGGCCAGACTTATCAGATCAGCCTCTCTCTGACCCAGAGGTAGAGTTCATGGACAGCAGTAGTCTCATCCAAGAAGGGAAGTGACTGGCTGGTTACTCAGTTGTTACTTTAAATTCCACTATAGAGGCTGAGTCCTTGGTGGCGGACACCTCTGACCACAGGGTAGAACATATTGCTCTCCTCCAAGCTCTCCAAATGGCAGCAGGAGTTCGGGTGAACATCTATACTGATTCCAAATACGCCTTTACTACTGTTCATGTACACGGGGCCCTACACAGAGAGAAAGGGCTAATCAGCTCAGGAGGAAAAGACATTAAATACGGCAAGGAGATCCTTGAACTGCTAGGGATTGTACGGGCTCCTAAAACAGGGGCGGTCACACATCGCTGAGGGCACCAGAAGGGAGACACTCCAATCACTGTAGGGAACCGGGGAGCTGACTGGGAGGCAAAGCACGCAGCCCAAGAGAGCAGCGCGTGACCGGCAATCCTAGCAAGTGCCCTATTTCCGGCTCCACTGGCTAACCGGGACCCACATTACTCCCAGCATGAAAAGGTGTGGTTTGAGACCAAGCCTGGAGAACACCTCGCTGGAGGGTGGCAAGGGTTAAACAGCGGCAAAATAGTCATACCCAAATCTCTGGCACCAACTTTCATAAGACAGTTTCACCAAGAAACTCACCTGGGTGGGACCTCCCTAGAGTCCTCCCTAGACAGGCACTTCTGTGTTCCAAGATCAGCCAGCATTGCTCGGGCTGTGTGCGAGAGATGTGAAGTCTGTGCCAGGAACAGCCAGAGGCGAAGGCCGAGAATGCCCCACAGGTTCAGAGCCCAGGAGGCACTCCCTTTGAAAACATAATAGTAGATTTTACTGAGTTGCCTCGTGGCCGTGGGTGTCGGTGTCTGTTGGTGATTGTGTGCACCTTCTCTGGGTGGGTAGAAGTGCTCCCCGCCTACACGGAAACTGCCCCAGAGGTGACTTGAATCCTCCTGAGAGAAATTCTTCCCCGTTTTGGGATTCCAATTACTATTGGGTCAAACAATGGACCAGCCTTTGTGGCTGAGATAGTTCTAGTGGCAAGGGAGTTCAAAATTACCTGGAAACTGCACACAGCATATCAAAGTTTGGGGAAAGTAGAGAGAATGAACTGGGTCTAAAAAAGTAACTCAGCAAATTGTGCCAGGAGACCCACTTCCATTGGGATCAAGGACTGCCAATAGCTCTTTTAAGAATAAGATCCAGCCCCAGTAGGCAGACAGGGCTGTCCCCTTTTGAGATCCTCTATGGCTGCCCCCTCCTCTCATTAAGGGCATTGAAAGAGACCTCAGGGAACTAGGTAACCTCACCTTGAGGCAACAAATGGAGGCACTAGGCGCCGTCCTAAAACCAGTGGGTCGGGGAAAGGTTGCCAGTTAGCCTCACTACGGGGGTTCATCCCTTTAAGCCAGGAGATTCACTGTGAGTTAAAGAATGGAATCTACAACCCTTAAAGCCCCTCTGGAGGGGACCTTTTACTGTTATTTTGTCCACCCCTCCCACAGTCAAGGTGGCAGAAGTCACTCCCTGGATACACCACAGCCGACTGAGCCTGCCAGCCATGGGGAGTGCATTCCTGAGGCAGTGCCCCTGCAAGCTGACCATCAGGGACAGGCCCCCACCAGACCGGAGGAGCTGGAGGACTCCAGCCCTTTTGGTCTCTCTGTAAGCTGACCGATACACGCCTGGCAGAAGCTTGAGGAACTGGCAGCCTGAAGATGCATAACCTGTTACTGTTATTAATAACTGTGGGTGCACTACTCCTAAAATCCAGAGGCGTCCTGGCAGAAAACTCTTGTGACAAATGTATACGGGCTACTAAGTCAGGTCCGGGCATTACAAAAACCTTGCTGTATCACCCTTATTTCTCCTGCCCTCCAGGAACTGTCACAGGACGGTGCAGTCAGAATAAGACCACTCACTCTATTTGTCAGCAGGGTGATCAGGACACTTGTTTCCACCCCCAGCGCTCCCCAGCCGAAGAGTGGCTAGAGGTCTGGAGACATCCTGGAGGGACCTTGATTAACCAAACCCAAATTCTTAACCCTAAACAGCCACTGTCTTTATTCTTTGATGTGTGCCAGGCCATAGGTAATACTTGGTCAGCCTACAGTCTGCCATGTGGGGGCCCACAATGGGAACGAGAATATTGACTTAATGATAAGTACGTGTGTGACGAGTCCTCAGTTTGGTCTGGATGTGCTCGTGAATATGAGTTTTGCTGTCCCTATTGGAGTTGTGTATCATGGGCCACCTGGCAAAGAAAGGGTAAAACTGCACTCCTCCAAATGAGTGTTGCCATGCCGACTGTCAAACAGGGACCTGTAACCCTGCTAACCTCACCATCCTGGATCCAGAGGAACCTAATGGAGGGCAGGATGCCAGACTGGTATGCTTGTCTTTGGACAAGGCACAGACCCCGGGACCCTATTGCTATTCAAGAGGGTCACAGTCTCCCTCCAAGCCTCATCTCATGAGGTCTTACATTCCTTTATGAAGAAGTAAGTAGTAGTCCTCCTCCCCTTTCCACACAGCAAGAAACCTGTTTATGGCCCTGGCAGAGGCTATGGCCCAATCTTTAAGTGTTTTTTCTTGCTATGTATGTGAGGGAACCAATATGGGGTGTCAGTGGCCTTGGGAAGCCAGAGAACTAGATCCCCAGGGGCCCTGTAATGAGACACAATACCTCAGTCCTACTACTGGGGTCTTGGCCCTGAAAACCTCAGTTGTGGGGAAAACTGTGTTGCCAGGTGGGGAGGATGATTTAACACCTCTGCTGGGAGCCTGACATGCCGGGGTCAAAAGTTCTATAATGCAACTGCCCAGGAAACCCAATGGTGGGGACCCCCAAATCACACAGAAGCAAGCCCCCACCCCTCGTCTAACCTTACGCACCTCAGACAAGCCTGGGGCAGTGTTGCTGCAGACACCAAGTGGCGGGCCCCAGGAGGGCCCCACTGGCTATGTGGAAGGGCCACCTGTACCAAATTACCTCGATGTTGGTCTGGATCTTGTGTCCTGGGCACCATCTGCCCCGCCTTCCTCCTTCTCCTACTAACCAGGGGAGAACAGCTGGGAGTCCCTGTATTTGAAAACCGAGGAGGCCAGAGAGAGAGCCACGCCCTACAAACTGGTGACTGGAAGGATGATCAGTGGCCCGCGAACGAGTGCTTCACTATTATGGCCTGGCTACACGGACGGAGGATGGATCCTGTGGATACCGCACCCGCATCTACATGTTAAACCGTATCATCAGGTTACAGGCTGCAGTTGAAATTATAACCAATGAGACTGCAAAGGCTCTCAGTGTATTGGCCAGGCAACAGACTAAAATGTGCCATGCTATCTATCAAAACCGCTCAGCCTTAGATTACCTGCTCGCCTCTGAAGAAGTGGTTTGCTAATCTTAGCAACTGCTATTTACAGATAGAAGATGAAGGGAACGTTATAGAAGAAATTGCCTGCAGAATGAGGAAAGTAGCCCACATCCCACTTCAAACCTGGAAGGGCTAGAGTCCAAATGAACTATTTGGAGGCTGGTTCTCGACCTCTGGGGGATTCAAAACCCTGATAAGTATAATACTCTTAATCTCAGGAATCTGCCTGATCCTCCCTTGTCTCCCCCCTTAGTGCTGTGATCTGCCACCACACTCACTGAAACTTTAACGGAAAAGAAAACAGCAGCCCAAGTACCGTTATTGTGGAAATATAAGTCCCTAGACCAAGATGTGCAACATGAAGACCCAGATGACACTCTGTAGCCTCTGAAGAGGTGTGAGCATCAAAGGGGGAATGTGGTAGGAAGCCAAGAAGACAAATTTTCTGTGGAGGGTTCAGGAATGTAGAGGAATCACAGGATGCTTGAGGTTGAAACAATGTAACAATGTAACCCCCCCCCCACTGGGATCCAGTGGTGTGGAACAGCTTGTTGATCATAATCATGGAGGCCCATTAGTTTATAATATGGTATCCAGGTAACCTTTACAGAGATAGATCAAAATATAACTAGCATCCTGACTACACCTATAGTGACCTAATAGCTCCCACTGCAATGGTTCCTGGGTGCTGACTCCCTCTTAACCTTGTAGAGAATGTATAAAAAGCATGGCCCCGCTGTGCTCGGGTCACAGTCTTTGGATGGGAATCTGCTGAGCCAGTTCTGGCACTAATAAACACTGCTTATTGCCAAAGGTCTTGGTGTCCCAACTCCTTGTTCTTAGTTCCTGTGGTTCCTGCAACACTAATTCATTCAATCCTAGACTTAAGCACAAGCCTTCTCTCTCTCTCTGTCCTACTTCAGACAAGTAGGGAAGAGCTACTGAGATTTCCGAGTTGGGCTTGCAAATTCCTGTTACCTGGGTAACCCTGACAGGACTGCAGCTGTGTGATCATGCTCTTTGGTAACCTGCCTGAAAATCTCCTTTATTTGCCTTTGGAAAGTTCTCAGAACCTAATCTCACTCCATCCAGTGCTCTGTGGCTTCCCAAAATCCTGAGTGGTAGGGACTTAATTCCGCACCGTGCAGATTCAAGCAGACACCAGACACCAAGTGACTTTAAGAGTTGGCGAGGGATCTGCCCTATGCTGAGCAGGAGTTCATTGCGCTTTGCTTTCTCTCCTCTGCTCTTCCTTGCTCTCTGCTGCCTGAAAAGCAGAGGCCATTCACTGCTACTCTTACTTTAATGAATTCCTTCTTTACCTACATGCATCTGACCTGTTTGAGAATTCTTTCTCACTCAGAGTCAAGAATCCTCCCCCATCCAGGTTGAAGTTTCACCTGGTGTGCAGGGAGAGACCTATCTAGATGCAGCTGCCTGACAACAGTTTCATTCTGTCCCCTTGGCTAAATGGCAATCTTAGTAAAGGCCAGTGTTCTAATTCCATATTACTTGCCCACCACAGTTAGAAATGGCTGAGAAATTCTTAATCCTCATCTCAATTTATCAGCAGTGTTTGGCAGAGTTGATCAATTTCTTTTTCGTGAGACATTGATTTACTTGCTTCTAATAACACCACACTGTCCCAGTTTTTCACTCCCCAGACTCTCTAATCCTACTGTCTTCTTAACTAATTTTTCTGTCTTTCTGACTTCTACATACAGGATTTCTCTAGGGTTTAATTTTTTATCTCCTCCTTTATTATTTGCAGTCACTCCTTTAATGATTACATCTAGTCTCACGGCTTAAGATGTATCTCAAAAACTAGATGGCTCAAATTGACTGCCAGCTCTTCTTCCCATAAAACAAAACAAAATAATAATAAAACACTTTTCTCTTGCACTTTTTATTTTCATGACAGAAATAAGTAAAAGCTGTCTTCTAATTGCCCAGCCAAAAATCCTGAAATGACCAGTGATAACTTTCTAACATTCCATATGCAATTAGCGTTTCCTGTTTGTTCTTCATTTATCCAGACTCCCGGTAATTATAATTTTCTTTCCTTTGCTACCTTCCTCTTCCTCGTCACCAATTTCTTTTGTGTAGATTATTCCAGTAGCCTTCCCATAGTTCTCCCTGATTACCTTTGTCCTGCTATTACCTAATAGTAATTAGTCTATTACTTTGTTTTATTAAAAGAATTTTTTTATTTAAAATAAAAGTACAGATACAAGAAACCATTTTGACCCATCTATAACTGTTAATGCTATTATAAAATGAACATTCTTATAATCCACAGAGATGCCTCTTAATTTTATCTCTCTCTCTAACTCAGTGAGATGTCTGTGTAGTGACAAGGCTATTTTATTGTTCTTCAGGATAGAATGACAACTCAGGGTTGTTGAAGTAATAATAACCAGGGTCAGGGTCCATGGGATGACCAAAGCAAGATCAAGTTTAAATTAATATTGATTATAGCTAGTCACAGCAAATACAGTCAATCAATTCAGTCATTTGGTAAATCTGTCCACCTTGGCTGTCAATCAGAACAGGAGTGGAAGCCTAGAGGTAGCCAAAGCGTGACATCACCATCAAGTACAAAGTGAGAGAACGTGTGGATGAGAGAAAGAGGCAAGCCTGAATAAATTAAGGAAAAGATGACAGAGACACAAGTTGGGAGTCAATAATCTGATTTCTCAACAGAACTCGGCAAAAACAATGAAAAGCAACAAAATCAAAATCATTGAATAAAAGGAAAGAAAGAAATATATTAAGAAACACCTACATGGGCACGAGTCAATGAGTGTCAGTGAGTCAATGAGTGTCAGTGAGTCAATGAGTGTCAGTGAGTCAATGAGTGTCAGTAAGGCCAAGTAAAATTTGGAGCTTGCGCCATTTTATGAAAATACAGGTACCTAGAAATAGCTCAGTGAGTGTTAATTTCCATGGGTCTTAGTAATGACTCAATTCTGTGCATTTGACAATTCCATATGAAATTGAGATCCACAATTAGTACTGAAAATCATTCAGTTGAGAGCACGGATGTTAGGGTCAAAAATAATTTTGAGTCACTGTTTTCCTTTTCTATAAAATGCAGTAAAAAATGTTCTTTCAGAGATACGGTGAGGCTTATAAGGAAGGCATGAGAAGAGCATAATCGATTGTGGCACATAGTAGGAGTGAAATCAATATTGTCATTATGTTGTATGATTCTCTGTGTGGGAGATTATCTTCTACTGAAGTATTTCTCAATAGCTAATTAAAATGGCCATTTCCTTTTCAAGAAAATTTCAAGTTACAATCTAACTGTTGCAGTACTTTTATTTAAATAAACTCATGACATATTGCACAATTAAGTTTTTTTTACAAATACGTTGAGTTATTTATTTTTACATCCTTTTTTAATGTTCAATAACATGTCCTAGTGCATTTTGAATAAATACAAATATGGCTGGGCTTAACTCTGCAATTCTAGTTGTCTGACATTCCAGTAAATCATTTTGTACTTCATTTTATCATGATAATGTTATTAACTCATTGCAAAAAGTGCAATGCTTGCAAATCTTTGAAAACATGTATATGTATTCCTCAATCATCACTAAATATATTATTCATTTATCATTAACTGAAGATAATCCTTTAGCAATTTTCTATGAATAGTTTATGGTTAGTTTCTAATATAACACATAATTATTATGCTTTATTTATTTTTTCAGGTTAGTTTTACTAATGCTTAATCTTTTAATTACCATAAAAAATAATGGAACTTTTCAAATTCATAGTAAAGCATTAAAGGTTACTTAAACCCACAGCATCATTTCACATATAAGAAAACAGCAGTTTCTCTCTCTCACTCCTTCTAAAATCTCAGTACAGTAAAATGTACATACAGTAAAATGGCTCAAAAACACATTAAGAGCTTCCTGAATTTTCACAAATTAGACATACCATACGATCAACATTCAAATCAAGAAATATAACCAGAAATCCCTGTAGGGCTCCTTTGCAAACATTGGTCTCTAAAATGGTTCATGATCTCAATTTATTAGACTATAACTTAGCTTTTGGTATTTATATAAACAAGTTCATATAGGATTTATTTATTTTTTTAATTACTTTTGTCTGTTTCATTCATAGAGTTGCTTTTATTTGTGTTTTATTCATTCCCCATGCTAAAAAGGGTGTCATTGTATGATTCACGTTGTTTTTTCTGTTGGGGTTTTTATGAACAGTACTGTTTTGAATAATTTAATACACATTTTAATGCTGCATATAATCTAATCTCCTAAATAGAAGTTATTTTTAAATTCAATATCTATTTAAAGTTGTTATATAAATACCTTTCTGATGTTCATTATTAAATCAAGTATTTTCTTTCATATTCCTTTGTTGTATCATTTCATTGTTCCTAAAGAGCTGCATAAGTGTTTATTTTATTGCAATTTAAAATATGTTCTAAAATATGTTTCAATTATATCTCAAGTAAAAATAAAAAAACAACATGAGTCTTTGTTCCAGCTTTATATCTAGAGTATATTTTGCTGAGCATATAATTTAAAATAGTGTTTTTTAAATCAATTTAAAGGTATAATTCCATTAATTTCTACTTCCTGTCATCTGTTGCTTATTAGCCATTAATCATACATTTGTTGTTTTGGAAGCATTGTGTCCTTTGCTAGACCAAGTTTCAATTCCCAGACCCTTAGCCATGACTACAATTTATAAATACCTGAAAGGGAGAAATACAGCTACAAATACTCCTTTTACTTTTTGATGGTTTAAAAGTGTTTTATTCTGTATTGTTTCCAGTCCCTCTAGTGTTTCTTGATTCCACAGCTCTCAAACTTTTAAAATTGAAATTCTGTATTTTATTTTGCTTTCTTAATCGTTCTCACTGGTTACACATATCTGTTACAAACTGTTCCATTCTATGAGGATGGAGATTTTACATGTATTTTTATAGGGGGAATCTGTGTGTGTGTATGTGTGTGCATGTGTATGTGTGTGTGTATATACATATTATCTTCCAATAAAGAAAAACTGAAATGAACATCTATTATTTTTGGCTACTCCTCTGCTATGCACACTCGTTATGCTAATCCTATGATCATTTTTTTCTGAAGAACGCCATTCCCTTGATATTTCAGAAGTTTAATACAACAATATTCACTCTAGGAGAACATATAACTTGGACCTAAACTAAATAGTGTATCTGAAGATACAAGATTTTCAATGGAATTTTGGGGGAGAGATTCAAACTCTTAACTGCTGGATCTAATGTTTGAGTGGATAAGATTCCTGAAGCAGAAATAACATCCTTTTATGGCATGATGTTGAAAGTGAACTCATCAAAGCAACAAGACAAAAAAGGGAGAAAATAACAAATCTTGATAAAACCATTTGAGCCA
Source organism: Phataginus tricuspis (assembly GCA_029783875.1). Taxonomy (NCBI): domain Eukaryota; kingdom Metazoa; phylum Chordata; class Mammalia; order Pholidota; family Manidae; genus Phataginus; species Phataginus tricuspis. Next base: position 8,764,051 of record JAQQAC010002701.1, read on the forward strand.
TCGATCTAAGTATCCCCACCCTTGCAGTTGTGTTCTTACTAGATTCAATATACTCTGTTTACTTTTAGATAGTCTGAGTCAAATATTCTATAATTTTCAACAGAAAATGTTTTAATTGATCAATTAATGTAGTTATTAGGTAATTTTTTTAAGGCACTATTATTTGGTTCTCTTTTAAAGTTTTTCCCTATTTTGAAAGCAAAGCCAATCTTCAAATTGGATTTTCTAGATTTACTGTTTTTGCTAATAGTGATTAGATTAGGCTTCCTCATACTTGTTAAAGTAACTTTTTCACCAGAATTAAGAGTTACACACAGTTAAGGTAAGAAAATATGAACACCCATTTCATAATCTACTTCTTCTGTGATGCTCTGTAGAGGTAAGTGTAAAAGGGAGTATTTCCTTGTAAATTCATATATCTTCTGCAATTTATCATTCCTTATTATATAGAAGCAATGTGTTTATTACGAGATAATTATGTATTCATGTTGACTGTCAATAACCATGTGTTATAGATGTTCTGACATTGTAATTAGTTGGAAGTCTTTCTGAAGATGTGTAATTCCCTTTAACAATATTTTATTTACAACTATTCACACTTTTATATTACTAATTTGCACATGCAAAAGTTTGTATAATTAGGTTCATTGTAGTGATTAGAAAAAAATTTTAAAACATAAATAATGAAAGGGTAATCCCCAGATATTCTAAATGATAGAATGACATAATTATTTGACTATTAAAAACATGGAAAATATAAAGATATTGTGAATACAAATATCAAGGAACAATATACATCTCTGTAAACTTTGACTATCCAAATCTCTCAAAAATTTCAGATTGAAAAACAATATAATTTAAAGTTTCTGAAAAACCATATTAAAAATAAAGAAATTTTAAGGAATCTGAAAATCATATTAAATTCCTTTGAGTCCACATAGTAAGGTCCAAATATTTTATATAATAGAAACCTACTTCACAGCATATTTCATCTTGCTTTTCACAATATTTGTAGGTTTTTAAAAATATTTTTCCAAGAAGAAAATGGTGCCTGATGATTGTTTGCAACTTTATCTATTCCATCTCCTCTATATTGGAAGGCTAGGATAAATGTTTTTAAATGAGTCAATCTTATTCATGACTATTAAGCAGATTTACCTGGAGAGCCTTTTACATGTATTAACATGGTGTGGGGATAAAACTCTGTAGGGAAAGTCCTGGGGCAAAATACCTCTGAAACTGAAATCAGCCAAAGGGAGAAATAAAGTTAAGAAACCCGTTTATTTCTTACAAGCAGTTATCCCATCTCTCTCTTGACCCAGCTGCAGCAGAAGAGAGCTCAATTCAACCTCTCTGGTCCAGATAAATCATAGCATGCCTTTATAATTACATATGGATATGTAGATGGCTAATTCTCTCCACCCCTTGGAAACACCTATTGATATGCAGATGTACTAAAGACAGGATACAGGTTCTGGAAATACTGCAGTTTTACCCACAGTGGAAAACAGAACTTTCTAACAGGTATTCCCACCTGCCTTGACAGTGCCCATCGTATGTACATTTAAGAGCCTGTTTGCACATCAATGGGATGTTTACCAGCAGCAAAGCTGTCGGTCAGTCACAGGATTGCTGGTCCCTGGTAAGGGGTGGAGAGGAATCGCCCATTCTCTGCTCCTCTACGTTCCCAGTATGTAATTGGTCAGGTGTCTGCCAGTCACCAATGAACCACCCACAGAGATCAGCCCAGTGTGGCAGCATAGCCGAGTGTGAGCAGGGGTAGCGAACTGAGCAGCTGGGGTTTGGAGTGAGGAAAGACTGAGCCATGAGAAAAAACCCTTTGATTCCCAACGTCTCTCCCTTGTTTTCCCTCAGTCTCATCAGATTCATAGGGAAATTCCCCCAGGTGGGGAGCCCCCTCCTCCTAGAGTTACGTTCTGGCCTAGTCAGCAGGATCCAGTGGAACCAAAAAGCTGTCCTCATGGTGATGCTTCAGCAGGTTGTCCCTATAGATGGTGAAGAGACAGCTAGGGATCCCCATATGGTTGGCAGGGAAATACCCGGGGATCACCCAGTGGGGATTAGGTCTGGGGTGATTTGCCTCCTAAAGAACTGGGCCCCTCCCCAGAACTGGGGAGAGATGGGGAGGCCTAAGGCAGTAGAGTTGGCCCTCTGCAAAATAGGGGATTCCTTAGGGGAACTGTAGAGGTGGGAAGTGTGGGTCAGATGTTTCTCATAGTGTTGGGAAGGGTTACCAAGGAAAGAGATGTACTTTGGCAGGAGGTGGCAGAGCATAAAGATGAGTTGCAGGATGGTATAAGGAAAGAAAGCTATTAAAAACTGAGATTGCACTGCTGAGATATACTAGTGGCACAGGAAGGGGCAGTAGGAGGATTCAGGCTGTGAGATGCCATTGGGGGAAGTGAAGGAAAGGGCAGTGCCTTCAGCTTCAGAGATGGTAGGAGAGACATTGGGGAGGAGGAGCTGGGGGAGGAGGAGCCAGGGAAGGAGGAGGGGATGTGGGGGAGGAAGGAACCATTGCTAGTTCCAGAGTCACTACCAGAGGTACCACACCCTCCCCTATTGAAAGCCTGTCTGGTTGTAGTTAAAAAAAATAAAGACACAGAAACAACGGGTTCCTCTGGGAGAGGTGCAGCCCCCTTCCCATGTCGTGGAGCACTCCATGCTCTGCCCCTATACCCAGGCTGAGCTGGCGGATTTGAGCTCCTGGTTTTAGGAGAAGGCCTTGGAGCTTTCTGTCCATTTGGCTTTTGTGTCTTTTGGGATTCAGGAGTAGGTGACATTGTTCTGTCTGGGTCAGAAATGAGGAAACTGGCTTCCCTAATGACTCACCCATCTCTCTGGAAGAGATTATAAAGTGCTTATCGGACCCCAGGGAATTATGCACTTCTGGATTTGCTCACAGCGGTGCTCCATGCCATGTAGCCTAATCAGGGTGATTTGCCATCTTTCCCCACTAGGTGGCAGATGTATGTGAGTTCCAATAGGTGTTATAGGAGATGGGAATGAAAAATATCATCACAATATGGACGACCAGGGCCCAGACGAGGAGTTGTTCACCATGGGAATGAGAACTCTGGTACTCCACACAGCTCCCCCATCCCTCTTTGGGTCCCCACTGACTATTCTTGTCCCTCACTTAAGGCAACACATAAATGAGGTAACTAATACTATAGCAGATCTGGGAGAGGTTAAGGCAATGAAAGCATGAAAGGAAATATAGTCCGCTACTGATAGAAAAGGTTTAAAGGGCCCCATAAAGGTCTTGACCAGATGTGGGTTGATTTGATAAAGGTGGGGGCAGTACGAGAGAAACTAGATGGATAACCCAGTAAGATCTTGCTAGAGATGTGGCTCCAGCTGCTGGGGGCCAAGACATGGAAGCTGGAGGCAAAGCCATATATCCTTTTTGGTGTCTGTGGGACTTCCTAGGGGAGAGTACTCAGACCCTGCTTAGACTCTCACCCCCACAGGAAGATGATGGGGCACTGCAGTTTGACTGAGGGGGTGTCAAGGCCCTCACCTTGGGGGAAGTGGTGGGGACCAGAGGACATGTAGAATTAGCAATTCATTGGTCCCCTGTGAATGTACAACATGTCCTGGCACTGGTGGACACAGGAACTGAATTCTCCCTGATCTATTGTGACTTTGAGCAATTTTGGGGGACTCCCACTGTTATAAATTGTTTCAAGGGTGGGGATGCCAGAATGGAATAAGCCCAAATTCTCTTGGGAATAGGGAATCTAACATTGTGTATGATGTTATACTCACCTCTGATTCTCCTACAGATAAATGTGGCATTATTACATGAGTCTTTGGGTTTCTTGGGTTACTGGAGATTGTTTATCCCATGCTTGGCAGAAATTCTGAGGCCCTTATACCATTTGGTACCAAAGAGTGTCAGGTGGGACTTGGATAAGACATGTTCAGTCAAGGCTGTGAGGGCCTTGAGTGAGACAGACCCGTCAAGGCCCTGTGAGCTGTATATAGCTGGGGCTTGCAGGCCATTTGCCTTTGGCATCCCCAGGGAATGATGAAGCAGATGACTTGGTCCAGAGCAGAAAACAATGTGGGCTATAGCCTGTTGGTGAGGTCTGTCTTTGACATTTGGAGAAGCAGAGCCCACAGGAGTGAATTATGTGACTGAGCCCCACAGAAACTTGGAAACTATGTGGCCTTGGACATTTTAACACATGGACCAGCAATAACTGGCCCTTCTGACATCTTGGGGATATGGCCTGGCAGCTGACCTTCTGTCTGTTCCTGGAATAGCAGCAGAGTGGCCCCCAAAGATCATGGCAGTGTACCCCAAATGGCAGGAAGGTAAGAGTATCTTATAGGGGATAGTTGTTTTATCATTATGGCCCATACATGTACCTCCCATAGCCCTACATGTTGACCCACCAGTAACTCCCACAGGGCTAGGGGTGAAGGTCTGGTATACTAGACCAGGATAAGATCCAATTCCTGTCACTCTCCTAACACAGGACCACTCCCTTGCACACATCCTACATGATAGACAAGATTTGCCTATGTTGATATCATTAAAATTTGTGTCTTATCGTCCTTAAGGTTATTCTTTTCTACAGTTTTTATAGATAGGACACAGCACCTAGCAATAGCTACTCCTTGCTGAGCATGCCTCAGGTCCCCTGCTGGTTCATTTGCTGGCTTCCTGTGGAATCTGTGGACTATGGACTCAATCTGAGTAGGACTTTGAATGTGCCTGGATCCTCAGGCTTGAGGATTGTCTCAGTTTTGTTATCTGTATCATAATTTTTGTTTTTATGTTGTTAATCTGGTTAAAATACTCTAGTTTTCTCACACAGAGGCCACTGTGGAAGACTGGATGTGTAGATGGTTAGGCAAGAATGCTGGAGTGGTGGATTGTGGGTAAAGTGGAACTTTCTAACCAGGATTCCCTCCTGGCCCTGCTAATTCCCATTGTATATACATATAAGAGCCTGTTTGCACATCAAGTGAGTGTTTACTGGCAACAGAACTACTAGTCAGTCATGGGAGTTTCAGCCCTGGGGAGGGAGGGAGAGGCTGTCCTCTCCTGAATTCCTGTATGTAATTGGGTGGATTTCTGTGGGGCTCAGTCACATAATTCACTCCTGTGGACTCTGCTGACTTCTCCAAATGTCAATCAGGGACTTGACCACAGGATTCCTACTGGGGGCAAGGGGCGGGAAAATGGGAATGCAGCATGGACAGAGAGACAGAATCTGGGGGCCAAGAAGGTGGGGGTCTCCAGGTGGTGCCAATGGAAAGAGCCGAGCAGGTGGGATTTGGGGAGAGGAAAGACTCAGCTGTGAGGAAAAAAACCCTTTCATTTTCAACCCCTTTCCCTTATTTTCTTTCTGTCTCATTGGATTGATAGGGAATTTGCCTAAGGCAGGGAACCCCCTTCTTGACCGGAGTTACAGTGGGTATCCCTATGTATTTTTTAAATTGAAAAGAAGATTCTGAAGTTTATGTTTTGTTGCATACCATTTCTCAGGCTATTGATTACAAAGATTAAAGTTCCAAACAGTAAACTGTACTGTTTGACTATTAAAAAAAAATCAGGCATCGAAATACTAACTTTCAAAAAGAATCTTTATTTTTGCTTGCATTTCCCTCTTGCTGTCTGCCCTGATGTCTGTGGGAACAAAGTATCTGTTTTGTGGTTAAGAGTGCAAACAATAAAGCCAGATGACCTAGTCTGTATCTCAGTTACTGCTCAATAATTATGGAATCATGTGGGAGTTACCAAAATGTCTTTACCTCTCAGTTTCTTCCTCTGTAACCTAGCTTAGTAAATAACATTACTTAATAGGGATTTTATAATGTTTCAGTAAGTTAAAAGGTGATTAGAATAGTGCCTGCCACATGGGGCACCGTAAATGGTAATTGTTGAAATTTCTTTGCTTGAGAAACTGATTTTACCCTACCATGTTTACATTTTAATTTACTGAAACATTAAAATTTCTCAAAACAGGTTTTAACAAGCTTACTCTTATGCCATACTTGTCCCAGAAAGTAGCTTCCTTTCCCCAAAATTACTATTTATGGAAGTAAATTAGACAGAAGTGCCTAATTTAAGAGCTTATGACATTATTAATTCTCTCAATAATTGGTATTTACTCTGCTCCTAGTAGAAGCTCAAAAAAAAAAAAAAGGCATTGCAGGGCTGCAGTGAAGGTGGGAAGGAAGGAAGGTACAGGACAAATAAAAATTGTAAAAATAAAATGTGGAAAGTGCCTATAACTAGGCCAAACACTGAGATAAATAACTGGTAAAAACTAAAATCCAAATCAGATACTCAATAAAACAAAATAAAAAAACATATAAATCTAGGGAAATGCTATAAATGGTACTGTATTTAATGTGCACACGGTATGCAGTAAAAGGTGGAATTAACATGTGATTACATTCGTGGTTCTATGCCAATCTCTAAGGGTGCCTGGGACTCTGGTGTTGGCCCTTGGGTAGGAGAAGTATGACATGTACCAGATAATTACTTAAAACATGGAATTTATATACAAATAGTTCCTCCAAGTACTCTAATCCAACCTGGTTTTGACTCTGGCCAGTGGGGTATAAAAGACTATTAGGAAAATTTGAATCTTGGTTTCCTGAGTAAAATCTTTTATATTTCTTATTTTTTCCACAGATAAAGTGCATCTTGTTCCCCTAAGGAAAATCCTTGTAAGTTGAACCTGGAATTCTTGAACCTATATTTATGCCCTTTCCCCTTCTATTCAGTATTCTTAACATTTATGAGTACACTCTATAGAAACTAATGAGTTCTGTCAATATTCTAGCCTGCGTGATTGCTACAGTTAGATGAACAGGAAAACTGAAATTAGCTTTGTCTCCATAACATAAATGAAAGATGGCTCAGGCTTTGTTTGAGAGAAGAAAAAAAGACGAGTGTACAGGAGATGAGAATCTCAGATTTCAATAAATAATCCAGGCCATTGTGGTTCAACACACTTAAGTGCTGTGACCACTGATAGGAAAGGAATATCATGTTATGGAAATCTGAGGTCCATCCATAGCCAGGAAAATCACTGAATTAATTAATAATAAAATTCAAACAGAGCAAAAGTCACTCAAGAATTTGGTATTTTGGCCATTTCTAGTGCCTTGGGGAAAAAAAATATTAAAGTATCTTAGAACCAAAACGTCCAGGACCACCAAGTTATACAAATGATCCTATAGGGATGGCAGGGAGACATTACTGAAACAATCAAAATAAAGATGTATTCATTCAATCAAAGCTATTTTAAGTCGATTTTTTAATAATATGACCTACTTCTTGATAAGAAACTGTTGAAATAGATTTCCATGTTGGTGAGAAGAATCCTATTTCACTTTCATTAAATGCTTCTAAATAGAAAGGAATATTTGACTTGCTCAGCATCTTCAATTCATCACAGAAATGTGAGTAAATGGAAAAACTGCCAATCTGTTGAGGTGGGGAAACAAAATGTGCCTTGATAAGTCTATTTGTACAAGTGCATCCATGGATAACAAATGGAATATTTCATCAGCAGGAGGAAAAGAATCAGAGTGGGGAGGAAGTGGAAGCACAGGACTGCTAAATAGCCAGCCCTAGTAATCTGCACCGGGAGCACAGGCACACATTGCATGGTGTACTGGATATTAGAGAAACAGAAAAGTAAAATCCGAGACTGAGACTGTGAACAGGTTCCCACAGCCAGCTCCCCTGGGACAAAAGAAAAGCGGGTGCTTTAAAAGTCTTAAAGGGACAAGGGTTTAACAGGTGGACAAAATTGTCCTGGCACACTCAGCCCAGCAAGCTGGAAATTTTAAGGAACTTCAGGTGCCCAAACCCCTTGGGTGGCAACACAGCTCCAAAGCCCATCATGGCGATAGCAGCCTGCCATTCATTCCCCCCCACCGGCACTGCAAGCAAACCGGCTGACCTGCCATTTCTGAGGACCAGCCAGGGAACAGACCTGCCCACAACAACCACACAGAGTCTTCTCCCAGCTCGCAGCTAACTGGGCCAGACCCAGAGGCTGCCCCCTGCATACAGTGGCCTGGCATAAGGCAGAGGAAGCTGGCGCAAAGTCCAGAAGGCACAAAGGGACACCGTTCTCACAGGAGAACACACACCACTCATCTGTGACACCTGCCGGTGCCCTAGGCTATACCGAGGGCCTCCCCACCCATGGCACCTCATGGGATTAACCCAGAGACTGCTCCCTGTGTGCAGTTAACAGGCACAGGCAGCATAGAAGGGCAAGGAGACCAGCAAGCAAGAGGGACTTTGTTCTCCCAGCTGACACATACCACTCACCGGTAATCAGTTCTATTGCCATGAAAAGGCAGAAGAAACTGGTGGAGTCCAAAATCACTCAAACGCTAGAGAGAGGGCCTGGTGAGATTGATATAACCAATCTTCCTGTTAAAGAATTCAAAATAAAAGTCATAACCATGCTGATGGAGCTTCAGAGAAATATGCAAGAGCTAAGGGAAGAAGGTCTGGAGGGAGATAACAGAAATTAAATAAACAATGGAAGGATGTAAGAACAGACTGGATGAGGTGCAAGAGACTGTTAATGGAATAGAAATAAGAGAACAGGACTACAGAGAAGCAGAGGCAGAGAAAGATAAAAGATTCTCTAGGAATGAAAGAATATTAAGAAAACAGGTTGACCAATACAAACAGAACAATATTCACATAATAGGGGTACTAGAAGAAGAGGAGAGAGGAAAGGGATAGAAAGTGTCTTTGAAGAAATAATTGCTGAAAACTTCCACAAGCAGAGGAAGGAAATAGTCTCTAAGACCATGGGAGTTCACAGATCTCCCAACACAAGGGACAAAATGAGGACAACACCAAGAAATATGATAATTAAAATGGCAAAGATCAAAGACAAGTACCAGGTATTGAAAGCAGCCAGAGAGAAAAAAGATCACCTACAAAGGAAAACCCATCAGGCTGTAATCAGAATTCTCAACAGAAACCCTACAGGCCAGAAGAGAACGGCATGCTATATTTAATGCAATGAAACAGAAGGGCCTTGTACCAAAAATACTGCATACAGAAAGATTATCATTTAAATTTGAAGGAAGGATTAAGCAATTTCCAGATAAGCAAAACTTGAGGGAATTTGCCTACCACAAACCACTTCTACACCATATTTTAAAGGGACTGCTCTAGATGGAAGCACTCCTAAGACTAAATACATGTCACCAGAGAAAATAAAACCACAGCAAAGAAAGCACACCAATGAAATACTAACTAAAGGCAAAAAACAAAATCAGCTATCCACAAAAGCAGTCAAGGGAAACACAAAATAGTACAGAATGAAACACCTAACATTTAACAGTGGAGGAGTAATAATAAGGGAGAGAAACAAAGAATCATCAGACTGTGTTTATAATAGCATAATAAGTGAGTTATAGTTAGATGGTTAGATAGCAAAGAAGCTACCCTTGAACCTTTGGTAACCATGAACCCAAAGCCAGCAATGGCAATAAGTACATATCTATTGATAATCACCCTAAATATAAATGGAGTGAATGCACCAACCAAAAGATACAGAGTAATAGAATGGATAAAAAAGCAAGACCCATCTAAATGCTCCTTACAAGAGACTCACATCAAACCCAAAGATATACACAGATGAAAAGTGAAGGGATGGAAAAAGATATTTCATGCAAACAATAGGGAGAAAAAAACAGGTGTTGCAGTACTTGTATCAGACAAAATAGACTTCAAAACAAAGAAATTAACAAGAGATAAAGAAGGACATTGGGCAATGATAAAGGGGACAGTCCAATAAGAGGATATAACCACTATAAATATCTATGCACCCAAGCCAGGAACACTGACATAAGTGAAACAAATACTAACAGAAATAAAAGGGGAAATAAATAGAATGCAATGCATTCATTCTAGGAGACTTCAACACACCACTCACTCCAAAGGACAGATCAACCACACAGAAAATAAGTAAGGACGCAGAGGCACTGAACAACACACTATAACAGATGGACCTAACAGACATCTACAGAACTCTTCACCCAAAGTAGCAGGATACACATTCTTCTCAATTGCACATGGAACATTTTCAAGAATAGACCACATACTAGGCCACAAAAAGAGCCTCAGTAAATTCAAAAAGATTGAAATTCTACCAACCAGCTTCTCAGATCATAAAGGTATAAAACTAGAAATAAATTGTACAAAGAAAACAAAAAGGCTCACAAACTTAACGGAGACTTAACAATATTCTCCTAAATAATCAAAGGATCCATGACCAAACTACAACAGAGATCATGCAATATATGGAGATAAATGAAAACAACAGCACAACACCCTAATTTCTGTGGGATGCAGTGAAGGCAGTTTTAAGAGGGAAGTGCATAGACATCCAGGCCTAGTTAAAGAGGGAAGAACAATTGCAAATGAATAGTCTAAAGTCACAATTATTGAAACCGGAAAAAGAACAAATGAGGACCAAAGTCAGCAGGAGGGACATAATAAAGATCAGGCAATAAATAAATAAAATTGAGACAAATAAAACAATAGAAAAAATCAATGAAAACAAGAGCTGGCTCTTTAAGAAAATAAACAAAATAGAAAAAAACCATAGCCAGACCTATTAAGAGAAAAAGAAAATCTGCACACATAAACAGAATCAGAAATGAGAAAGGAAAAATAATCATGACGGACACCACAGAAATACAAAGAATTATTAGAGAATACTATGAAAATCTATATGCTAACAAGCTGGAAAACCTAGAAGAAATGGACAACTTTATAGAAAAATAAAAGCTTCCAAGACTGACCAAGGAAGAAACAGAAAATCTAAACAGGACAATTCATCAATGAAATTGAAACAATAATAAAAAAACTACTCAAGAACAAAAGTTCTGAACAAGATGGATTCACTGCTGAATTTTATCAGACATAGAAAGAAGACATAATACCCATTATCCTTAAAGTTTCCCAAAAAATAGAAGAGGAGGGAATACTTCCAAACTCATTCTATGAAGCCAGCATCACTCTAATACCAAAACCTGGCAAAGATACCACACACAAAAAAAATTACAGAACAATATCCCTGATGAACGTAGATGCAAAAATATTCAACAAAATATTAGCAAACTAAATTCAAAAATACATCAAGAGGATCATAGACAAAGATCAAGTGGGATCCATCTCAGGGATGCAAGGATGGTTCAACATTAGAAAATCTATCAACATCAACCATCACATCAAAAAAAAGAACAACAAAAGCCACATGATCATCTCAATAGATGCTGAAAAAGCATTCATTAAAATTCAACATACATTCATGATAAAAACTCTCAACAAAATGTGTATAGAGGGCAAGTACCTCAACATAATAAAGGCCATATATGACAAACCCACACCCAACATGCCCAATCTCTCCACTTTTATTCAACATAGTACTGGAAGTCCTAGCCACGGCAATCAGACGAAACAAATAAATAAACTGTATCCAGATTGGCAAGGAAGAAGTCAAACTGTCTCTGTTTGCAGATGAAATGGTATTGTACATAAAATACCCTAAATAATCCACTCCAAAACTACTAGAGCTAATATCTGAATTCAGCAAATTTGCAGGATAGAAAATTAGTACACAGAAATCTGTTGCATCCCTATACACTAATGATGAACTAGCAGAAAGAGAAATCAGGAAAACAATGCCATTCACAATTTCATCAAAAATAATAAAATACCTAGGAATAAATCTAACCAAGCAAGTGAAAGACCTATATCCTGAAAACTACAAGATACTCTTAAGAGAAATTAAAGAGGACACTAACAAATGGAAATTCATCCCATGCTCTTGAGTAGGAAGAATTAATATTGTCAAAATGGCCATCCTACCTAAAGCAATCTACAGATTCAATGCAATCCCTATCAAAATACCTACAGCATTCTTCAATGAACTAGAGCAAATAGTTCTAAAATTCATATGGAACCACAAAAGACCCCAAATAGCCAAAGTCATCCTGAGAAGGAAGAATAAAACAGGGGGGATCATGCTTCCCAATTCAAGCTCTACTACAAAGCCACAGTAATCAAGACAATTTGGTACTGGCACCAGAACAGACCCATAGACCAGTGGAACAGAATAGATAGTTCACATATTAACCCAAACATATATGGTCAATTAATATATGACAAAGGAGCCATGGATATACAATGGAAAAATGCCAGGCTCTTCAACAGCTGGTGTTGGCTAAACTTGACTGCTACATGGAAGAGAATGAAACCAGATCCTTGTCTAATCCCATACACAAAAGTAAACTCAAAATGTATCAAAGACCTGAATTCATGACATGAAACCATAAAACTCTGAGAAGAAGACACAGACAAAAATTTCTTGAACATAAACATGAGCAACTTCTTCATGAACATATCTCCCCAGGCAAGGGAAACAAAAGCAAAAATGAACAAGTGGGAGTATATTAAGCTGAAAAACTTATGTACAGCAAAGGACACCAACAGCAGAACAAAAAGGCATCCTACAGTATGGGTGAATATATTCCTAAATGACATATCCTATAAAGTGTTGACATCCAAAATATATAAAGAGCTCACAGACCTCAACAAATAAAAAGCAAATAAGCCAATTGAAAAATGGGCAGAGGATATGAACAGACTCTTCTCCAAAAGAAATTCAGATTGCCACGAGGCACATGAAAAGATGCTCCACATCACTGGTCATCAGAGAAATGCAGATTAAAACCACAATATCACATCACCTCACACCAGTGAGGATGGCCAACATCCAAAACACAAACAACAACAAATGTTGGTAAGGATGTGGAGAAAGGGGAACCCTCCTACACTCCTGGTGGGAATGCAAATTAGTTCAACCATTGTGGAAAGCAGTATGGAGGTTCCTCAAAAAACTCAAAATAGAAATACCATTTGACCCAGGAATTCCACTCCTCGGAATTTACCCTAAGAATGCAGCAGCCCAGTTTGAAAAAGACATATGCACCCCTATGTTTATCGCAGCACTATTTACAATAGCCAAGAAATGGAAGCAACCTAAGTGTCCATCAGTAGATGAATGGATAAGAAGAGGTGGTACATATACACAATGGAATATTATGCAGCCATAAGAAGAAAACAAATCCTACCATTTGCAATAACATGGATGGAGGTAGAGGGTGGATGCTCACTGAAATAAGGCAGGCAGAGAAAAACAAGTATCAGATGATTTCACTCATCTGTAGAGTATAAGTATAAAGCAAAAACTGAAGGAAAAAAACAGCATCAGACTCACAGAACTCAAGAATGGACTAACAGTTACCAAAGGGAAAGGGATTGGGGAGGATGGGTGGGAAGAGAAGGATAAGGGAGAAATAGGGGCTTTACGATTAGCACACATAATGTAGGCGGTGGGGCATGGAGAAGGTAGTATAACACATAGAAGACAAGTAGTGATTCTATAGCGTCTTACTACGCTGATGGACCATGACTGCAATGTGGTATGCGGTGGGGACTTGATAATGGGGGGATTTTAGTAACCATAGTGTTGCTCATGTAATTGTACATTAATAGTACCAAAATAAAAAATAAATTAAAAAAAATCAAATTTTCTCTTGGGTAACAACAAAAAAATCTAACGTGGCTTATGATGTCTTATGATTTGTGTATTTCAATCATTCCATATAAACTAGGAAACAGTATAAGTGTTGACAGAGATAGGATGTTATGAGCTGAGAGTTTAAAAGTATATATAAAATTATGTAATACTACAAAAGAGTTATCCCAATGAGTTTGAAATTTATCAAAAATTCAGACTAAAGATACTAAAGGACTTTTAGTTATGTAGTGATAAAATTAGTTTTACCCTTTCAAATAAATGGACATAGGTCTTAAAATTTGAAAGCAGAGAAACATTGATGTGATAGTCATTATTAAACTATTATAATATTCCAGTATTCAAAAATAGTGGAAACTCCAGACCAAAGTAGGGGAGAGGAATGTATAATTAAGGTAATAGCCAACTAGTTGCATCAAAAATGTAGACAATTTAGACTGGTACTGAGAGTACTTAACAATGGGAGTTGATGTGGAGTGGATATGGAAGGAGAGAAATAAATTGAAGAAAAGTTGAAGGTGCCCAGTTTGCAAAATAGAGTTTACTGAACAGAAAGCAGATTTGAGAGTGCTAATATCCATTTTTAATTAATTAGACAACTAAAGTTTAATGGTTTAAGTTGTGTGATATAACACTTAGTAAGGTATAATAATAATGTATGCAGTTCTATTTAACTCCAAATTGATGTTTATCCCAGTATACCAGAAGGGGCAAAGCTCCAAAAAGGAGAACCAGGGAGATTTAAGAGGGCTCCTGCTCTAAAGGTATCTCTGCCCATATTATTAATTAATTATTAAGTAGCCTTTTCTAGTTTAGAATTGTAGGATTCACTCAAAAGTAAATAGTGCATTTTAAATTTGTAGTGACTGTATGTTTTCTAGGTCTGAACTAAGTAATTTCATTTAGGTCATAATATTTGCAAATACTCATGTCAGACCATCTAGGAAGACAAAAGAGACATGTCAGACTGTAAATGTACAGCTAAGAACCATTGTCAGAGTGAACCTATTGAAGATGAACTGTATTGAATATTTTAGGTATGCAAAAAATGTGTTTAAATTACTTTGCCATTGCTTAACAGTAATAACGATATACTTACTTAACTCCTTATTTTCACTATAATAGTATATCATTTCTAGCTTATAAAAAATTATACCTCTTGTTTTTACTGTTCTCACTATATCAGATATCTCTTTTCTACTTCAAGAGTTAATTAAATTTAATTTCTAAAAGTTATCAGATAGCTTTAACAGACAACACATAATAGAAAAAGTCAATTATATGAAGCATATATCTAAGATACATGATTTTTCTTTCAACAGAATCACAAAAATATTAAAATCACAATTAATACAAACACTGATGAAGCATTTATAGATTTTTAAATAAGTAAAAATTAACAAAGCTCAGATGCTTTTAAAAATAAAACATTTGTATCTCCACACCTGTTTCACAACTTTAATTTTGTCTTCTTTTGATGTTATTCCATCAACCCCAAAATGCCTTTTGTGAACATGATAGGTTCAAATCCACAGATGAATAAATAGCAAAAACTCACTAAAATCCTCACATTTGATTGATAATTTTACATTTTCTGATCTTTAGTGTATTAAAGCATGATTAAATATGATATTAAATTTAGACCATACCACAAACTCTACAAAGAGAAATTATATTACTGCTTTGTTTTTTTCTTACCAAGTATAATATGTTAAACTACTTAATGTTTATCCAAAGGTTTGCATTTTCTACCAGATATTAATGGTCTTATTTTGAGTGATAGTCACATAATGAATGTAAATCAGACAATTCAACAAGTTAATATTAGAATACATCTAATATCTTAGACATAGAATTTCTTCGAGAAAATGTATAATTTCGGGGAATAAAAGAGAACACAAGTAGAAAAGATAATTCAGTAAAACAAAAAAAAGATAATTGAGTGGGTCCTAAGTGTGTTTCCAGCAACTGCAGTCTCTTTTGTTTTTATCTTCCTAACAGTTTTTCAGAAGGAGTTCATGTAGTTCTAGTAAACACAAAAGAGTAAAAGAAAATTTATACAATTTGCCTCTCATGAACTCCTCTAAAATTATAAAGGAATATTTAATGAAACATACATTTAAATAATAGAAATGTAAGAGTAAATGGCAGCAACAAAACTTGAAAGACAAAAAGAAAATGGACACAGCATCATTGATAAAAAGCCTATTTACTCCTGTAGTGGGTTTAGCTAAAGCTGGCAAATCCACACTGCAAATCCATACAGCTTGGTTCTGATGCACCAGCTACTTCTGAAAGTGGAAGCTAAGTATAGGACTATACACCAAAATCATATTTGAAAGTTTATTTATTTTAATTGAAGTTATATTGGTTTCCAGTATACAACACAGTGGTTCAACAGTTACCCACATTATTAAATCCTCACTCCAACTAGGGCAGTTACTATCTGTCAACATAGAAAGATATTAAAAAACTATTGACAATATTCTCCATGCTGCACTTCCATCCCTGCAACCACCTTATGACTGAGATTTTTGTGCCCCTTTAACCCCCTTGCTTCCCACCCAACCCAACCTCTTCCGCATGTTAACCATCAGTCACTTCTCAGTTTCTAAGAGTCCACTGCTGTTTTGTTCATTTTGTTTTGTTTTGCTTTTAGATTCCACATATAAGTGACATCATATGGTATTTGTCTTTCTCTGCCTGGTTTATATTTAAAGTTCTTAGATTTTCAGATATCTTTCCTTATGGCACATTTTAAAGCAAGCACCTTTCTTCTACCAAAGCATAAGCCTTGGTTTATACCCTGCAGGGGTTCCAGCAGGGAGGCTGGGAACTCTGATATTAGTACAGGAGGGAGATCGCACTGAAAATGGGATGAAAGTTAAATTAAATAACCTATCCTGAACTGAGGACAACCCTTCCCATCTCCAGTCAGCTGAGAAAAATAACAACTAGACAGACTTCAACCTTCCAACATGGGACATGAGAGAATTCCTTCATGGGGAAATAGAGTACCAGAAATGGAAAACTAACAGATCTTCTTAGGTAATGTCTCCTCAAACATAGACAAGGCACATTAGTCTAGATGGAAGCTCACTGGTTGGTATATTTTAAACAAAAACAAGAAATATTCATTCAGTTTTTTTATTCCTTATACCTACATATAATTGGATAGCTAAGACCCATCAGATATTTGGGGTAACTACCAGAAAACAGAAACCAAATGAGAAATAGGAGGAAAAAAGTAATTCATAGAAACCAGAGGAATTATGGGGGAACAAGAGGGAATAAATATAATGCACCCACATATTTATTAGTAATAGCCTCTGAAAGGGTATTTTATATATGGAAAAAAAAACAATATTTATTAAGGACAATAGGTAAAGATACTTTGCAAATACAGATACCAACATATACAAGGATACACTGAGATCTCAGAAATGAAAGCCCCAGTGGAATGGTAAAATAAGGTTAGGGATCATTCTCAGATGCTATAATAGGCAAAGAGATTGAACAAAAGAGAGATTAGATACAAAATCAATAAATGACTTCAGAAAATTCCAATATCTGAACTTTTATTCAGATAGAGATAAAAGACAAAATGGAGAAGTAAATTATCAAATATTTCATCCAGAATATTTCACAGAACTGACAGACTTGAAACACCAAATTGAGAGCCCTATACAATGCCTAGAGCAGTGCGAGGAAATAAATACTCACCAAGGCACATTATCATCAAAATTCAGAACACTGGAAAAGAGACATTACCATAGCATCTGGAAAAAAAGAAAAACTCTCATGTACAAATGTTCAGAAATCCAAATGACATCTGACTTCTTAAAAGAAACAATTAAACTAAGTCAGTTAAGTAATGTTATCAACGTTCTAAGAAAAAAAATGTGTAGTTTTAATTTCTATACCCCAAATCAAAATCAAATATGAATATAGATACATTGAAGATACTCAAGATCTTGTATTACTTTCCATAATCTGTTCTTATGTGGCTATTGGAGTATGTGTTTTCTGAAAAGAAAATCTAAAAAGAGAAAGAAATATGGTTCAAGTAAAAGGACATCCAATGCAGGACAACTGATATTTAACTTTGTACCAGTCATAACGTATGGGCTCGAATATGGCACAAAGGAGGCTTTAGAGGATAGACAATGTTCTGTATCTTGATCTAGGTAATATGCATACAGGATTCATGGAAATTTTTGACCATACATTACGATTTAAGAATTTTACTGTATTTTTAGTCACATCTCAATATAAGTAAATTAAAAAAAACAAAAAATTAAAAATGTATAAAAATACCTGAATTAAGATGGAGGATCCAAAAGTTCTAACAACTCAGTGTCTCAGCTGGGTGGTGTGCTTTCTCTAACTCTGGGGGTAAAATGTGTTCCCAGCCCAGGGCAAATAAACCTTTGAAGCCAAAATCAGTTAAAGAGAAAAATAAAGTGGGAGAAACCCATTTATTGCTTACAAGAAGTCATCTACTCCTCTTTTCTGTGTCTCCCTGTCCTGGCTGTGAAGACACCCACGAATAAAACCTCTCTGGTCCCTTTGCATGCTTATCTCTCCAACCCCTTTGTAATCATGTATTGATATGGAATTGGGCTATTTCTCTCCAACCTTTGGAAACACCTATTGGTATGGAGATGCACTAAGGCCAGGCGAGAGATTCTGGAAACACTGCAAGTTTACCCACACTTCCCTACTTCCCTATATGACACTTCAGTCATATTTTAAGTGGTCACACATTTAAATGTCACAGTGAACGTTTTCTTTCCATTGAAATATGCAAGGAGAAATACAAATTAAAAACAAAATGCTTAATTTTCCCTTTTGAATATAATGGGAGAGATTTTCCTCTGTTTCTTTGTCTCAGAGCATTTAGTAAATTCTTTCATAAAGTAAATTTGTATTTACAATTACAAATTTTCTAAGTAATTGTAACCTATTTTTCATATCTTTGAAGTGTATTTAAATCCTTTTGAACACTAGATAGGGCTTTTGTTAGCTTTGTGACAAGACTACCTTTCTCCAGGAGCTGGGGCTATCTCTTTGAAATGCAAACATCAAGGGAGACAGCATCTTTCCCAGTTTCTGTGGGAAAAAATGCCTAACTTTGAGTGCTTTGTTCCAAGTTGCAAAATGACCTCTTACACAGAAGTTTGTTTCTCCTTGGATAAAGTTAATTAGTAAACACAGATGGTCACCCCAACTACCCGATAAATTTAGGATAAACTGTGTATGACAATTGGTGCTATCAAGTTCTCTTACCTGAGGACCAGCTGTTGTTTTCAGATTATGTATGTATTGTATCTGCTTGCTATATAAAGGGGTAAGATTTTTTTTCTGTCTCGTCTATCTACTAGCACAGTTACTGAAATGCACATCACATTCTGGTTTAATGCTTATTCAATAATAAGACTTTTCTTCCTCTATTGCATTTTTAGAGTTCTTCAGGTTGGGAGATTTTGTTTTTAATTATATTTTTCCAACAAAGACATCTATAGGACCCTTCACATAACAATTAGAAATTAAGAGAAGCATGTATTTATAATTTGTTAAAATATGAGACAATTTCAGTTACTTCCTGCTCACTTTAGTTTTTCTCTTTAGTTCTCCATGTCAGTTACTGCTACCATTTTCAGAATATTAGTGTTAGAACCCAGAACTGCCTCTGGGCATAGTAAGCCCCCCACCTTTATCACCTGCAGCAGCTGCACCCCAGCCTTGAATCACCCCAAGGCCTCACTCACAACCTAGTTCTAAGAAAACTGTGTTCCAGTTACTGGAAAAACCACCCATTGTTCCAGTGACCCTCATCCTAGATAGTTCCCCTAGCAACGACCATCCACCTGACCATAAAGGGCAAAGGTAACCTACCTTTACCATAAAGGTACCTACATCCCTTTACCTACATATGTTACATTAGCCGGCAACTCGGCGCCAGCTGAGCCCAACCTATGGAAAATGTACAAGACATACTTGTTTTAAACCATTCAATCAGCACCCCCTCTTCCTGAACCTTGTAATGCATAGAAGTCACGGGACCAACTTCCTGCTCAATTTCCTTTATAAGCAGCTCCCCCCTTGCTGCCAATGCTGCTTTCTCCTTTAGAGACAGCCTTCCTCTCTTCTTGAATGAGTGAAACGGGTAGCTGAAGAACCCCCCCTTTCAATTAGGCAAGCAACATAATTAATTTATTTCAATTTCCAGTTTCTGAATTTGTGGAACTAAAAAAATTATAAAATTTTAATAAATTTCTTTTTGTATGAAACATAATTTATAGAGATAGGAATGCACACTTTGTGTTACATTTTGATAAAGTTTACTAATAGGTGTTTATGACACCCATAACCCTATCAGAAAAAACCTCTCTGGTCTTAGTCACTGACTATTTAATGTTTTGAAAAGTTTTATTAGAACACAGCAAGTGCCCATTTATTTACATATTGTCTGTGGTTACTTTTGTGTTATACGGGCAGAACTGAGTAGTTGTAAGAGAGTAGTTGTAAGAGATCGTATGGCCTAGAGAGCTTCAAAATTGATTCTCTGGTACTTCCAGAAAAATTTCTAGATGTCTAATGTAAAATATTCTTGTAATTCATGAAAGTTTCTTCTTGTCAGTACTCTGCCAAAATGTTATGACCTCTGTTCTGAGATTTAATCATAAAAATTTTCCCATTCTAATATTTTATATAAGTGGAATCATCATGTTCTTGTGTGCCAAAGTTATAATAAAAATGGTATTGATAATAATTTGCTGCACCAATAATTATTTCTTTTGTTAAATATAGTTGCATTCTAGGAATATGTCCTTGATGCAAGGGTTCTTGTTTGCAGAGTCGAAGAATAAACTTAGCAAACACTCAAGATAGGAGAGCCAGGGAGAGGCTTTTATTTAAAGATAAATTGAGAAAACAGAGCTCCTGGCTCATGCCAGGAGGGGTCAAGAGAGCCATAGTAGTGTGTTGTGTAGGGGTTTTATAGGCAGTTGAGGATTTTGGGGAACATGATAAAGGGCTTAGGGATGTGGACTTGTTAAGTGGTCCCTGAATATTTAAAATAAACTTAACACAAGAAATTTACTGCTCTAATTTCTCTCTGAGATACCGGCATCTTGGTGTGGGAGCATATTAAACAAGACTGCCCCCAAGTTCGGCTGAGCTATTGTCTGTTTGCTAAAGAATAAGTTAAGAATCTTACTTCCTAACTTTTTGGGTTTTTAAAATGCAATTTTATCTTTAAGATGGAATTCTTCCTGCCTTTTACTATGTTGTTTAAGGCTGGGCTTGCTTGCCATTATTAATTGCCCAGATTGCAAATTACTCATCAGGTCTGAAGGATGAAAAACAGCACAAGGCCTTGGCCTTTTAGCCTACTAAAGTAAATCTTACACATGATTACAAATGATTAGCATAATAAAAAACATGGGCTACTTTCCTTTATCTGGGGAATATTAATTGATCTCTCTGAAAAATGACTGTAGAGCTTAATATTTAACACAGAGTTTGATATGGGATTTCCTTGCATTTTGTTACACTGCTCTGACTGTAATTATCTTGCCTTGCCTTTGCAGGAGGTCCTCACCCTACTCTGACTACACCCATGGTCCCTGTCTCACATCATTTGATTATCTTGCCCTTTCAAGACAATGATATTATTTTCAGTTGAAACTACTATTTTTGAAGTACTATAAACATATGTGTCCTTATGTAGAGATAAGTTTCCATTTGCATTGTGCATTTCCATGGTGTAGAATATCTAATTCAAAGAATGTTATTCTTTATCTATAAAGGAAATGTCGAATCATTTTCCAAAGTAATTTTTCATTTTTAACTTCCTATGAAGAGTGTATAAGAACATGCATAACTCTATATCCTTGACAATATTTTATATTCAGATATTTAAAATATTCTAATGTGGCTAGTACTTGCACTGCATATTTTTTCCACTTTTTAAATGTATCTTTGCACTTATATTTAAATTATACTATTATATTCTTTAGATCAATCATGCTTCTTTTTTTACCAAGTGTTATATATTCTGCTTTTCATTGGACCACTTAGTATATTTATATTTTAAATGATTATGAATATGTTGAGATTAGGTCCATCATATTGCTATTTTTTTGCTTGTCCTATATAATTTATCCCTGTGATTTTCTTCTCTATTTCTCCTTTTAAAAAATTTAGATAAGTGTTAACACCTCTACAAAACCAAAAATAACACTCTTTAAAGAAAGAAGACAAAACCCAATATGAATGATATAACAACATGATGTACATAATACAATAAAATATCTTAAGGCTCACAAAAAGCAAGAACATTAAGTGGCAAAACAAAAGGAGAGAAAGAAAGAGGGCAAGGAGAAACAGGCAATAGAAACAGGCCCAAAGAGGACAGAGATGTTGAAAATTCCCAGGCAAGGATTTTCAAACATCTATTATACATAGGCCTAAGGATTTAAAGGAAAATACACAAATAATGAGTGAACATATAGGAATTCTTACAGGAGAAATGGAAGCAACAAAAATGAAAATAAATTTTTAAAACAAAAATTTTAATATGTGAAATAATTCAGTATATAGGTTTCATATCAGATTGAATATTGGAAGAAATAAAAATCAATAATGGATAAGCAAGACAATAGATTCTGAAGCACAGAGAAAAGTGAATTTAAAAAATTAGAAAAAGGTCTGAGCATTAGTGACCTACAGTGTAAAATATAATGTTATAATATCCATGTAATTCCAGAAGTAAACAAGAGAAACATTCAACTGTGAATACAGGAAACTATAATGGCCTAAAATTTTCCATTGTATAACAAAAACTAAACATTAATAGATCTAAGAAGATGTCAATGAAACCAGCTGACATTTCACAGTCAAATATAGAAAAATGAAACATTTTAGATGAAAGAGTAATTTTTCACCAGATGATCAAGTCTACAAGGAATATTAACTAGGCTTCTTTAAGCTGAAGTCAAATGATACTGAGGGGAACTTGGAATCACACAAAAGAATGGAAATGGCTGAAAATGGTATACATGGGGATAAAGTAGATTTTCTTCTGTTTTATTTCTTGAGAACATAATTAATATTAAATTTAGTACTAATTTGTTGATAATATATAAGTAAAATGTATGATAGTGTAATATGGGAAAGAGTAATGGAAGCATATTGTTTAAGATTCTTACATGTGAAATGATGTAATAATAATTCAAAATAGACTATGATCAATTGAGAGTATATGGCAAACTCTAGAGAAATCATTGAAAAATAAAGAAAACAAGGAACAATGGATAGAAATCAATGAGAAAAATAAAAATGAAATATTAAAAGTATTCAATGCAATTTTGTTTTAAAAAGACAAAAATAATTACCAACCTACTTCATTTCTTCTATAGAAATACTCATATTTAAACAATAAAAAAGTGAAGCTGGAAAATAGATTGACATTATACTCAAATTTTATATTTCAAATATTTTTACGTGACTGTTATAATTAATTACATAAAACTGTTATAAATTACACTTTATTGAACCTTGTCTTAAGAGAAATCCTCTGATAACACAGTCCAATATAAGCCCTTATCAGAGAAGTAAAGTGTTTTAACAGTATCAGAGTTTGCACACTTAAGGGGAACTCTGAAGTTTAGTTATGTCCGTATTTCCCAGTTATAAAGTTTCAAATGTTTTTGTAAATAAAATATTTTAAGTGTATCAAATTAGTTTAAAAAATAGAGTAGATTATTTGGACTTTTCCGAAAAAGACAGTAAAATAGGCTTTGTATGAATTGACCATCTCAGGTTTTCATGGCTCTGAGCATAGAAAAGGAACAAAGCTATCCTCCAATATTTGTTTTTGAAAAAGACTTATTCTTGGCTTGCAAAAATCTGATGAAGGTCAGACTACTCTCCTCCCTTATATAGCACTGCCACCTTGAACAGATGGCGTCCATAGTCACATGGCAGTGAAGGAGAAAGTGTGGATGGCTCCCCCATTTTTTTATACCACACCTGTGTATGATGGGCATCATCTCAGTCCATTCATGGATTGTCTGACCCAGATGCATAGTTCTAAACTATGAGGAAAATGAGAAAATAGATTCCGTATGCCCGAGGATGAGAATGAAATTTTCTTTTCCAGAATCATCTTTTGCTTTAACAGTAATAAAATTATGATTCTGTATTTATTAACTAAAAGGAGAATATAGTCTAGCAATCAATGGAAAACAGATAAAATTACTAAACCAAAATTATGAAAAAAATGATGGAAACATTTATTGTTGTTAAATATTTCAGTCTATGGGAGAACCTTGATCATTATCATTAGTATTAAAAATTCAGGCAGTGTTACGGTTAAGTTATAGATAAATATGAGAATAATTCTGAAGTATAAAAGAAAAGGAAAGGATGTTGGAACCAAAATGAATGTCAGACTTTGGGAGCAATTAAAAATTATTGGATCATAATAATGTTTCAGTGGAGAAAAGAATATTTGAAAGAAAAGACTGGAGTCATTGGAATTAGTTGGAACTCATTAGAAAGGAATGGGTGAAAGGCAATGAATATCTGAAATAAGGCAGCAAAATGGATAGAAGGAGGGTTGATTGGGAAGATAATAAAACTGGAATTGTTTTGAAGGCTCATTCATGGAAGCTGAGATGGATAAAAGAAGCAGAGATATAAGCAATTTTTAATGTTCTGCCTGATAATTAAAATACCAATGATTCTGTTGCCAAAGGAGGAGACAAAAAAATATCTATGGGGAATCAAGTTGTGTCACACCTGAATACAGAGTTTAAGGATTTACAGGACATACAGGTGGATGTGTAGTTGAGAAAATTTGGACATACAGCCTAGAACTATTGAGAGTTCAAAGCTAGAAACAAACAGTAAATTATGTCCTTTCTACTTATATTTGGCACATAGGATTTGAGGATAAATAGAAGTATATAGGAAGGAATGCTACTTCTAATGCTGAACAAGAAAGAAGAGTCAAGGAAGATACTTTGGGATAGAATATTATGAGTTAGCATGAGTAAAATCTGGGAGTCTAATAATTTATTACTATACCTGTGGTTATGATACAAAGTCACTGATTAATATTACCTATAAAATGGAAAAATACATTTTTAGTCACTTGCCCACTTAGAAGACAGTGAGGAAGATTATCCATATTAATCCAGGAATTTATTCTCTTCTTCCACAATGCATGAGCATACATATATTATAACGCCATGTCTCCAACAGGTGAATGAGGTCTTGCTGCCCTTTGTTTAATTGTATTAATCCCAACAAAGTCTAAATGAAAAACAAACTTACTCTTACTCTATTAGTATTACTTTCTGCACTCTTTTACAACAGGGTTTTCAGCTAAAATTATTTTGCATAGGTTTTACAAGTGAGTGTGTGCCACTAAGGAAATTAAAAGGAGACTTAAATAAATAGAAAACATAGTATGTTCCTGGAAAGAATGTAATATTTGAAAGACAAAATTTTCTCTCCAGCTAATTTATAAATAAAGCCCAGTTTCAATTGACATACCATATTTTAATTGTTTAAAACTTTAAAATTATCTGGAAGAATAAAAGTGTAAGAATAGCTAAGAAATAAAATAAATGTTATAACAAACTTTCCCTAACAAATATTGTAGGCTATTGATTAATTCAAACATTTTCTTGAAGTATACTGGATGTAGTGTTATATTAAAGTATAGAACACAGTGGCTCAACAGATACCCACATTATAAAGTCCTCACCCCAACTAGTGCAGTTACTGACAACATAGAAAGATGTTACAAAATCATTGGTGATATTCTCCATGCTGTACTACCATCCCAGTGACCAACATATACTATGACTGAGAATTTTTGAACCCCTAGACCTCTCTTCCCCTCCCCCACCGTAACCACCAGTCACTTCTCAGTGTCTATGAGCCTACTGCTATTTTGTTCAGTTTATTTTGTTTTGTTCATTGAATCCAGAAATAAGTGAAATTGTATGTCACTTGTCTTACTCCACCTGGCTTATTTCACTTAGCATAATACCCTCTAGGTCCATCCATGTTGTCACAAATGGCAGGATTTCTCTTTTTGACTGAAAAATATTCCATTGTGTATATATACTACATCTTCTTTATCCATTCATCTACTGATGGACAATTTGGTTGCTTCCATATCATGGCTATTACAAATAATGCAGCAGTAAACATAAAGATGCATATGGCTTTTTGAATCAAGTATATTGTTTTCCTTGGGCAAATTCCTAGAAGTGGAATTTCTGGGTAATATGGTATTTCCATTTTTAGTTTTTCAAAAAACATTCATGCTGCTTTCCACAGTGGCTGCACCAATTGACAGTCCCACCAACAGGGCAGGATGGTTCCTTTTTCTCCACATACTCAACAACATTTGTTATTTTTGTCTTTCGGATAGTGGCCATTTTAACTGGTGTGAGGAGATATCTCATTGTGGTTTTAATTTGCATTTCCCTGTTGATTTGTGATGTGGAGCATCTTTTCTCATAGCTCTTGGCCATCTGGATTTCTTTGGAAAAATGTTCAGGTCCTCCACCCATTTTTTAATTGGGTTATTCATATTTTTTTTGGTGTTGAGGTGTATGAGTTCTTTATACATTTTGGATGTTAACCCCTTATCAGATGTATCATTTATGAATATATTCTCCCATACCAGTTGGCTGCTTTTTTGTGGATGGTGTCCTTTGCTGTACAGAAGCTTTTTAGTTTAATGTAGTCCCACTTGTTCATTTTTAATTTTGTTTTGTTAACCCAAGAAGATGTGTCCAGGAAAAAATTGTTAGTGATTATGTTCAAGAGATTTTTGCCTATATTTTCTTCTAAGATTTTTATAGTTTCATGTCTCACATTTAGGTCTTTAAGCCAGTTAGATTTTATTTTTGCATATGAAGCTAGACAGTAATATGGTTTCACTTTCTTGTATGTAGCTGACTTGTTTTCCAACACCAGTTATTGAAGAGGCTGTGTTTTCCATATTGTATATTCGTGGCTCCTTTACCATATATTAATTGACCATATATGTTTGGGTTTATATCTGAGCTTTCTATTTTGTCCCATTGATCTGTGGGGCTGTTCTTGTGCCAGTACCATACTGTTTTGATCATGTAGCTTTGTAATATAGCTTCAAGTTGGAGAGCAAATATCCCCAGCTTTGTTCTTTCTCAGGATTGCTTTGGCTATTAAGGACCTTTGAGGTTCCATATGAATTTTAGGATTATTTCCTCCAGTTCACTAAAACATGCCACTGGTATTTTGATGGGAATTGCACTGAATCCATAAATTGCTTTGGGCAGGATGTTCATTTTGACAATATTAATTCTTCCTCTCTATAAGCATGGGATAGATATCCATCTATTTGTGTCTTCTTTTATTTCTCTCATGCATGTCTTACAGTTTTCAGAGTAAAGGTCTTTCACCTCCTTGTTAGGTTATTCCAAGGTATATTGTTCTTTTGGTGCAATTGTAAATGGAGCTGTTTTCCAGATTTCTGTTTCTGCTGGTTCATTGTTAGTATATAGGAATGCAAAATATTTCTGTGTATTAATATTGTATCCTGCAATTTTGATGAATTCAGTTATTAGTTCTAATAGTTTTCTGGTGGAGTCTTTAGGGTTTTCTATATATAGTATTCAAGTCATGTGCAAATAGTGAGTTTTACTTTTTACCAATATTGATGCCTTTTATCTCTTTATCTTGTCTGATTGCCATGGCTAGGGCTTCCCACACTATATTAAGTTTTCAGCATTTCACAATTGAGTATGATATTGGCTGTGGGTTTGTCATGTATGTGGCCATTACTATGTTGACATTTGTTCCCTGTACACCCATTTTGTTGAGAGTTTTTATCATTAATGGATATTGAATATTATCAAATGCTTTTTCAGCATATACTGAGATGACCATATGTTTTTTATCTTTTCTTTGTTAATGTGGTGTATGACTTGGATTGATTTATGAATACTGTACCATCCTTGCATTCCTGGAATAAATCCCACTTGGTCATAATGGATAATATTTTTTATGTATTTTTGAACTCAGTTTGTCAATATTTTGTTGAGGATTTTTGCATTCATGCTCATCAGGGTTATTGGTCTATAATTTTCTTTATTATAGAGTCTTTGGTTGATGGATATTAGATTGATATTGACTTCATAGATTGAGTTTGGAAATATTCCTTCTACTTTTTGTAATATTTTAAGAAGGATGAGTATTAGCTCTTTAAAATTTGGTAGAATTCAGCTGTGAATTCATCTGGTACTAGAATTTTGTTGAGAATTTTTTTATTTCTAATTCAATTTCATTACTGGAAATTGTTCTGTTCAGATTTTATGTTTCTTCCTTGGTCAGTCTTGGGAAATTGTACTTTTCTAGTTGTTTGTCCATTTCTTATAAGTACTGAGGTATATTTTCTCATAGAATTCTCTAATAGTTCTTATAATATCTGTGGTGTTGGTTGTAACTATTTTTTTTTTACTTCTAATTGTGTTTATTTGTGTCTTCTGTCTTTTTTTCTAGATGTGTTGCAAGGATTTTTGACTATTTTAGTTACTTTCTCAAAGAACCAGCTTTTGGTTTCATTGATTTTTTTCTATTGTTTTATTCTTCTCTATTTTATTCATTTCTTCTGTGATCTTTATTATGTCCCATCTTCTACTAACGTTGGATTTCATTTGTTCTTCATTTTCTAGTTTATTTAATTTTGGGTTTAGACTATTTGCTTTGGATTGTTCTTGTTTCTTGAGGTAGGCCTGTACTGCAATGTACCTCCCTTTAGAACACTTTTGCACCTCACAAATTTTGAACTGTTGTATTTTTGTTTTCATTTGTGTAGTCTTTGATTTTTTATTTTGATCCATTATTTAGAAGCACATTGTTTAGCCTCTATAGGTTTGTGGGTTTTTTTGTTTTTTGTGTGTAATTTATTTTTAGTTTCATATAATTGTGGTCTTAGAAGTTGCCTGATATAATTTTGAATTTATTGAGGCTCTTTCTGTTGCCTAATATTTGATCTGTTCTGGAGAACATTCCATGTACACTAAAGCAAAATGTTTATTTTGGGTCAAATGTTAAGTATGTATCTGTTAAGTCCATCTGATCTAATGTGTAATTCAGTGCCTGTTTCCTTATTTATTTTCTTTCTGTTTGATCTGTCCATTCATGTAAGTGGTGTGTTGATGCCCCCTCATATGACTGTGTTGCAGTCTGCTTCTCCCTTTAGTTCTATTAGTATTTGTTTTAAATATTTAGGTGCTCCTATGTTGGGTGCATAGATGTTTAAAATTGTTATATCCTCTTGTCGGACAGATCTCTTCATTATTGTGTAACATTCTTTATCTCTTGTTACTTTCTTTGTTTTGAAGTCTGTTTTGTCTGATACAAGTGCTGCTACTTTGCTTTTTTTTCCCTATTATTTGTATGAAATATCTTTTCCATCCATTTACTTTTAGTCTATGTATGACTTAAGGTCTGAAATGAGTCTCTGGTAGGCAGCATATGCATGGGTCTCGTTTATCCATTCTGCAAAACTATATCTTTTTATTGGTGCATTCATCCTGTTTACATTTAAAATAGTTATTGTTAAGTATTATTGCAAATTTATTAGTTATTTTCTCATTGTTTTATAATCCTGCTCTGTTCCTTTCTTTCCCTATTATTTACTTCCCTTGTGATTTGATGGCTTTCTTTAGTTTTATGATTGGATTTCTTTCCTTTTCAAAATTTTTTGTGTGTATATATTATAGGCCTTAGGTTTGTGGTTACCATAAGGTTCATGGATAGTTTCCTAAATGTATAGTAGTCTATATTAAGATGATGGTTGTTAGATTCTCTTTAATACACAACCTTGAAGGAATATTAAGTTTCCTTTAACACACAGCCTTGAACTGTTTCCGGGCGCAGCAGCTCCTTATCACTTATAGCAGCTGCACCCAAGTCTAGCAAAAGACCCTATTGTCTGCATCAGTTTCTGTTTCTCAGAAGTCACAAGGCCACCATCCTGCTCACCTAGGCCCTAAATTCCTATATAATCAGCCACCCCCCTTGCTGCCGCCGCTGCTCTCTCCTTCCCAAGACAGCCATTCTGTCTGTTTGTCTTCAGCTCCCCCCTTGCTGCTCTCTCTCTCTCTTTCGAGACAGCCACTCTACCTGTTTGTCTTACAGGGAATAAAACCATGCTGACGGAGTTCTCGTGTCCTTCTTTGCGAGCGAGTGAGCCAGGTAGCTAAAAGAACACTTTCAATGGTTGCTCTATTTTGAACACAAAAAAGAAAGTTTTCATTTTTTTTATTCTTCCTCCACACTTTATGTATTAAATATCATAATCTGCATTTTTGGTGTATTCCTTGACTGATTTTTGTGTATAGTTGGTTTTCCTATTTTTGTTCTTTTTAAGTTTGTACTTGCTTAGTAAGTAATTGGTCTGCTACCTTTCCTGTAGTTTTATTTTCACTGGTTAAAATACATTTAGGTTTAAGAACATTTCCATCTACATAAATCCCTTTAATATATCCTGTAAGTCTGGGTTAGTAGTAGTGAATTCTTTCAACTTTCTCTTCTTAATCTCTTCTTAAATTCTGTGAAAACCTTACTGGGTGGAGGATTATGGTTAAAGGTGCTTTTGTTTCAATACATTAAATATTCCTGCCACTCCCTTCTTGCTATAAAGTTTTTGCTGTGAAATCTGCTGATAACCTGATGTGGTTTCCTTATAAGGATTTTTTTTCTCCCTCTCTTGCTGCTTTAGATACCCTCTCTTTATCCTCTCTCTTTGTCATTCTAATTATTATATGTCTTGATGTTCTTTTTTCCTGAGGTTCCTCTTCTTAAGGGCTCTCTGCTCTTCCAGGTCATGGGTGGCTATTTCCTTACCCAGATTTGGAAAGTCTTCTGCCATTATTTCTTCAGAGAAACTCTATTCCTTTGTGTCTCTATTCTCCTGGTACTCCTATTATGTGAATATTCTTTCATTTGGTGTTTTCTCACAGTCTCTTAGTATCCTCTTGTTTTTAGAGATTCTTTTTTCTCTCTGTTCCTCAGCTTCATTGTTTTCCAAATTCACTGTCTCCTCTACTTGCAGCAATCTATTATTCATTCCCTCCTTTGTATATTTCATTTCCTTCTCCAGTTCTACACTGTTCTTTATCAAGTCCTCCCTGACATCTCGAATACTTTTCCACAGATCACTGAGCATATTTATGACTGTTACTTTGAAATATTTATGAAGAAGATTGGCAATCTCTGTTTCTTTCAGCCCTCTTTCTGGTGTCTTATCAATTTTTTTTTTTTTGGAACATACTCATCCACCCCCTAATTTTGTCTAGATTTTTCTTCTTTTGTATTAGATAGATCTGTTATACCCCTAAGTCCATAGAGTAGTGGCTTTGTGAAGAAAGTATCCTGTGGTGCCCAGAAGCTCAAGATTCTTTTCTCACCTGTTCATGGTTTTCCTTTGTGATAAAGCCCCATTTGTTATTGGTGGGCCAGCCACCTTTTTGCCTGTTTACTGACAGTTACTTATCTATCAGCACAGGCCCTTTTTTGAGTGGTATAGTAGCACTTAAGCTGTGACTGTTTTGAGTGGGTCTAACCTCTGCCTGTCCTGAAGCTATAGTGGTGTCCCTGGGCATGGAGTGGACTGATGGACATGTAGGGATGTGAGGCACTGGGCTGGGACACCAGCAAGGAGGAAGATTTGTTTGTAGCTGGCTCCCACAGTGCCTCGCCTGTTGGGCTGAGAGAGGGCAGAGAAAGCTGGGAAAGCCTCCCTCTGCTTGCCAGGAAACAAAGTCTGACTGCTGCCAAGCCATACAGGCAGCGTAGGTGGGCATGTGGACAGAGAGGTGTCTGGGGCTGAGCCAAGCACAATGGAAAGTAGACCATTTGAAACTGATTTCTATGAGGACCTGACCAGGTGGGTTGAGGGAGGGTTGGGAAAGCATCGTCCATCTATCCTTTCACCTGAAGAGGGCGCTCCATCTAATTCCCACTCCTCTGGCACCCTTCCCATTTCTGGTAAATCTTTCAAACTTCTGCCTCTGTGTTAACTTTCAGTGGGATTACTGGAGCATGCCTGTCCTTCACAACTGGCATGAATCGCAGCCTCTCAGAGTATTCCAACTGTCCCTTGTGTCCAGGCCCATTAATCAGCAAAGCCCAGTGTAATGTGGCTTTGTGGTGCCAGAGCAGAGCTCCAGGGCCAGGTATGCAGAGTTCCTGAGCTCTTATCCCTTCCTCTCTGTTCCTCTCCCTCCACCTTGTGGGCTGGGGTTGGGGAAAATCTTGAGTTTTGCTTTCAATTGCAGTTCTGACACTTTACACTTCTCTGTGTGGTCTTTGTTTATTCACCAGGTATAGATAGTCTGAACTACAGTACAGGTCAATTCATGGTTAGCTATTTTTGTTTTACTTTCTTCCTTGGTATGTATGTGGGAGAAGGTTCCTACCCTGCCTTCCTACTCCACCATATAGTGCACATCTGACAAAGAAACTGATAGATAAATATAACATGTAAAAATTTAATGATTTTAAATTATAGATTCTGTTAGAAAAGAAAATTTATTGTGTTGGGTGATATTTCAAAATAGGAGATAGATGAATCATACAATAATTGTAATATGACAAGTGTCTAATTGTTTGGAAAAATGATAACCTCATTATTAAGTGGATGGATAAATCATCCAATAAGTGATATTGGAACAAGTGATTAATTGTTTGGAAAAATATAATGATGACCTTAATTTTAATTAATCACATTATTAGCTTTGCTAACTGCTATAATAAACATGCAATAAAAGTATAATGACCTATGATTAGCCCTTCAATTTTTCCTCATCAAAGAGCAGCTCTCTTACTGGTTCTATCTATCTTACCTCTGCTACACAAAAGGACTTTGAAGTGCCCTATGCCCTGAACAAATAGGGGAGAAAGAGGGCAAAGCCCTAACATGATGGCTTGCAAGTAAGACAATATATTTTGATTCATATTACATTGGTAAGTAGTAATCACATGAGTTAACCTAGATGCAAACCATGGCTATTATTCATAATTCCTGACAGGGAATATAGGATAGGGGATCTGACTGTTGATGGATAGCTGGCTCTATCTGTCTCATATATTGTGCACCAAATAACATAAAAATGTATATTTAATATGAAGTTAGGTTATTAGAAAAAAATTTTAGTTATATTTAAATACCTGAGAAAGTAGCTTTTTAGAGATAATACAAAAGGTAAGAAACAAAGGAAAAACTTAAGAATTTAAGTAAATAAACATTTTTAAATATATGCATACAAAACGACCCCAAATTGAATGAACAAATTGAAAGCTTATTAAAAAGTAATTAAAAATTGTCCTAATGAAAAAATACTATGTATATATAAATGCACAGACATCAGGAAGTAAAGTCAATGCAAAACAAGGAATTCACAAGATAAATATCTATAAAGAATATTATTTTCAATCAAATTTGTAAAATCTTTAAAAAATTTTAATTTTTAAAATTAAATTTAAATTTAAAAATTAATTTAATGTAATTTAAATTAAAAAAATACCTGGAGTTCCAATTTCAAGTATGATATAGTAACACAAACTGGACTTATTAATATATAAATTAGTCACAGGGATGGAAGTAAAGCATATGGAATATAGTCAATAGTTCTGTAACATCATTCTGTGTTGACAGTAACCACACTGCTTAGCATGAGCATTTAATAATGCGGATTACTAATGTATCCCTATGTTGTATCCTTGAAACCAATGTAATATTGTAAGCAACTAAAGTAAAAAATAAAACAATAATAGAAGGAAACACAAAACAAACTGGACTTAACTAATAAAAAAATAACTAATAACCTCAACAAAAGATATAAAGCTACTGCTTTCAGACATTTAATAATAAGCCAGCCAAGGGATGAGATCCTTAGAAGGGGAACAAATTAGGTGAGTACTACCTTTGCTCCCGTCTTCTGTCTGGAGGTTGTTTCCAGATAAGTCACAGAACCACACAGCACATGGCTTCACTGATGTAGAGATGGAAATCAGAATATGAAGAAGTTAACGCACTGGGAAGTAGTGGAACAGAGTTATGTAAAGGAAGAATATGCACAGAGAAAGAAGTCCAGGCATCTGCTAGGCATGCCCCTGAACGTTTGTTGATTACTGTGCTGTATATGCAGAGAGGGAAACTTAACAAATCCAAAGAACAAAATACTTCATTTGGGTATGTGGTGTTGGGGTGAGCTGAATAATTCACAGAGTTCAAGTAAGAAGAGGGGACATATTTGAACTACAGTCAGCTAGAGTCAATAGTACTAAATGATCTGCAAGTAGATGTAGTGAAGACACTAAGAGATCTACTTTACACATAGTGAAAGTTACTCCAGCACCAAAATAGTTAAGGTTAAGAAAAGGCCTCGAAAAGATTAAGATGATCAGGAAGGAATAAAAATAAATTATTGCTAAAAGATAACTTTTCACCTTCTAAATGAAGAGAAAAAGTCCAGAAATATAACAAAGCAATAACATAATGAAAGATATCTAATAAAAATTACATTATGCCAAGTGAAAGAAGCCAGACACAGAAAGACAGATATTACCTGATCCTACTTATGAGGAATATAAAAGAGTCAAACTCTTAGAAGCAGAGGTTGAATAGTTATTGCCAAGGTCTGGTAAAGGGGAAAGTGGGGAGATATTAGTCAAGGATACAAAGTTTCACTTATGTAAGTTGAATAAGTCCTAGAGATCTACTGTAGAGCATAGTGTCTATATTTAATAATACTGTATACATAAATTTTGGCAAAGAGGATAAACCTTATGTTAATTGTTCTTACAAAATAATATTTATAATATTTAATAAAAAGGGAAGGAGGAGACTCTTGAAGTTATTGGATATATTTATAGCATAGATTGTAGTGATGGCTTCATGGTTATGTACATATCTCCAAACTCATCAAGCTGAATACATTAAACATGTGCAGATTGTTTGATGTTAATCATACTGCAGCAAGGTGTATGTTTTTGAAAACTATGGAATTTTAAGGAAAATATAGTCAGGGTGTTGAAAAATGGGCAATAAAAAAGTCAAATGGAATTTCTATAAATGAAATATTATTTGAAAAGGAAAATAATGGGAAAAAATGAAATAATATAAAAAGACCAGTGAGTCTGAAGCTAACACAGTAGAATATGTTAAAAATGAAGGATACAAATGAAAACAGAAAAATTAAAATAAGCCTCATTGATTGCTGAGACATTACTCTGTAATGCGATAAATATACTATTTCAACCAAAAAAGGAGATGAAAGGAAAGAGAATATTTGGGAAAATAATGGATAAATCTTTTCAAATTGGATAAATTTATAAAGCCATAGCTTAAAAAACATTAATAATCTCTAAGGATATAATAATCATAACCGTAATCATAAAACATCATCAAAATTTGAACATACAAAATGTAAGTCTCCAAATCACTTAATTATCAAATTATCAACCATTATTGATAGAGAATCTAAAAGCAGCCAGAAAAGGCAGTTGACAAAACTCACAACATGATTAACACACTTCTAGTAACTAGGAGTGGAAGGGAACTTCCCCAACCTGATAAAGAACACATATGAAATACCTGTAACTCACTGTACTCTTAGTAGTTAAAGACTTAATTTTCCACCCCACACACCCTGACACTGGGCATAAGACAATGATGTTCATTCTCACCACTTTAATTAAACATGATACATTAGGTTCTATGTAGTGTAACAAGGAAAGGAAGAGAAAAGATTTTCATACTGGAAAGAGGAAGTAACACTCTTCAATGCTGATGACATGATTATGCATGTAGAAAACCCTGAGCAAACAAACTAAAATAAAACTGACTAGAACTAATCAATGAGTTGAGCAGGTCATAGGATATATGGTCAATATAAAAAAATCTATTTCTCTACACAAGTAATAAAAATTTCAAC
The DNA here is from genome assembly GCA_029783875.1 of Phataginus tricuspis. Taxonomy (NCBI): domain Eukaryota; kingdom Metazoa; phylum Chordata; class Mammalia; order Pholidota; family Manidae; genus Phataginus; species Phataginus tricuspis. The sequence continues at coordinate 8,799,707 of JAQQAC010002701.1, forward strand.
CTGAAATTTAAAAAATAATTTGTAATAATATAATATTAAAATAATTACTCTGTAAGTCAAACTACAAAATAGTGCTGAGGTAAGTTTTAAAAAGGCCTAAACAAATGGAGGCTGGGGTATACTCATGGACTGAAGGACTCAACATGTTAAATTGACCACATTTTTAAAATTAAGGCTTGAATTCAGTGCCATCCCAACTAAAACCTATATAGGTTTTTTTTTAGACATTGAAAAGGTGATTCAAAATTACTATGAATTTTCAAAGGGTTTGGAATAGCCAAAATAATATTTTAAATGAGCAGACGAGGAGGATTTTCACTGTGTGATTTTAAGATTTACTCTGAAGTCATAGAAATGATTGTGAGGCACTAGTGTCAGGGTAAATATATAGATGGCTGAAATACAACAGAGTGCAGAAATAAACGCCCACATATATTATCAATTATTATTTATCAAACTATACAGTAATTCAATAGATGAAGGATCATATTTTTCAATAAATATGATGCCAAATGTTTCAATAAATATGATGCCAAAGGGTGGAGTTGCTTGAACTATTTTATGTTGCTGGGAATCTAAAATTATGCAACTACTTTAGAAAACAGTATGGCAGTTTCTTTTAAAGATAAACATACTTTTTCATATGTCCCAGCAATTTCACTCCTAGATATTTATCAAAGAGATATAAACACTTATAAACAAAGATTTGTACATAAATGTTTATAGTTGCTTTTGCATTATACTAACAAACCCACACCCACAAGTATCCATTAATATGTTAACAGAGATATTTAGGATTAAAGATGGTGGCATGAGAGGCAAGACAGAGGCTTCCTCCTAAAACCACATATAAGATGAAAATATAACTGATACAACTACTCCTTAAAGAGCAACAGGAAAGAGGACTGCGCCAAACTGCGTACACCTGGAGACAAGAGCAGACCTCCCAGAACAGGGTAACGTACTAAAGCTGTGGCCCGGTGGGACCCAAGCCCCTCCCCCTCCCCAGCTCACCAGCAGGAGGAAGAGAAACAAGAGCAGGGAGGGGAGTGGAGACCTGGGACTGCTGAATACCTAACTCCGGAGAACTGGTCTGGGAGCACAAACCTATATTTCATGGTGCTTGCATGATACTCTCGTAATTAGGGGGTGGGAAAGCTAAGACAGGCAGAATTCCTGGAGAGTGAGATTTCAGCTCCTTGTGGAAAACAGGGATCCATATCTGGCTGCTCTGAGACAAAAGAAAGGCAGGCATCCTGAGAGACTTCTTAACAAGGAAGCCCTTAGCAAGAGGGCTGCTAAAGGGGCAAGGATTGCACAGAGCTTACTGTTCAGGAGAGAGGACAGGTAGACAAAAATGTCCAGGGGCACTCTGCCCAAAAGGTTGGGAGCTTTCACCATCTTCAGGTGCTCCAGCTCCCTGGCTGCCTACACAGCTCCAAGAATCCCCTCCATGATGGCCAGCCTATTGAGCCTTTCTCCTGGTCAGCCCCACAAGTCTCGCAAACCGGCAAAACCTACAATGGCATTAGGCCAGCCAGAGGGAAGATCTACCTACAGCAACTAAATCGCAAAGCATAGAGGCTGATACCTGTGTGCTCAGTCCACTGGTTCAGAGAGTGGAGACAGGCATAGAAGCCAGGAAGCAGAAAACAGATCTTTCCTCCCCCGGAGGCACCAATACCACTACCCTGTGACCCCCGATTTTGTTTGAGGGGCTGAGCAGATCCAGAGTGTAGAGTCCCGGGACATAATATGGCGCCATACAGAAATACGAAATGCCAAAGGAAACTGGTTCAGAGTAAAATTATTAATACAACTCCTGAGAAAGATTTAAATGATATCAACCTAATGACTTTCCCCAAAGGGAGTTCAAAATAAAAATCATTAACATGCTCATGGAGGTACAGAAAGATATTCAAGAACTCAGGAATGAACTCCAGTCAGAGATCCAATCATTGATGAGCACAATGGAGGGTGTTAAAAGCAGACTAGATATGGTGGAGGAGATGATAAATGAAATATAAACTAGAGAATAGAAATACAGAGAAGCTGAGGCACAGAGAGAAAAAAGGATCTCTAAAAATGAAAGAATATTGAGAGAATTATATGACCAATCCAAATGGAGCAATATTCACATTATAGGGGTGCCAGCAGAAGAAGAGAGAGAAAAAGGGATAGAAAGTGTCTTTGAGGAGGTAATTGCTGAAAACTTCCCCAGTCAGGGGAAGGAGATACTTTCTCAGGCCATGAAGGTGCACAGATCTCCCAACACAAAGGACACAAGGAAGTCAACACCAAGACACATAGTAATTAAAAAGGCAAAGATCAAGGATAAGGACAGACTGTTAAAAGCAGACAGAGAGACAAATAAGATCACATACAAAGGAAAGCAGATCTGGCTATCACCAGACTTCTCAGCAGAGACCTTACAGTCCAGAAGGGAGTGGCATGATGTATTTAATGCAGTGAAGCAGAAGGGCCTTGAACCAAGATTACTTTATCTGGCAAGATTATCATTTAAATTTGAAGGAGGGATTAAACAATTTGAGATAAGCAAAAGCAGAGAGAATCCTACAAACGATCTCTACAGTGTATTTTGGAGGGACTGCTATAGATGGAAGTGTTCCTACAGTTCAATAACTGTCACCAGAGGTAATAAAACCACAGTAAAGAAAGTAGAACAGCTAATTACTAAGCAAATGCAAAATTAAATTAACAATGCCCAAAGTCAACCCAGGGATAGAAAAACAGTACAGAATGTGATACCTAATATGTAAAGAATGGAGGAAGAAGAAAAAGGAGGAGAAAAAAAGAACCTTTAGATTGTGTTTGCAATAGCATATTAAGTGAGTTAAGTTAGACTCTTAGATAGTAAGGAAGTCAACCTTGAACCTTTGGTAACCATGAATGGAAAGCGTGCAATGACAATAAGTACATACCTATCCATAATCATCCTAAATGTAAATGAACTGAATGCACAAATCAAAAGACATAGAGTCACTGAATGCATAAAAACCAAGACCCATCTATATGCTGCCTACAAGGGACTCACTTTAAACCCAAAGACATACAGAGATTAAAGTGAAGGGATGGAAAAAGACATTTCAGCAATTATTAGGGATATAAAAGCAGGAGTTGTGGTACTTGTATCAGACAAAATAGACTTCAAAACAAAGAAAGTCACAAGAGACAAAGAAGGACATTACATAACGGTAAAAGGGTCAATCCAACAAGAGTTTATAACCATTATAAATATCTATATGCCCAACACAGGAGCACCTACATATGTGAAACAAATACTAACAGAATTAAAGGGGGAAATAGAATGCAATGCATTCATTCTAGGAGACTTCAACACACCACTCACTCTGAAGGACAGATCAACCAGACAGAAAATAAGTAAGAAGACAGAGGTACTGAAAAACACGTTAGAACAGATGGACGTAACAGACATCTACAGAACTCTACACACAAAAGCAGCACAATACACATTCTTCTCAAGTGCACATGGAACATTTTCAAAAATAGATAATCAACTAGGCCACAACAAGAGCCTCATTAAATTCAAAAGATTGAAATTGTACCAACCAGTTTCTCAGACCACAAAGGTATGAAACTAGAAATAAATAACGCAAAGAAAATGAAAAATCCCACTAATGCATGGAGGCTTCACAGCATGCTCCTAAATAACCAATGGATCAATGACCAAATAAGAACAGAGATCAAGCAATATATGGAGACAAATGAAAACAAAAATTCAACACCACAAAATCTGTGAGATGCAGCAAAGGCCGTGCTAAGAGGAAAGTATACTGCAATACAGGCCTACCTCAGGAAAGAAGAACAATCTCATATGAGCAGTCTAAACTCACAATTAATGAAACTAGAAAAAGAAGAATAAATGAGGCCCATTGTCAGTAGAAGGAGGGACATAATAAACATTAGGGCGGAAATAAAATCGAGATGAATGAAACAATAGAAAGGAACAATGAAAGCAAGATCTGCCTTTTTGAGAAAAGAAAAGAAATTAGATAAACCCCTAGCCAGACTTATCAAGAAAAAAAGAGAGTCTACTCACAGAAACAGAATCAAAAAAAAGAAGGGAAATATCACTACGGACAGTGCAGAAACACAAAGAACTATTAGACAATACTATGAAAAATTATATGCTAACAAACTGGATAACCTAGAAGAAATGGACAACTTTCTAGAAAAATACAACCTTCCAAGGCTGATACAGAAATAAACAGAAAATCTGAACAGCCCAATTACCAACAACAAAATTGAACTCGTAATCAAAAAAATACCTAAGAACAAAACTCCTAGACCAGATGGCTTCACTGCTGAATTTTATTAAACATTTGATGAAGACCTAATAACCATCCTCCTTAAAGTTTTCCAAGGAGTAGAAGAAGAGGGAATACTTCCAAACTCATTCTGTGAGGCCAGCATCACTCTAATACCAAAACCAGGCAAAGAAACTACAAAAAAGAAAATTACAGACCAGTATCCCTGATGAACATATGAAAAATACTCAACAAAATATTAGGAAACCAAATTCAAAAATACATCAAAAGGATAATCCATCATGATCAAGTAGGATTTATTGCAGGAATGCAAGGATGGTACAACATTCAAAAATCCATCAACATCATATACCACATCAACAAAAAGAAGGACAAAAACCACCTGATCATCTCTATAAATGCTGCAAAATCATTTGACAAAGTTCAACATCCATTCATGATAAAAGGTCTCAACAAAATGGGTATAGAGTGCAAGTAAGTACCTCAACATAATAAAGGCCATGTATGACAAAGCAACAGCCAACATAATACTTAACATCGAGAAGCTGAAAGCTTTTCCTTTAAGATCGGGATCAAGACAAGGATGCCCACTCTCCCCACTTCTATTCAATATATTTCTGGAGGTCCTAGCCACAGCAATCAGACAACACAAAGAAAAAGAAGGCATCAGATTGGCAAGGAAGAAAGCAAACTGTTCCTGTTGCAGATGACATGGTATTGTACATAAAAACCCTAAAGAATCCACTCCAAAACTACTAGATCTAATATCTGAATTCAGCAAAGTTGTGGGATACAAAATTAATACACAGAAATCTATTGCATTCCTATACACTAATGATGAACTAACAGCAAGAGAAATCAGCAAAACAATTCAATTCACAATTGCATCAAAAATAATAAAATACCTCGGAATAAACCTAACAAAGGAAGTTAAGGACCTATACTCTGAAAACTACAAGACACTCGTAAGAGAAATTAAAGAAGATACCAATAAATGGAAACACATCCCGTGCTCATGGATAGGAAGAATTAATATTGTCAAAATGACCATCCTGCCTAAAGCAATCTACAGATTTAATGCAACTCCTATCAAAATACCAACAGCATTCTTCAACAAACCAAAATTCATATGGAACCACAAAAGACTCCAAATAGCCAAAGCAATCCTGAGGAGGAAAAATGAAGCTGGGGGGATTATGCTCCCCAACTTCAAGCTCTACTACAAAGCCACAGTAATCAAAAAGTTTCTGTATGGCAAAGGACACCATCAACAGAACAAAAATCATCATAAAGTATGGGAGAATATATTTGTAAGTGACATATCTGACAAGGGGTTAACATCCAAAATACATAAAGAACTTACACATCTCAACACCCAAGAAACAAATAACCTGATTAATTAATGTGAAGAGGATATGAAGAGACAGTTCTCCAAAGAAGAAATTCAGATGGCCAACACACACATGGAAAGATGCTCCACATCACTAATCATCAGGAAAATTAAAATTAAAATCACAGCGAGATATTACCTCAAACCAGTTTGAATAGCCAGCATCCAAAAGACTAAGAACAACAAATGCAGGTGAGGATGCACAGAAAGGGGAACCCTCCTACACTGCTGGTGGGAATGTAAGCTAGTTCAACCATTGTGGAAAACAATATTGAAGTTCCTCAAAAAACTAAAAATAGAAATACCATTTGACCCGGGAATCCCACTCCTTGGAATTTACCCAAAGAATACAACTTCTCAGATTCAAAAAGACACATGCACCCTTATGTTTATCACAGCACTTTTTACAATAGCCAAGATGTGGAAGCAACCTAAGTGTCCATCAGTAGATAAATGGATAAGAAATTGTGCTACATATACACAGTGGAATACTATTCAGCCAGAAGAAAGAAACAAATCCTACCATTTGCAACAACATGGATGGAGCTGGAGGATATTATGCTCAGTGAAATAAGCCAAGCAGAAAAGACAAGTGCCAAATGATTTCTCTCATTTGTGGAGTATGATGAAGCAAAACTGAAGGAACAAAGTAGCAGCAGACTTGGAGACTCCTAGAAGGAACCAGTGATTACCAAAGGGGAGGGGTATGGGAGGGTGGGTGGTGAGGGAATAAGAAGGGGATTGAGGGGTATTATGTTTGGTACACATGGTGTGGGGGATCACGGGGAAAACAGTGTAGCACAGATAAGGCAAATAGTGAATCTGCAGCATCTTACTATATACTGATGGACAGTGACTGCATTGGGGTATGGGTGGGGACTTGATAATATGGGTAAATGTACTAACCACATTATTTTTTCATGTGAAACCTTCATAAGAGTGTATATCAATAATACCTTAATAATAAATTTAAAAAAATTGTTAACAGGAAGACAGATGTTGATATAGTCAGTAATAAATGTTAACAAACTATTGAGAACATTATGCTGAGAGAAATAGGGCATGCAACAAAAGATTATTCCATTTATATATACTCTAGAAAAGATAAAAATAATCCATAGTGACAGAGAAACTGTGGTTACCTGGGACTGAGTTGGAGAATGGAATGAACTGTGATGAGAGACAAGAGAACTTTTTGAGTTAATGGGGATTTCTGTTTTTATAGTACTAATGGTTTACACTGGTACATTTGTGAAAACTCATTGGAATATACAATATAGATATGTGCCTTTTATTATATGGGAAACATACTTCAATAAGGATATGAAAAAAATATTTAATTAACATCTATTATTCCCATGCATATATGGTCAATTAATATATGATAAAGAAACCATGGACATACTACAGGGAAATGACAGCCTCTTCAACAACTGGTATTGGCAAAACTGGACAGCTACATGCCAGAGAATTTAACTGGATTACTGTCTAACTCCATACACAAAAGTAAACTCGAAATGTATCAAAGACATGAATTTAAGTCATGAAACCATAAAACTCTTAGAAGAAAACATAGGCAAAAATCTCTTGAATATAAACATGAGCAACTTTTTCCTAAATGCATCACCTTGGGCAAAGGAAACAAAAGCAAAAATGAACAAATGGGACTACATCAAGCTAAAAAGCTTCTATATAGCAAAGGACACCATCAGTAGAACAAAAAGGCATCCTACAGTATGGGAGAATATACTCATAAATGACATATCCAATAAGGCATTGACATCCAAAATATATAAAGAGGTCATGTGCCTCAACAAACAAAAAGTGAATAATCCAATTAAAAAATTGGCAGAGGATCTGAACAGACACTTCTCCTAAAAATAAATTCAGATGGCCCAAAGACACATGAAAAGATGCTCCACATTGCTAATTATCAGGGAAAGGCAAATTAAAACCACAATGAGATATCATCTCACACCAGTTAAGATGGCCAACCTCAAAAAGACTAGGAACAACAAATGCTGGCAAGGATGTGGAGAGAGGAGAACCATCCTACATTGCTGGTGGGAATGTAAACTAGTTCAATTACTGTGGAAAACAGTATGGAGGTTCCTCAAAAAACTAAAAATAGAAATACCATTTGACCCAGGAATTCTATTCCTAGGAATTTACCCTAAGAATGCAGGAGCCCAGTTTCAAAAAGACATGTCCACCCCTGTGTTTATCGCAACACTATTTACAATAGCCAAGAAATGGAAGCAACCTAAGTGTCCATCAGTAGAAGAATGGATAACGAAGATGTGGTACATATACACAATGGACACTATTCAACTATAAGAAAGAAACAAATCCTACCATGTGCAACAACATGCATGGAGCTAGAGGATATTATGCTCAGTGAAATAAGTCAGGCAGAGAAAAACAAATACCAAATTATCTCCCTCCTTTGTGGAGTATAGCAATTGTGAAGCAAAACTGAAGGAAGAAAATAGCAGCAGACTCACAGACTCCAAGCAGGGACTAACAGTTACCAAAGGGGAGGGGTGAGGGAGGGTGCGTTGGGAGGGAGGAAGAAGGGAATTGAGGGGTATCCTGACTGGTGTACATTCTGTGTGTGGGATCACGGGGAAAACAGTGTAGCAATGAGAAGGCAAATGGGAATCTGTGGCATCTTACTACACTGATGGACAGTGACTGCAATGGGGTATTGGAGGGGACTCGATAATATGGGTGAATGTAGTAACCACATTGTTTTTCTTGTGCAACCTTCATAAGATTTTATATCAATGATACCTTAATAAAAAAATTAACGTCTATTATTTTATCTGCCCAACATATTTACTATCTTCTTGATTTTTAAATGCTTCTTTTGGGATTCTGTCTCTTTCCATCTCTTATCATTTGGTTCTAGCAGAGCCCAAGAAAGATACAGCACAATCCTCAGTTCAATCAGTGGACATGTAGTCACATCTATGAATATTTATTCACTCCTTCATTAAATTTTGATTAATTTCAGTTCATGACAAAGGCTCTGGTAAGAGTTGGACAATTTGAATACTTCCCTAGTAATTTTCAAATTTGATCTCAGTAAAAAAATTCACACTTCCACTTTGTGGCATGTATTATAAAATATGAGCCTGGATGCCAGATGTTGCTCTGTAGGGGAAAAAAAAAAAAAAACAGATAACCTGCATTTGAAGATAGTGAAGCTGACCCAAAGAGAAAATCATCCATATCGGTGGTGGGATGTGATCCACCAGGTATGGACAAAGGGTTAGACAGTTAGATGGACAAGTAAGCCTACTATTCTTTAGGCTGTGGGAAGTATTCTTGTTTAGGTAGATGATAAATGAGGTGATAGATAGATAGATAGATATAAAGGTAACCCTGTTGAAAGTGTAGACAATCTTAAGGTTATTGTTATCAAATGGATTTGGATAATTATAGACAAACATAAGCATATATAATTTATAATTTAGATTAATCATTCAGTGGCAGAGTACCCATTCACTTTACAGTGCAATTTCGTTGCTAAAATGATCAGTTTACAGTTTTCAAGATGAACAAAAGTGATTGGGTGATATTATTTTTGAACCTTCTCTCCATCATGATATATTAAGATTCCTTGATGAAGTATGCTTTCCAATTATGGGTGTTGAAAGGGAAGAAAAAATCTCTTCTAGGTTCTTTACCTGGCTTAATAATTATACTGACATATAACAGATTAATAGGAAAAAATAAACTTAACTTCATACTTATAGGAGCCCCATAAAAAAATGTGAGACTCAAAGAAGTGACCAAAGCAGATAGCTTTTATAATTTTAAATAAGGAAACAATAAATCTGTAAAAATTTGACAAGACAGAGGTGTTTGGGTAGTAAAATACTGATGAAGTAAAAGGGATTGTTTATACAGCTTTCTCAGCCCTAAATTCCTCCTCTGCTGTTGAGGATGCCTTCTACCATCCTGGCGTATAGAAAGGGTGCATTTCACAGGCGAGATTTATTTCCCACTTTCAGGGAAAGAAAGGAGGGTCAGAGTGCCCTTCTTGCTCTGGCTGTTTCTCAAGTACTTTAATTCAAAATAGTCAATATGCCAAAATGTCATACTTTGGATAGCAAATTCTTCTGTTCTTCACTGTATATATGTGAATATATGATGCATATATTATATATATATATTTATTTATAAACAGAATTTGTATACAGTATGACTAAGTATGGCAGCAAAATCTACCAGTTATCTATTAATATTTAGAAAAGAATTATATAAGTTTGGCATTTAAAATTTAAATCAGGTGTTACTACTGAAAATGTCAATCAAAATCTAAATTTATAATATTTATAATTACAGAAATTAGGATTATCAGTTGAGTATCTATGTATTGAAACTACATTTGACTTTTTTTAAGAATGCAAGATATGTATTCTAAATTCAATCAAATACCTATTCACTTTCATTTCTTTTACATAAAAATCATAAGATACAAATCATAGAAGGATTTAAGTTTAATAAAGCATAGAATGCAGTCCTAAAGATCTTAACTTAATATCATACAAGCACGTCCCTTATTACATTGTTTACGGAGGAGACTGACTTTCTGCTTGTACATCTTGCTCACAGAATTCTTTCTTTCTTGATTAATAGTAAAAAAAATTTCTGGAGTCTCTATGGTTTTAGTAAATTGAGTGGTTGTCTCCCTCACTTTTTATTCGTTCCCTTTATCAGGATGTCTAGAATGCATTAAACACTGTACCAGATGCTAGGAATATAATTATGACTAGGTCACTTTTATATCTTCAAAGGTTACAAATTATTTGCATTATATTGAAATAAAAAGACAGTTTGCAATATAGTGTGACCTGTGTGAAAATATTGGTATGCACAGCAGAAGCAAAAAAAGCAGTGCACTGGACCTAGAACTAGACTAGAAAATTCAGAGGAAAATGTCAAAAAAATTAGGATTTTTCCAAATGTCAGAACAGGATGCATATGAGTATGAATTGTTAAGAAGCAGGGAGAGTCTGTGGACCAAAAGTACATAGTTGAGGAATAGCAAGCAGTTCTATTTATTTGAAGTACATGGATAATATAGTGAGGCTAGGAAGAAATTTTAGTAAGATTTATTGGTGGAGCGGAAATAGAAAAAAGATTACTCCAACCTTGTTCTATGACACCTTCACAATAGTTCTGATCCTATTCAACGCCATTTCATGGGTCCTTCCATTTTGTCTATAAACTTTTTAAGTACTCTTCCACAAAGAATTGTAAAAGAAAAGGTTAGATTCCAAAGTTATTTATGGCACTCCAGTGGATTTTATTTTTTTGCTTATAATGAAGACATGCAGAATTTATATTCAACAAATAACCACTTTTATAGGATACCTATTTAAAATTGTAAAAATTTGATATAATTTGAATAATATTTGAAGATTCACTGGGCCAGAGATTATTTATGAATATATAAAAAGTCATTTATATAAAACCATCAGAATAAAAAGTCAATCAACCATTTTACATAAAGTGACTTATTTTGTTAGCATGGAAGTATTTGAGTACAATAACTCTTCTTTCTGAAGTGGTGAGCCAGTGGAAAGATTCATTATTTAATTGACTTGTTTCTAAAGTGTTATGGGAAAAGAAACATAAGCCTAATGCATTGCTTTAATTTGCTTTTTATGTAAACTTTTCTTAGTTCACACACTGAAATTCTTTACATAACTGAATTGAAATCTGAATGACTGTCCTATTGTATAAATTGAGAAGACATCAGAAAGTTATATGCTTTGTCTAGAAACCTGCAGATTTTTCCAAATTATTAAATTGGATTAAAAAAGAAGTTCTTGTGTGGCCACACAAAAAACTTTTGTGAACGTTACTACTATAGATATAGTTTTTGCAGGGTATACCCTCAGTTGAGTTAAATGCAAAGAAGAATGTTTCTAGGTAATGCATATGAATTTGACAATTAGAGATGAAAATCCACATTTAATTTGAATTGCTCAAAATAAGCTTTAACTTAGTTCCTAATATTCATCAGGCATCATGCTCAGAAGTGCTAATATCTAGGTCAGTGTGAATGCCAAATTTTCTGAACTTAGATGTATGTCTAGAACAAGTAAGATTAAATGAATTGTTTAGAATGTAATGTTTGCAATTCAACTCATACGCAGAAATGAATCTAATTCAGCTATTTAAATATGAATATGTGTACCTACATGTATGTGTCTGTGTCTCTAAATACAAAATCTTTTATTAAATTCCTCCACCAGAACAACAGAACTAATTTGTATATATTACAAGTATCAAAACAATGATAACTAAATAGAAATACTCTTACCTACCCACTTCTTCACTGTTTTCCCCATCTTTCCTATCCAACCTATTCATAGCTAATGCCAAAAAGCCAGTGTTATATCATTCCATACCTCTCTCTATGATCTTATAAATATATTCAAATACTTGGACACATATTTAAAGATGTTTTGACTTTTTAGTATTTTTATAAAATTTTTGCTTTGTACATATCCCTTTCTCTTTCTATATATACTTTCAAACTTGCTTGTCTTAAAGTTAAATCATGAACAATCCTTCAAATAGGTAACAGGGATTTATGTCATTTTTTAAAAACTGCGCCCAAGTGTCCAATTATACATTAATTACATACAGTAATTTATGTAATTAAGAGAATAGACTTAAGAAACAGACTGCATACAATCTCATCCAGTCTTCCCACTTACTATTTATGTGATCTTGGATATTTTATGTAAATAATCTTTGCTTCAACTATTCCATCTGTAAAATAAGGATAATAATGTTAACTAACTCATAATTGTGAATAATGTTAACTAACTCTTATAAATGTGGGTGATTAAATAAGCTAGCAGACATAAAATGCTTAGGAAAGGGTGTGACCCAACGAAGTTGTTAAGTAATATTTTCTAGCATCATCATTTGTATTATAGATAAAATATGATTACACAGCTATATCTCTATTAATGTGCTTTCATATTTTCCCTATTTTGGGCTAACTATAAACACTGAGGAATATCTTGTACATATATTCTCACTTACATGTACATATAATTAGTTTTTGGTTGTTTTACAAATGCTTTGTAGCAAAACATATTCCCACAAGGAATTCATGAAACTGTCCTCTACTCCACATCCTAACATCTTAACTCTAGAAGTTCCCTCTGTTTAATTTGCACATTTTTGAGAACTAGAAATGTTTTGAGTATCATTTCATAAGTTTATTTGTCATATGGATAGACCTTTCTATGAACTGCTGTTTTTGTCTTTACTTAAAAAGTCTTTTGATTATAACTCAGTAAAATTATCCATACATTTGTCACACTGACATTTTCTTTCTCCTATGAATTGAGAAAGAATATCTGTAATACTGGCATCTGCTCAATAGCTTTATGATTCAGTGAGCAAATCAAGATAGCTGGGAATCTGTTACTCATTCAGACCATCCCTCTCTATGTTCTTTCATCATTTTGAGCATTTTGCTATGCTGAGTATAATTATTTTAAAGATATATATTTTCAATGGCCATTAAATATAAGTTAACAAAGAAAAATTTAAGCTTCTTAACAGTAGGTGATTCTTTACTTATACAATATGTTAATACCTAATTTCTAGGTCAGTTGAAAATTCACAACTTTATGTCTTGGACTTGTAACATTTTGAAATTTTGTAATAAATTTGTTTTTCTCCTTGAAATTAAATATTTTGTGAGTGTCTAATTAAACAAAAAATTATCCTTATGGATTATCATAAACCTTTTCATAGGCAGATTCAGATCTTTCTTCAGACAACAGAAATACTACTCCACTATTGGTTTTGTTATTCCTTCTACCTACCTGTCCAATTTTTTCTCCTGGAATTCTTATCATTCACCTTATGTCCACTGTGTCTTTCCTCTATATCTCTTAGATTTTCTTTCATTATTTTGTCTTCAATGATTATCGTTATAACTTCATCTAGTAAGCAATTTTGTCTTCAAAATGGATATTACTATTTTCAATGTACCTAATACATTTTTATACTTGAAATGTTGTTGATTCTAAAATCCTTTAGTCTTTGTGGTGTGTGTGTGTGTGTATACATGCATGCACTAGTTAGATATTTCAAAGTGTTCTGTTATTTTTTCTCCCCTATCTGACTTGTCTATTAGTTTCACTCCAACAGGAGGTACATGTTCTAGACATTCAGTGCTGTCATCAACCTTTAATTCCTGATGTTTTATTATTTTTCTTTTCCTCTTTATGATACTACACACTGTCTATAGTCCAGCTAAGCTATCTGTCTCACTTCAGGGGCTATATGTGAATAATTATTAAATGGAACATCAACTGTTGCCTTTATTTAATTTCTGTAAACACAGGGACACAGTAGAAATATATTCTCCCTGCCAGCCCGGTTACTCCAGATGCAAGCAGAGTATCCCCCTAACCAATTCTGTTTAGATATAACTTGATCCACACATCCCAATTATTCTCAGAAGACAGAGTCAGGAAGGCTTTTTCATTATCACAGACAAGTATGCTGTTACAACCCCTCCCTGAGGTGACTCAAAGGTATTCTCAGTTCCTCAGGGGAGAAATTTTAGTTCATATTTCCTACTCAAGGACAAGCCACCTCTTAAGTCACAAAAGCATTCTGTTCTTCTCCCTTGTATCTCAATAGAGCCCATGACTCAGACATTCACAGCAGATTCTCCCAGCTCACCTACACTGCCCTTCTTATTCCAGGGATATCTTTCTTGAGAACTGGCAGATTGAAGGCTCAAAGAATCAACATCAAGATGCCACTTTTTTCTGGATTGCTCCAATTTTTTTCTTTTATTTTCTCTTTCTTTTTTTATTACTTGATGAGAAGCACTGCAGAATACATAGGTGAGGTACAGACTACTGTATCACAACACAAATAATTTTATAATCCGAATAATTTTTATCAGTGTGTTATATTTAAAACATTTATTATTTGCACACTGTTTGAAAAATGTGCATTAATAATGCCTTATACTGTTAAATTCATTCATTTCAATTTCAAAATCTTTAAAAATTAACACATTATTTGATCTACTTTTTGCATTTTATCCAAATATTATGTACTGTAATAGTATATTATTTAAGATTCCATGTGTCCTGATTACAAATCAAATTAATTATTTAGATTGACTAGCCTAGTTTTGTCAAAAAATATTAAATTACCTTAACAATGTATAGTTAATTTCGATTTTATATTTCTGTATATATTGCACATTTGACTAACAGAACTTGTCATGAGAAAAACCTCGCATATATATATATATACAAGTTTAGGACTCTTCGAAGCATTTTAAATAACACCTCAAATTTGAATCTCACACAATTCAATTTAATTATCTTGATACCTGGTTGGTATTTTGTTTTGAAATTCAATTGAATTTATTTCCTTATCTGCTCATTGACTTAATGGTTAACTATGCTATCTTTTTCTGATAAAATTAACACTCTGTGAGAAATGTAAAGACAGACAGTTTAAATGTCAGTTAGATCTATGCTAATATAAATTTAATTCAAAAAGCATACTGTGATGAGAAAGGCCATTTGGAATTATGTGGCATGTAGTTATCTCTAAATAAAGCTCAAAAATGTAAATGGGAGGCAGCTATGAATGGCGTAAGATACAGAACTTGCTTCAAAAGATTCTTGAATATTTTACTAATTTTTTGAAATATATTTCTCTATCAGTTATACCATTAGCATTTAAACAAATGCCTACTCCTTAAAACCAGCATTCCAGTTTTTAACTGTCTAATCATTTTGTAAAATTTAGTATATAAGGGGATCTAGCTGGAAATCAGGGAACGACAAGTGCCTGTGCCTCTACCTATAAGTCAAAATCTCACTTCCAAACCCAGATATCTCACTTGATTTTCTCATCCTTATCTCAGTATACTGATAACCACATTATATTTTTTTCCTCTCAAAACAGTTTGCCTTACCAATTTACCACTTCAGCCATTTTGCCACTTCAAGTTGAAAATCTTATTAGATTTTGCACTGCTTCTTTTTTCTACTTCACTCCTATATCCTAGTTTCATTATCTCATGATAAATTTCATTCCCCAACTCCATCCAGATTGTCATCATCTGCTGGAGGATTATTTCTACAATCTTCAGCTGGACATGTATATCAAGTGTTTATATTCTCCAGATCAGTTAAACAACACACTCCTTCCCAACAGAAATACACCTAAATTCTAATGTTGTTTTCTCCATCTTAAATTCACACTATCCCAATAGTGTACTATCACCAGTGGTGTCTGAAAACAAACATTCTGATATATTCAATGTATGTGCATGTTGAAAAACTGCTCTGCTCATATTATTTACTCCCCTGAAATAAAAAGTAAAACATTAATTTAAAAAGAAAAAAAATAGGAACCCTGACAATGCAAAGTATATCTCAAATAATTAAATGCAAACTAATTTTTCAAAGTGCTAGTTTCACACTATAGGGATGTTAGAATTCCAAGAATACAGAGAAATTTTAATCGAATGTCTTTAAAGATGAATAACCAAAGATTAGGGGATGTTATTCAATTTTTCTAAGGTTACAGAGCTTGGAGTTAATGGCGTAGCTAGAACCCTGACACTTGGTTCCAGTTAGAGCCCTTCGTTTGAAGAAAATTAACAAACTGGCAAGAAACCATCAAAGGCATATTCCCTTCTCTCTCTATCATGTATCATTCCTTCTGTCTCAAGTAAGGAGGTTCAAATGGTTACCAAAAGAAAGCAGGGAAGATGAAAGAACCCCAAGGGAAATGTTGATAATTTTATTCAGAGGGAGACACAAATAGAAAGCTACTTACATTAGTGGGAACAGAATCTGGGACAAGCATGATTGTCAGTCTTATTGTCATATTCCCTGTTTCTGGTGGAGACTGTTGGTAGTAAGGTTGTCAGTGGTTAAACGCCCCAGTTTATAGCATCCTTCAACTGTGAACTTAAGCCAAATGGATCACAGTCAAAGGAAAATATTTACTTCTTGGAGTTCTCTTTCTTTCACAATGGTACAGGGGAACTTAGATTAAAACAATGATCTGTCATTATTTCTAGGAAGTACACTCAAACTTTATGTTTTATGTCCAAGTATGTTATGCACCTTTCATGCAAACATATATTCAAAATCCAAAGACTGAAAGCAACATGTGATTTAAGAACATGTTTCAAGTTTTAGGGTGAAGCAGTTAATATTTTTCTTTAAAACCAAAGTGAAAATTTCAAATTGAAATAAATGGAAAATCATTAAAATTATACCTTTTCTCCAATGTTTATATTTTAAAATATTGCTAAGTAGATTATAATTATTTATATATTTGACTTATGTAAAATTTGAGAGTTTTCAAATCAGAGAAAATAATGGAGAGGATCATGTATACTTTTCATTTTTATATGCTTTAGGCTAGTTTAGTTAGTTGATGCATACATTTTTAGAGAATTTTTTTCCATCTGAAATAGACAACAAACGTTTTAGATGAATTTCTCTTAAATCATAATTGCTCATGTTTAGTCAAGCACTTCGTGATTCCTATCTAAAAATCAAGATTAAATAGAAGAGTATGAGTTTAATTCTCCTTTTGTCAATAGTGAATATTTACATTAGACTTTATTCAAAGTTAAATTCCTAAATGAATATTTAAATAAATTATCTAAGTGTCAACTCTTTTGAGATGAAATTTAGCAAACTGTCCCACACATTTTTAGACAATCGTTTTTCATCTGAAAATTTGATGAAAATCCTAGAGAAGAGAGTATCTTGATTAATGAATTGGCTGATTGGTTGATTTTGGCCATAACAATTAACTCACTTTCTAAAAAATTCTTTAAGGACTTCCAATTAGAAATAAATTTATAGTCGCTGTGATAAATAATCATATGTCTGAGTTACAAGAAAATCAATCAAACTGAGCAACTGCTCAGATACACAATATGCTTTCCAATTTGTCTGAGCCTGATGAAATGGATTTTTTGCCCATAATTAAAAAGCACAGGAATGCAATCATCAAAAATAAGAACCCCAAAATAGCAAACCCTTCCTTTACCAACTCTCATCTTTTTCTATTAAAGACATGGTATTTATGTAAAGCCATGTTGATAGAGGAAATATGTGTTGGAATTTATTTTCATTCTAACAATAATTGTCTAAACATTGATCTTCCTGGAAATTACTAATCCAGAAAAGCATAAAAGACAATGGCTAATCTTAATTAATTGCCTGATTAATTTTGGCCATAACTAATTAACTCACTTTAAAAAAAAAAATCTTTGCTACTGTCTTTGAAAGATCCAAAACCTCCACCTACGTGACGTGCTATACGGAGGCCTTACACTCCCAGCACTGGACAATTTGAAAATAATTTTATTTCTTTCTCTAGACCAAATAGACAGATGAAAAAGCATTATATGTGTTTTGTAAGCTATTGTGACTTACTGAATTTCTCTATTTGTAATTTTCTGTTTCTTACCCATTTTCATTATATACATATTGCTCTAAAACAGTATCTTAACTCTCATTTTGTTCTTTTTGGGATCCATTTTATTTTTTACAGGTACTGTATTCCAGACATCACCTCAAATTCATTGCTTAATATTTGAGTAATATTAACCAGTGTGTTCATAAATAACATATATTATAAGGCAGAATATTAATATACAATAATAAAAATGTTGTAAGAACTGAGAAACAACCAGGTAACAAGTACATCATCACATTACTCCCTTTGTTTTTCTATTTACTAATCATTTTGAAATTAATTACAGATTTTGGAGAAAAGAGGCTAAGAAAAACAAAAACATCTTTCATTCTACTTTAATTTTTTTTAATATAAAATATTTGTCCAGACATTTCATAACAAAAGTCAAGTCTTTAACTAAAGATAGTTTAAGACATGATTCAGTAAGGAAAATAGAAGCTGTATGACTTATTTACAAAAAGGGATTAATATAAATAACTCATTACTAGTTGGTAGTCAACACCTGAAAAGCAAAAAGAGGGATTTGGGGAAACACATGGACGGTGATTCTAGAAATTCTTTGGCAAGCGAAGGGGAGAATTTGGTCATTAGAACCTAAAAGCCTGGAGAAGAGGCACTGTGGAGTTCAGACTAGAGCCTCTGAAGTGGGGATGCTGCCAGCTGGTACCAGGACCCCAGAAGTGAGGAGGAGGCTGCATTTCCAGGACTGCTGCCCAGGGAGTATGACACAGCTGGTACTTCCACCTGTGAGGGAGCACAGTAGAGCTGGTCACGGGAGCAGAGAAACAAATGGACACTAAACCTAAATGCCTCTGCCAAGGCCAAGGTCCATGGTTGAATTCATATGGCAGGACCAAGATACCACCAGGAAAGGGCAAGACCTTTCCTCCCTTCTCCCAGATTTCCAGAACACTTCTCTATGTGGACCCTTACACACACTTAACTCACTGAAAAAGTAGAAATGTAGTTGGCACAGTCTGAAAAAAGCAGACTTGAGAAGCATAAGTTTTGGAAGTTAATATTAAATGGCACAGACAGCTAATTTATGAACTTTTTAAAACATATTTAATTTTTTTCTGATTTTTTTCAACAAAAGTGTGCAAAAAAAGTTTACCATTTGTGAAATATGTCAAAGGGCCTGAGTTTCTTTGAGGAGCACTTTCTAATGAATTTTCTACACCATCAGACTACAGATGTCATAGTTCTGCAGACTAATGATGATTTAAAAGTTATCATATTGTGTCGTATTTCAATGATAATATATTCCTCCCTCTGATATAAGAATACAGATGATCATATAAAATTTCCAATGGACTTATGATACTGAAATATATTGGAGTCCAGGGAAAGCATCAATGGAGAAGTATATTTAGGATGAATTAATCTTAAAAGTATTTGTACTAAAAATATGATTGAAATTGATCCTTAAGTCTGAACTATTGATATTTTGTCATCATTTTACAATTCCTTTGAGGATGGATTGTTTATAAGAAACATTGCTTTAATATCTGGCGCAGCTATCTGTATTTGTAAAACTTCTTCCAGAGTTGGTATTGGCATAAGGGGATCAGAATAAATTTAAGTGACATAGTTTGAGAAACTGATGTTAACAAGCTTTCAGTCTTTAAAAGCTCACTTGTCACAATACTCTTAAGAGAAAATGATTTAAAGGAAAAGTGCCATATGACATTACTAGGGGATAATACAAGAACTTAAAGTAAATTATCCACAATAAGTATCACTCAGCATTAGAGCCATAAATGAAAAGATTTTTGGATATACTGCTAAAATGATCTTCCTGTACAACATTTTCTGCTATCACATTCTGAGACTTATGATAGCCTTAAATCTATATTCTACATTAAATCTATATTCTGTTTGACCAATGATCATCTATGTAAAACTCTTAGAAATGGCCCAGACATAACACTCCATAGATATTGTTATTGTGTATGTTATTGCTATTGCTGTATTAGAGCTTCCTTGAGAATGGGACTTCCATGACATGTTTCTCCATTTGCCACCATGCTAATCATAGGAGAAACTGCATCTTGAGAGGAATCTGAGGGCAAACTCTCAAGCTACTGGTTTCTGGTTTGCAATTAAGTCATGTTAAAAGATAAAAGAGTCATTAAATACTTTACTTCCCCAATATTTAGATACCCATCATGAAGTTGTGATAATTCAGGTAACATCATGAATATATGAATTAATGAAACATTCTTTTTTTTCTTACTATAACAAGTTATATACATCACTGGTTTTAGTTGAACTGGAACACAAACTATTTCAATATTTTCTAAACTGTAATAGAAAATGGTAATATTTGTTCAACAACTATTTTTTGAGCACCTACTATGATTATTTGATTCTGATTATGTGTGTATGTATATGCATGTGCAATTTTGGTGACTTGTTGCTCTGGACATCAATAATGATGCAACTTTGGTTTCTTTTTTAGCCACTTCTACCAAGTTATGACTTCCACTAGTCATAGCTTCTAAGCCAACTCATCTTTGTTCTTGACTTTAATGTATCTTTCCTGTTCCAAGCTTAATCTGATAATTCTCTCCTATTCTGACTAAATTAAAAATTATAATGGTATTTAAACATCATAAGCAGTTATTATTCTCTGTTCCCATACTAAACCAAAAGGAAAATGAGTTAAAAGATCTTATAAAATTTACTTTGAATTAATATGAATATAGTTAAAATATAAGCCTTATATTGGAAATCTGCAAACTTGTTTTTAAAGAACCAGTAGTAAATATTTTAAGCTTTACAGGCCACACGTCATCTCTCTCATTGATGCTTCTGCTTCTGCCCTTAAAAAAAGTCCTGGAATTTGGCCCATGAGCTGTGCAGTTCGCTGATCCTCTCCAATGTACTATTGTTTCCCTTGCTGCTTAATTCATTTTTAGAAGTTAAAAAAACATTTTTAAAGTTAATAATTTATTCTCTTTAAATAATAATAATAATCTTAAACCTCTATTAACATGTATCTCAATAAGTGATTATGAGAGAGAACTTCTTTTTTGCCACATCTTTCTATCCTCAATTCATCTATTTTTCAACATTACAGGATGTTTCCTGGGAGACATGGAATTTCCCCATAATGAAGTTAATTTTCTGTCTCATACTCTGCTTAATATCTGTGTCAACAATACTGTATTTTTAGTTCGTATAATTCAAGATATGTATAAGTATAATTGTTGTAAGGGCTTTTTTTAGGAAAAATAGTATTTTTTTAATCTAAGAAAGTTCTAAGAAATTTCTTTGCCTTTAAGTAATTTAGTCATTAACTTCTCATTTTTAGTCATGAATTGTGCATACTTGTACTTTCTTATTATGTTAAGGGGAAAAGAAGCATTTACACATTTGTCTATTTCTTCGAGTATTTCAGTCTTATATTTTTGACTTTTAAGAGAAAACTCTATGGATCACAAATGTAGAGAGCTACTCTCTATGGAGCATCTATAAGTCTAAGATTTTGAAAGACATAAAAAGGAAACTAATTGGAAAAAAGGAAGGAAGGTAGGCATAGTTTTACAAAACTCAAGGTGTAAGGAGAAAAAAGTAAAAAACAACTGGGACCAAAAACAACTATGGTAAGCACAGGATGAAGGAAAAGGACATAGAACTGTCAGATATGAGTGGCAGTATTATTAGTAAATAAGTACGCCAGTTTATTTAGAATATACATTTAATTTTTACTTTTGATACCATACACTTAATTATGCATATAATCATTCATATAATACCATAAAGTAGCAATTTTTTCATTCCAATTTTACAGGTAAAGACAAATCCACAGATATTATTATGGACAATAGGAATTAAATCCAAAGTCTACTTAAGTCCAACATTCACAGAGTGTTCATACCACCATATTATCTCTTGATTGTACAAAACCTAAAGGAATCACTTGAGAAGTTTTACATATGTTTGAGTTAATATGAATTAATTCAATATGAGCTTATTTCATAAGTTGGCTGTAAATATTTCCCAGTTAAGCCTATGTTATCAGGAGTGTAATGAAAGTAGGAGCCCTGACTCACTCAGGGCCTCTGAAGCCTGCGAAGTGCTCCTTTCCTGTGGGATGACTCTGGGGGCCCGTAAAATTTCATTTTATTCCCCATTTATTTTATGGTATAGAAAATGAATCTGTAATATGTATTTGTGAAAGTGCATTCAAATGACTAATACCTAGGTATATATATATATATACAATTGATTTAGAATAGGGGCTGACAAATGTTTTACAGCTAAGACATAGAAATGGGGATACTATATAGGTACTTATGTAAACAGGTTATTATCATTTTATTGTTGAAATTAATTATTTTTTTGTAGGACCGAGCCACTGAAGATAAAGAAATTCTTTTTTGGGGAATAGTATTCTGCTTGGTTGGGGTTGAAAGCTGGTGGTCCTGATCTCCAAATGCCGTTAAGATTGATCCTCAACAATATTTTACACATCTCATCTTTGAAAATGCCTTTAACACAGATCAATACTGCCAAGTATTGCTACCTATCCACAAGCATATGCTATTAATAGCTCATATTAATTGCATGGCAGGCATTGCAGAATTCGATGAGATTCTTCTCTTGAGAGTTTTGATAAATGGTTTATTACTTCTTACTATCATTAATTATTTGATTCTCCAGTTATCTCTCAGATAAAATAGATAAAAATCTCTCAGAGTTGCCCATTGGGAACATTCTCCTTTTGACCCTTCATTTTTGAGCACTTCCTTGCTCCTGGCAAAAGATACATATACCAGGTATTCCTTGTTCTTTTTATGACTTATGCTCTAGAATCAGCCCTCTCAAAGTGACTCTAATTTCTTTTGCTGGAGAATGGTGTTTTGAAGACAAGAGTGGATTCTAACTATGCTTATTGTACCTGGAGTGTCACTGCTACCAGATCCTCCTTGGAAACAGAGCTAGAGAATTTATATATACGCATTCACTTTATATAAATATAAATATATATATATATATATATATATATATACACAGAGAGAGAGAATTGGTATGTGTGTGCATACATATATAAACATTTACAACTGTAGGTATTTTACCTTCACTTCTTTATATTGGAAACAAGTGCTAACAATAAGACTTCTAATTCCCATCCAAATCCAATGTTCATTTTAGTTTAATTTTTTTCCGTATTTGTAATTCCCTTCTCTGATGGTGAGAAGTGTGGCTCTCATTATTCTCATATTGATTTATTTAATTATTAGTATATTTAATTAGCATATTTAATTTTTCAAACCACCCTGGGCATATATGATTAATCTCCCATTAGTTCAGCCAACTCCTCCTCCACATGGGTGCCTTACTGCATTTCAGCTCAATACACCACGCTCTGCTGCTCCCTCATTTAGGGGCCCTCCTTGGACTTTGCATTCTGACTTTGCATGCAATCTCTTGCTAAGCAATCTCTTCTTATGGAAATACTCTTTAATACATTGAGAATATGACTTATGTCTCCCAACTGTCCCTCCAAAACCCTTCCCTTGAAGGACCGTCTCTCCAACCCTCACGCTGGGCTTCTTCACCCACCCCTACGTCCACGGGAGACACCCTTCTCATCCTGCTAGGATCTAAACTCCTCTACCTGGACGCTGCCACCTGGAGAGTTACACCCCACATGCACACACTGTCGTTGCTCAGGCTCCGATACTAGGTCCTGCTAGGCTAGATCCTGGCTGTAAGTCTTATTCATCGGCTCAGCCTCCAGCTACCCCCCAACCTCCCCATCCTTTACTCCTCCCCAAGATGGCGCCATGATTTTTCCTACTTAAAAGATTGAATTTCTCAGATAGAGAGGAAGCATAGAGAAAAAGACTTTAGTACAGCTTTAAAAATATGAGTTTCCTAAAAGTTCCTTCCATATCTGCTGAATTTCTTCTTTTCCTTTACATGTGGTCCTGGGAGAAGGGGGTAGGAGGATTTTAATCTATTTTATCTATTTTCAGTAGTTGCATAACCAACTTACTTATTTTTCTCCAAACTATGTTGTAAGGTAAGCTTTAACCCTCACAATTTGAATCAGTTTCACATATCTACTTGGATATTGCAAGCAAATTTCAAAATGTGAAAAACTTAGATTCTGAGAGCCATCACTGACCTGTTCAGCATCATCTGGCCTCACCCCAAGAGCACAAATGCCTTTCACATGTCTTTTATCCTCAGCCTTTCTCACTTCCTACATGGCATGTTCAATGGCTAGAAAATTGTCCAAAGACTTGTGTGTCAATTTTATGATTTATATCTGGATGTTAATGAACTCTTAAAAATTACACTATACTGCCACAAATATGTTTCTCACATATGTCTCTAGCCTTGTATCTTGATGCTTTCTCACTCACATTTTAAGGTTAGAGGTACTTTATTGCATACGGTAATATGCACCCATGATATTAACACTACTTATGCTATCCTGATGCTTTGGCTATGTCTTCTCTATCCCTCTCCCTCCTATTATTTCTACAAACTTTTAAGTTTAAAGTCAGAGATCACTTTCTCCAAAACTACTATTATTTGAGAATAATGTCATTTCTGTCTCTATAGTTACTACTTTTTTTAATAATTTTTTGGGGGGTTTCCTTTATCTAAGGTTATATTGTGATTTCCTTTAAAACAGGACCTTACCTTGTCTGACCATAGTAAAACCTCTGGTTTACAGTAGACTCTGGGTGAATACTTTGTGAATAAACTCTTCTTCACTGTCTTTGCCAATCAATATTTCTCTGTATTTCTTCACACTTGCTACTTGGCCTGACTGACAATTCAGTACTTAATGACCAATTTAATCTTGGTTCAGGTTGGCCTATTTTGCTATAGTGTATTTTTAAATTACCTCTTAGCTCTGCAAGTTCTGACTTGCAATTTTGCAGGCTCTGTATGTGACCTCCTCACTTCCTCTTTAAATGACTGGTTATACTTCATGTGTAAACAAATTAATGAATGACCTTATATTATTTTTTTCTGAAATTGGAATAAATGAGTAGATTTTTGGGCAAAAGTTTTTATTTTAGTGTTTGGATGGAATTCTTAAACTTTTATTTAACTTCACTTTGAAATAAGCATCTTACACCAGTTACTTTACATATAATACTTGTTATTTTTCACAACAAGCCTCTGATGCTTTTACTATTATTACTGCTATCTTTTATTGAAGTGTATTTGATATACAATTTTATGTTGGTTTCAAGTATGTAACACAGTGTTCAACAGTTACACACATGACTAAATCTTCACCCCCACTAGTGCAGTTACTTTGTTGACAGCAACTACATTAATTGGGGTGATATTACTTCTTTTTTTAAATCAGAAAAGCAAGCATGGAGAAGTAGAAAGAGATTTTATTAGAATCACATACATATGGCTCAAACTCAGAATTATCTGCCTTTAAAATGCATGCTCTTAATTTACATTCTTCTAGTATATTCAGATGTGTGAGACAAAAAAACATGTGACTGTAACTGAATTTTTACTTCTGTTATTATTATTAGTAGTATTCTTTCACTAATATCAATAGACTAAATAAATTAGGGTTTCCAGAATAGCAAATAAAAATACAGAATGCTGAATTATATTACATGAAATATACCTGCACCAAAAATAATTTATTGTGGAGGAGGGGATGAAAGATGGTGGCATGAGAAGTGAGGCAGAAATCTCTCAAAATCACATGTAATAAGAAAACACAGCAAATACAACTAACACTAAAAGAGTGACCAGAAATAAGATTGCACCAGCCAACATTCATCTGGGAAAAGAGAACATCTCACAAAAAAGGGTCAAGTAACAAAGCCACCATCTGGCAGAACCCGAGCACTCCCCCCATCCCAGCTCACTGGCGGGAGGAAGAGAAACAGAGTGGGGAGGGAGTAGAAGCACAGGAGTGCTAAATACCCAGCCCTGGAGATCTACTCTGGGAGAACAAACCCACATTGCATGGTGCTCTGTAGATTATAGGAGTTGGAGAGCAAAGTTAGGCAGAATACAGGGAGGGACTTGAGATTCCACCTTCTTGAGGAAAATACATTCCCACAACCAGCTGCTCCGGGACAAAAGAAAGGTGGGCACTATGAAAGACTTCCAAAAAGTGAGAGGGCTGCTAAAGGGGAAAGGATTACACAGAGATTGCTGCTCAGGAGAAGGAACAGGTGGACAAAATCGTACCGACACATGCAGCCCAGCAGGTTGGGAACTTTCAGAAGCTTCAGTCACTCCATCCCCCTGGAAGGCAACACAGCCCCGAGGCCCCCACCATGAAAAGCAGCCTGTTGCTCCTTCCTCCCGGCCAGCAGCTGCATGTAAACCTGCTGACCCTGCAATCAGTCCAGGCAAGCTAGAGGGCAACCCCACCTATGGCAACTACACAGGCTTAACAGAGAGGCTGCCCCATGCATGCATGACTAACTTTCCCTGACAGAAAAGGGCTTTGTCCTTCCAGCAGGCATTGGCACTGCTTGCCTGTGAACCCTAAAATCACTTCAGACCAGCAGGAGGGCAGCCCCACCTACCACATCTTAAGAGTCTTAACACAGAGGCTGTTCCTTGTGACCAGTTTACTGGCCCTGACAGAGGAGGCAGGTACTGTGGCTGGGAAGCAGGAAAGGGCTCGCTCTTTAGAGTAGGCACTGACACCACTCACAGCAATCACTGCTATTGCTCCAGGTGCTGGGCAGCTCTGAAGAGCAGAGCTGGGCACCAGAAAGAGCTGCCTACACAAACCTAATATTTCTCACTATCCAATAGGATTATAAAAAGGCAGAAGAACCTTGTTCAATCCAAAAATCCCACAAACACGAGAAAGAAGGCTCAGTGAGACTGAAATTACCAATATTCCTGAAAAAGAATTCAAAATAAAAGTCATAAGCATGCTAATGGAACTACATAAAAACATTCAAGAGCTAACAGATGAATTCAGGAGGGAGATAGACACCTTAAAAAATACAGTACCTGAAATGAAAAATAAAATAGAGGGATTTTAAAGCATACTAGGTGAGGTAGAGAAAATGATAGATGGAATAGAAATTAGAGGACAGGAATACAAGAAGCTGAGGCAGAGAGAGAAAAAAGGATCTCTAGGAATGAAAGAATATTAAGAGAACTGTGTGACCAATCCAAAAAGAACAATATTTGAATTATAGGGGTCCAGAAGAAGGGGCAGAAGAAGAGATAGAAAGTTTCCTTGAAGAAATAATTGTTGAAAACTTCCCTAACTGGGGAAGTAAATAGTCTCTCAGGCCATGGAGGTACACAAATCTCCCAAAATAAGGGACCCAAGGGAGACAAAACCAAGAAATATAATAATCAAAATGGCAAAGATCAAGGACAAGGAGAGAGTATTAAAAACAGCCAGAGAGAGAAATAAGATCACATTTAAAGGAAAACCCATAAAGCTATCTTCAGACATCTAAGCAGAAGCCTTATAGGCCAGAAGGGAGTGATATGATATATTTAATGCAATGAAACAGAAGGGCCTCCAAGCAAGAACATTCTGCCCAGCAAGATTATCATTAAATTTGAAGGAAGGATTAAAGAATTCAAAGATAAGTAATAGTTGAGGGAATTTACCTCCCACAAACCATCTCTACCGTGTATTTTAAAGGGACTAATGTAGATGGAAGCACTCCTAAGTCTAAATAAATGTCACCAGAGAAAATAAAAACACAGTAAGGGAAGCAGAACAATTAATTACTAAGCAAATGCAAAATTAAATTAACAACTCACAAAGTCAGCCAAGGGATACACAAAGAGTACATAATATGAAATGTAACATATAAAGAGTGGAGGAGAAAGAAAATGTGGGAGAAAAAAAAGAACCTTTAGATTCTGTTTGAAATAGCATAATAAGCAAGTTAAGTTAGACTAATAATAATGAAGCTTCCCTTGAACATTTGGTAACCACCATCTAAAGCCTACAGTGGCAATAAATACATATCTGTAAATAATCACCCTAAATGTAAATGGAATGAATGTACCAATCAAAAAACATAGAGCCACTGAATGGATAAAAACAAGAGCAAACTATATGCTGCCAACAAGAGACTCACTTCAAATGCAAAGAAATATACGGACTGAAAGTGAAGAGATAGCAAAAGATATTTCATGGAAATTATAGGGAGAAAAAGTCAGGAGTTGCAGTACTTTTCACAGACAAAACATATTTCAAAACAAAAAAAAGTAATAAGAGACAAAGAAGGACATTACATAATGATAAAGGGGTCAGTCCAACAAGAGGATATAACTATTATAAATACCTATGTACCCAATATATGAGCACCTAAATAGGTGAAACAAATACTAACAGAATTAAAGGGGAAAATAGAATGTGATCCATTTATTTTAGGAGATTTTAACATACCACTCACTTCAAAGGACAGATCAACCAGACAGAAAATAAGTAGACGGAGGCACTGAACAGCACATTAGAACAGATGGACCTAACAGACACCTACAGACATTCCACCAAAAGCAACAGGGTACACATTCTTCTCAAGTGTAAATGGAATATTTTCCAGAATAGATCAATACTACACCATGAAAAGAGACTCAGTAAATTTTAAAAGATTGAAATTGTACCAACCAACTTCTCAGATTACAAAGAACTAGAAATAAATTGTATAAAGAAAACAAAAAGGCCCACAAACACATAGAGGCTTAACAACATGCTCCAAAATAATCAATGGATCAATGAACAAATTAAAATAGAGATCAAGTGATATATGGAGACCAATGAAAACAACAGCACAATGTCCCAACTTCTGTGGGATGCAGCAAAGACAGTTCTAAGAGGAAAGTATGTAGCAGTTCAGGAATATCTCAAAAAAAGAAGAACAATCCCATATGAGCAGTGTAAACTCACAATCAATTAAACTAGAAAAATAAGAACAAATGAGGCCTAAAGTCAGCAGAAGGAGGGACATAGTTAAGATCAGAGATGAAATAAATAAAATGGAGAAGAATAAAACAATAGAAATAATTAATGAAACCAGGAGCTAGTTCTTGGAAAAAATAAACAAAATAGATAAACCCCTAGCCAGACATCAAGTAAAAAAGAGAGTGTACACACATAAAGAGAATCAGAAATGAGAAAGGAAAAATCACTACAGACACCACCAAAATACAAAGAATTATTAGAGAAAACTATGAAAAATTATATGCGTTTGCATTGATAACCTTGAAGAAATGGACAACTTTCTAGAAAAATACAACCTTCCAAGGCTGATCCAGGAAGAAAGATAAAATCTGGACAGATCAATTGCCAGCAACAAAATTGAATTGGTAATAAACAAACTACCTAAAAACAAAATTCCCAGACCAGATGGCTTCACCTCTGTATTTTAACAAACATTTAGTGAAAACCTAATACCCACCCTCTGTACAGCTTTCCAAAAAGTAGAAGAGGAGAGAATACTTCCAAACTCATTCTATGAGGTCAGCATCACTCTAATACCAAACCAGGCAAAGACACCACAAGAAAAGAAAATTGTAGAATAATATCCATGATGAACATACATGAAAACATATTTAACAAAATATTAGCAAACAAAATTAAAAATACATCAAAAAGATCATACATCATGATAAAGTGTGATTTATTCTAGGGATCCAAGGGTGGTACAATATTTGAAAATCCATAACATCATCCACCACAATAATGAAAAAGAACAAAAATTACATGGTCATCTCCATAGATGCTGAGAAGCATTCAACAAAATTCAACATCCATTGAAGATAAATATTCTCAACAAAATGGGTATAGAGGGCAAGTACCTCAACATATGAAATGCCATATATGACAAATCCACAGCCAGCATCATACTTAACAGTGAGAAGCTGAAAACTTCTCCTTTAAGATTGGTAATGAGACAAGGATGCCCAATTTCCCCACTTTTATTCAACATAGTTCTGGAGGTCCTAGCCATGGCAATCAAACAACACAAAGAAATAAAAGGAATCCAGATTGATAAAGAAGAAGTTAAACTGTCACTGTTTCAGATGATATGATATTGTGTGGGGAACTGCCTTTGAATCTCAGCAATGCCACAAAGATGGCCACTGAGAACTCAGCCACGCCACAGGAGTGGCTGCTCAGAACCCTCTGGGTTTCACCTGCACCCACTCAGGTCGCTTCTTACGTCAGAGACAACTGCACATGCACACAACTCTGTGCGTGATTGGAAATTTGAAAGTCGCCTTGTTAGCATAGGTGTGACCAATCAGAAGAGACTACACCCTGTATATTCCGTGCCCTGAGCCACAATAAATGAGTTCTTGCTTCGACTGAGCTCCCTCTCGCGTCTGATTGTCTCCGGCGAATGGCGAGCGGCACGAGTGGCGCGAGCGACGAGCTGTGAACGGCAGAGGCTGTGGGAATGGGTGGACAGTCAGCTCTTACCTCCCTTGCTCCGCCTTGTTGGGTTACGCCTCTCCCTCCCTTTCTTTCCCTCCGCTGGCTCGGAGGGTCGCAGAAAGAGCTTGTAACAGAAAGAGCTGGTAACAGAGAGAGCTGGTAACAGAGAGAGCTTGTAATCCTGACAGTGAGCAGGACTGGCAGGAGAGAGGCTAGAAAACCTCGACAGCTGGCGCCCAATGTGAGGCATGCCCGAAGAGGCGTGTGAGGAACGCCCGAAAAGGCTACACAGAACAGATCAACGATCCCTCAGCTGACAAACTGAAAGTGCGGTGGAGTGAGCAGTGGGTAATTATGTGGTAAGAGCACTCCCGGGAAAATGCGACAGGCAACCTCTAAGGATGAACCTGCGCTTAAAGTGCTGAGATATATGCTTAAAAGCCAAGGGTTGGAACTCTCAGGTTCCCAGGCAGAAAAAGTTTGGGAGACCTTTGTGAGGGTGGCCCTCTGGCTCCCTGTCAGTAATCCTTTTGATTATTCCACCTGGGATCATGTCGAATGACTGATCAGAAAGGGAGAGATAGACCGGGGTGAAGATCCCCCTCTGGGAGTGTACCCTACGCTGTCAGCCCTTAAGGCATGTTTCAGGAACACTTGATCTTTATCACCCTGCTCGGTGGGTCCCACAAGGAGTCCCAGCAAACAGGGAGCTAATAGGCAATACCCAAAAGAACTAGATAAACTAACTCTCAGGGAGGCGTCTGCGCCCCCGGAGGAAAGGGAAAGGGAATGGGAATGTTTTGATGAGGAATGTTTCTGGCCACCTCCCTGGGCCGGCCCCGACCCATCAGCGTATATCGCTGAGAGGCCCTTTTACACCACCCTGCCGCCGTCTTATCCGGCGTTTCCGGCGACCATTAACTCTGGCGAGAACGGGCTGGTGCCGCCCTCTTATCAGGCATTTCCGGTAAATGTTAACCCTGGTGGGAACAGGCCAGCTACATGGTACCCCTGGGAGACCTAAGAACTCAAAGAATTAAAGAAGGCAGTCTCGGAGGATGGGCCTAATTCCCCGTGGGCCGAGACAATCCTCCAAAGGTTAGCTCATCAGCACTGTACTACTCAGTATTGGAAGAGCTTGGCAAAGGCAGTCCTTCCTGGTCCCCTGTTCCTTAAGTGGTGTGCCTTCTTTAGGGAGGAATGCCATATCCAGGCAGAGAGAAACCAATCTGCAAACCCTCCGATTCCCGTTACCTTTGGGATGCTCTCGGGGACCAGTGACCAGTTTGCTATGGGTCTCCAGCAGGCCGCCATTCCTGCCCCTTATCAGGAGCAAGTAAGGGCCCTTGGGCTGGCCACCTGGAAAAAACTGGAGGAAGGCCCCTTGGAACCACCGGTTTCCGGAATCACCCAAAAGCCCACTGAGGACCTCCCGTCCTTTACAGATAGGGTGGAAAAGAGCTTGCAATGTAAATTTCCCCCAGGGCCATTGCGGGATCAATTTGTTAAAATGTTGGTTTGGGAGGGGATGACTACTGACCACAAGTTGGCCTGTGCAGGGCTGAAAGATAGGTCCATGGAAAAGTGGATAGTCGCATCCAAGGATGTGGGCACTCAAGCCCACCAGTCCCAGGCTCTGGTTGCCACCTTGCAGGCACAAACACCCTCCTTAACGGAGGCCTTGATTGCAACTCTCACTTTACAGCCCCCAGGGAGCAGAGCCCCAGACAAAGGGGGGAGAAATCAAACTTGTTTTGGATGCGGTCAGATGGGACACTTCAAGAGGGAGTGCCCTAATGACCATGATACAAAAAATAGCAGTGGCAATCAAGGGGCTCCCCTGATGAACAGGAGGGAATGGCGCCCACCTAGGACGCCCTGTCCTAGGTGCAGGAAGGGATTCCATTGGCAGAAAGACTGTAGGTCTAAGTTTGACATCCAAGGCAACCCTTTAAACTAGGGGAGGGGCAACCTCCAGCCCCATTAGCCCAAGGAGGGAGGAGTTCTGATTCCCCCAGGGTCCATTGGACCCTGCCCATAATACCAGGAGTAAGACCAAAGATGGACATATTCATGTCGGGAAAAAGGTTCTGCTGCCTAATTGACACTGGGGCAGACCAAACTGTGCTTAGAAAGGAGGAAGTTCCCCTCCACTGGAGGCTAGTCCCGGGACCCCCTTTATTAAGGGTCGGGGGCAATGCGACCTCTGAGGAGACTAAGGACTGGCTTAAATGGGAAGACATAGATAGCAACCATGGGGAAGTCAGACCCCTCGTTGCCTCTGGCCTGACAGCTAACCTGCTGGGCCAAGACATTCTAGGAGCAGCCGATGTCTACATTACCAGTAATCCTAAAAATCTTTATGAAAACATATCGGGGAAAGAAGAATACCAACGACAATTTGTTTGTACTAAGAACCTCAGTGATTATAGGGGATGCCTTTCCTTTGAGGCTTCGAGACCTAATATACCCCTTTCACAAGTGAAGCCACACCCCCAATCCTAAAGGCCAGTGCTCCGGTAACGCCTGCCATTACATGGCTCCCAGGACCTCCAGTCTGGGTGGAGCAGTGGCCATTACCACAAGCTAAGCTTCAAAGACTTAAAGAAATTACCCAAGAACAATTAAAACTGGGACACATTAGACCTTCCCTGAGCCCATGGAATAGTCCTGTTTTTGTTATTCAGAAGGCCTCTGGCAAATGGAGGATGTTACAGGATTTAAGAAAGATCAATGAGCGGATGGTTCCTGTGGGCACGCCCCTGAGGGGGTTGCCCTGGATTCCGTCCATTCCAAAAGATTTGTCCCTCATTGTGATTGATATTAAGGATTGTTTTTTCTCCATTCCCCTCAACCCCAGATTGTGAGAAGTTTGCTTTCTCCGTACCTTCCACCAATATTCAAGGGCCTGATGAGTGATATGAATGAACAGTGTTGCCACAGGGCATGGCTAACAGCCCAGCCTTTTGCCAACGATATGTCTCTCAGGTTTTGCAGCCCCTTCAACAGTGGGCAGGAGTGGTCCTATATGCATACATGGATGATATTATTTTGGGAGCATCCACTACCCAACAGCTGAGCTCTGCCTACCAGAAGTTCCAAACCCTCTTGAGACAAGGGGGGTTACATGTGTCCAGCAACAAGGTTCAGACCATGCCTCCCTTTGAAATACTGGGAGCGAGGCTTCAACTGGACTCTGTGTGTCCTCTTAAATCCCAGCTATCTATCAATGACTCCTACTCCCTGGTAGAACTAGAAAAGGTGTTAGGGGAGCTTAATTGGCTACGACCATGGCTGCACATTACAACAGAGGACCTTATCCCTCTCTTTGAGTTGTTAAAAGATAAAACTCCACCTGAGCTTGTTGTATTAACAGAGGAACATAAACAAGTATTTAGACATATTCAATTAGCACTTGATAATGCCCAACTAGCCTGGTATCAGCCTGACTGTGACCTTTTTCTGTGGATTCTTCCTGGCTTAGAGTTGCTTACCGCTGTTATCACACAGCAAGGTAACCCTCTCCAAAGGGTCCATGCATCAATAGGAGGCACTCCACGAGTGTATGCCCAGTTAGATCAACTGGAAGATCTTATAGTCAAAGGCAGAGACACCACCTTAAGACATTATGGGAAAGACCTGGAAATTTTAACCATTCCTTATCGTTTGTCAGACTTTGAATGGATCAAGCAAAATCACAATAGAGTATCCCAGGCTCTGACAGGTTTTTTAGGTAAGAGTGATTGCCATTATGGGCCTAGCAGATGGGTTGCCTCCTTCTCCAAGTTAAGTTGTACCACCCCTAGACTCTTTTTGAGTAAGCCCCTTTCTGATGCCTTGAGTGTGTTTACCGATGGAGGGAAGGAGGGGTCTGCTGTTGTTGTCTTTCCCCCTCCTCACCTCTCGACCAAGTTAAAAGAAACCCAACATTTTGAAAAGGTTACTGACTCAGCACAATTTAAAGAGTTGTATGCCATAGCATTGGCCCTAAGTAAAATTTCTGAACCTATGAATCTTTTTTCTGATTGTATGTGGTGAACTTGCTTCCCACCTTAGCCTCTTCTTATATCAAGTTAGATAAAA
>JAQQAC010002701.1:8834802-8868598 GCA_029783875.1 Phataginus tricuspis
TGCTGCTCAAGCACTTTCCATTCAACAGGCCCAAGATTTCCAACAGGCCCAAGACCTCCATGAACTTACCCACCTAAATTGGGGAGGACTTCATCATAGATTTCCTCATATTCCTATTAAAGACTTGAACAAAATTATCAGGACTTGTAAATCCTGTTTGCTTTTTCTACAAATTCCACCCCTCCAGTCCCCTGGAGTTAACCCAAGAGGCATTAAACCAAATTGTCTCTGGCAAACTGATGTCACTCATTATGCAGCTTTTGGAAAATTAAAATTTGTCTTTGTCTCAATAGATACATGCTCCCATGCCTGCTGGGGTAGTGCCCATGCTGGAGAGAAAGCTAAACATGCACAGAGCCATTTTTTACAATGTTTTGCTATATTAGGCATACCACATCAAATAAAAACAGACAATGGCCCCTGC
The DNA here is from genome assembly GCA_029783875.1 of Phataginus tricuspis. Classification (NCBI taxonomy): domain Eukaryota; kingdom Metazoa; phylum Chordata; class Mammalia; order Pholidota; family Manidae; genus Phataginus; species Phataginus tricuspis. The sequence goes on from JAQQAC010002701.1 coordinate 8,835,227, forward strand.
TTTACTAGCAGGGCGTTACAAGACTTTTTTAATACATGGTATATCAGCCACTCCACAGGAATCCCATACAACCCACAGGGCCAGGCCATAGTAGAGCATCACAATAAGACATTAAAAGACCTATTACAAAAACAGAAAGGGGGAATAAGCCCCCATGACCAATTATGGATGGCCCTACTTACATTAAATATTTTAAATTTTTCAAAAGATCAACCTCTAACGGCCTTTCAAAGGCACTAGACAAATCAAACACCATATGCCAAAATAGAAGTGTGCTGGAAAGACCAGCTGACTGGGCAATGGCGAGGACCAGATCCACTGATAAGTATGGGCCAAGGATTCGGATGTGTATTTCCTATAGGCAAACCGAATCCAATTTGGGTTCCTGCTAGGAACTTGAAATTCTGCCCTCAGACCACTCAGCAAGTGGAAGGAAGCCATGACATGGACTTTTCCCAAGAGGGTGACCTCTTGAAGGTTTGTCTTTCTTCTCTCTTTCAGGACTGACCTTTTGAGGAAGAAGAAAAGGAGTCATGAAGGCTGGACTATTACTCCTGCCATAGTCCAGACTGCTGAAGAAGTGACACTGTTAAGCCTTCAACAAGGACATCTTTGCAGTCCTATGTTTTCTTACCCTCTGCTTCCTTTTTACCAGAGTATGGGAAGAAATAATTAGTTTGTTTAGTCTACCCAAGCTTTTATTAGGAGGTATAATAATTGTAATGTCATTAGTTATTTTCATGCTTGTGCGGTGGTGAAGATCATATCAACAGCAACAGATATTATTGAAGAAGGAGTTCCCCATACCCCAGAGCATTCATGGGCATTTATAGCCCTACAGAGAGGTGCAAGCGACCTCTTGAGAATGTCATTACTGGAAGTGCTAGGATGGTAGTCAATGACGGGTAAGATCTCCTGAAAGATGGGGACAACCTAAGACAGGCACATCCTCGAGTACAGGATGGCATCTCTCCTGCTCATACAAAAACAAGAAGGCGGAAATGTAGGGAACTGCCTTTGAATCTTAGCCATGCCACAAAGATGGCCACTGAGAACTCAGCCGCGCTGCAGGAGTGGCCGCTCAGAACCCTCTGGGTTTCAGCTGCGCCCACTCTGGTCCGCTTCTTACGTCAGAGACAACTGCTCATGCGCACAACTCTGTGCATGATTGGAAATTTGAAAGTCACCTTGTTATCATAGGTGTGACCAATCAGAAGAGACTACACCCTATATATTCCGTGCCCTGAGCCCCAATAAATGAGTTCTTGCTTTGACTGAGCTCCCTGTCACATCTGACTGTCTCTGGCAAACGGCGAGCAGTGTAGGCTGCGGGAATGGGTGGACAGTTGGCTCTTACCTTCCTTGCTCCGCCTTGTTGGGGCGCGCCTCTCCCTCCCTTCTTTTCCCTCTGCTGGCTTGGAGGGTCACAAAAAGAGCTTGTAACAGAAAGAGCTGGTAACAGAGAGAGCTTGTAATCCTGACAGTGAGCAGAACCGGCAGGAGGGAGGCTAGAAAACCCCGACAATATTGTACATACAAAACCCTAAAGAATCCACCCCAAAACTACTAGAACTAATGTCTGAATTCAGCAAAGCTAAAGGACACAAAATTAATACACAGAACTCTGTTGCATTCCTATACACTAACTATGATCTAGCAGAAAGAGAAATCAGGAAAAGAATTCCATTCACAACTGCATCAAATAGAATAAAATTCCTAGGAATAAACCTAACTAAGGAGGTGAAAGACCTATACCCTGAAAACTACAAGATGCTCAAGAGAGAAATTAAAGAAGACACCAATAAATGGAAATATATACCATGCTCGTGGATAGGAAGAGTTAATATTGTCAAAATGGCTATCTTGCCTAGAGTAATATACAGATTCAATGCAATCCCTATCAAAATCCCAATGGCATTCTTCAATGAACTAGAGCAAATAGTTGTAAAATTCATATGGAAACATAAAAGACCCAGAATAGGCAAAGCAATGCTGAGAAGGAAGAATAAAGCTGGGGGGACTATATGCTCCTTGACATCAAGCTCAACTACAAAGCCACAGTAATCAAGACAATTTGGTACTGGCACAAGAACAAACCCATAGATCAATGGAACAGAATAGAGAATCCAGATATAAACCCACACATATATGACCAATTAATATTCGATGAAGGAGCCATGGATATACAGTGGTATATCCTCTTCAACAACTGGTGTTGGCAAAACTGGACAGCTACATGTAAGAGAATGAAACGATTATTGTCTAACTTCACACACAAAAGTAAACTCAAAATGGATAAATGACCTGAATGTTAGTCATGAAACCATAAAACTCTTAGAAGAAAACATAGGCAAAAATCTCTTGAATATAAACATGAGTAAATTTTCTTGAACACATCTCCTCAGACACGGGAAACAAAAGCAAAAATGAACAAATGGGACTACATCAAACTAAAAATAATCTGTACAGCAAAGGACACCATCAGTAGAACAAAAAGGCATCCTACAGTATGGGAGAATATATTCATAAATAACATATCTGACAAGGGGTTAACATCCAAAATATATAAAGAGCTCACATGCTTCAACACCCAATTAAAAATGGGCCAAGAATCTGAGCAGACACTTCTCCAAAGAAGAAGTTCAGATGACCAACAGGCACATGAAAAGATGCTCCACTTTGCAAATTGTCAGGGAAATGCAAATTAAAACCACAATGAGATATCACCTCCCACCAGTTTGGATGGCCAACAACCAAAGACAAGCAACAACAAATGCTTGTGAGCATGCAGAGAAAGGGGAACCCTCCTACACTGTTGCTGGGAATATAAATTAGTTCAACCATTGTGAAAAGCAGTATGGAGGTTCCTTAAGAAACTAAAAATAGAAATACCATTGAACCGAGGAATTCCACCCATAGGAATTTATCCAAATAAAACACGATCACAGATTCAAAAAGACATGCACCCCTATGTTTATCTCAGCACTATTTACAGTAGCCAAGAAATGGAAGCAACCTAAGTGTCCATCAGTAGATGAATGGTTAAAGAAGATGTGGTACATATACACAATGGAATATTATTCAGCCATTAGAAGAAAACAAATCCTACCATTTGCAACAACGTGGACGGAGCTAGAGGATATTATGCTCAGTGAAATAAGCCAGGTGGAGAAAGACAAGTAATGATTTCACTCATCTGTGAAGTATAAGAACAAAGGAAAAACTGAAGGAACAAAACAGCAGCAGACTCACAGAACCCAAGAATGGACTAGCGGTTACCAAAAAGAGTTTGGTGAGGGTGGGTCAGTAGGGAGGGAGAAGAGAATTAAGGGGTATTATGATTAGCACACCCAATATTTGCGTGTGGGCATGGGGATGGCAGCATAGTACCGAGAAGACAAGTGACTGTAACATCTTACTGTGCTGATGGACAGTGACTGTAATGGGGTATGTGGGGGGGACTTGATAATAGGAGGGAATCTAGTAACCACAATGCTGCTCATGTGAAACCTTCATAAGATTGCATACCAATGATACCTTAATAAAAAAATAACTTGTTGTGTATTTGAAATTCAACATTAACTCTCATCCTGTATTTTATCTAACAACCCAAAGATGAATATCAATAAATAGGCATGCTCAGAATTTGAGGAATATCTGTTGTTAAATGTTATCAGTGTATGAAAACTGGACATTTGTTGGGCAACTTTTACATTGGTAAAAACTACTGTATCTTCTCAAATCAAATAAGGGTGTACAAAAGAAAGATAAGAAGAAAAAGAATGAGGCAAAGAACAAATAATTAAATAAGGAAGGGAAAAAAGGAGGGAAGGAAGACGGAAGAAAATACAGGACAACAAAAAGATAAAAGAGCAATAAATCAAAGTTAAGGGTATCACTGAAAATAATTTTTTTAATGCATCCAGTGTTGACACTTAAAAATAATATCACTTCTTAGTCCTCTGGTCCCTGCAAAATTTTAATAGATTATAAACCTGGAAAGATTTGGTCCATCCCATAAATTCAAAATGAGTCAAGATTCACGCTGCTTGTGATCCCTCCGTGCCTCTCACCATCACTGCATTCTATTTCAGTTAACATCTTTCCTTGTTACACCCTGTTATCTGTGTCATTATTTGGATTATATCAATCCTCCTCTTTGGAAGGAGCTTGAGGAATGTTTCTATATTTTTGCGTGTTTGGATGTGAGAGTGAATGAACGTTCAGAAGATGCCAGCTCCCAGTCATTGAGTCTTCCAGCTGAGACCTCAGACATGCTGCAGCAGATACAAGCTATCCATAACGTGCTGTCTGAATTCCTGATCCACAGAAATCAAGAGAGATAAAAAGTCATTATTGTTGTTTTAAGACACTAAGTTTTGTGGTAAACTATGACTCAGCAATAGATAATGAATGATATGCATATACTTTACAAACCAGACCAGTGGCTTATAACTTAAAAAAAAATCTTGGATCCATTTGAAAATCTGAAAAGCTAAGGGGGCCTCCATTTTCCCTGCCTTCTGGTGTAGATAGCCTTGTACATTCCCTTCCTCTTGAGTACGGGCAGAGCATGTGGCTTGCTTAACACCAATAGAATATGACAAAATTGATAAGCTGTCACTCCAGTGATTCTATTACGTAATATAAGGCTCCATCTTGCTATCAGACTGACTCTAGTGTCTTGCTTCCCTTGTTGGTTTTGATGAAGAACAAATAAATAAATAAATAAAAATAAGAAGACCTCAACTTGAGGTCTTAGATGACTACCTGCACAGCGCTTTTCTAGTGTAAAACAGTGTGTTGAGCAATTCTCAATATAATCACATCAAGATCACCTTTACCTGCTAAAAGTGAAGACTGCTAGTACTTTGCCATGTTAAAACCATAAGTAACTTATTCTAATAAGTGCATTACATGCTCCATACCCTACACATCTAGACTGCAGAAATATCGTTTCAAAGTTAATAATTTTGACTATTAAACACTTTTAAATTAATGGTTATTAGAATTTGTAAGTAAGTTTCACAGTTTTCCTGTTTGAAAAAGAGCCTCATAAAGAAAAACTAGCGTTTCTTATTATAATCAAAGCATAGGTTATCTTATTTTTTTCTTTCTGGAAAAATTAGCTTACATTTGTAATGGAATAATAGGTTATTTTGCTTTATACTTAGATATATAATTATCACAGTGATGCTTCTACAAAATTTTAGAAATTCAAGACACCAAATGAAAGTCTTATGCTGTATACAGATTTACTGATACAAAGAACAGCAAATTTATGTGAGTATATTAAGATTACAATTCTTGAATTTCTATCAACTACATGATTCTGGATCATGCAACCCTTCTGGGGCTCTGTTTGTACATTTAAGAATTAAGATTTTTGAGTTAACTAGTTCTACATTTTCTTTCCATCTTAGTCAATATGGAAATTTCAAAGATGAATTCATTATACTTTTATGCATTTTTTGTTTAATCCAGGCCATGTAGATAACTTATGGTTTTACATATATTAATTTTAGTTGTAAATTTACATAATATATCTTGGAGTAAGGCAAGCTACAATTTCATAGCAAAGAGAGCTGGAGAAATTCTAGATTCCCTGGCTTCAGTTTCCTTATGCAAATAACTTCGATTGTGGTAGAGTTAGACATCAAGATCATTCATGAGCCATAAATAAAATAGACAAAGTATGTAGTTGCCAAGTCACCACTTTATTTTGTGATGTATAGACAACATTAAATACCAGCACAACACAAAAGAAATGCTCCACACCGAGGTGATGTGGGCCACCTTAAATCTGATGAAACTGCATTTTCAACAATGAAATCTAATAAGCTTGAGGTTCATAAAATAACTGGAGAAAGGTCATGCATACAGCAGACTAGCAATTTAGACATGGAAAACTATGGATGCTGAAGCGTTTGTACACTGAACAAATGAAGAAAATCATTAGGCAGTATCATAAAACTTCCCCAATCCATAAAATGCTACTATTTTATTCTTGCAAACAGCAATTTCACCTCTTTTGTTCTGTGTATTTTATAGCATGGGATTCTTTTATGGGACTATATACATTTAAATCTAGTTTCTTTAAAGATTTTTTTCTTAGTCCTTTATCTTTTGGAAATACTACAGCTCACAGTGGAATAATATGTTTATAAAGCAAAAAGTCTCTCTTATATAAATGTGAAGTTTCAGAACAAAAGAAAATGTATTTCCTGTTAACATAAGACATTATTTTGATGTTTGCAATATAATAATGATATTTGTATTTTAAAATCCACTTATTTATTTATTCAATAATTTTTACATTTGTCTTGTTTTCTCTCAGATATATTTTCCTCATTTGCTTCTGAGAAAATTGCACAATATCCTCTCCCTAATATAGGAAATATTCCCTGAGTGATTTTGGTAAATACTTGTGGATATTCAGGTACCTTGGCATTTCTCTTTCCTCTTTATCATGAAAACATCCTGGAATGCAATGGCAGAATAAATCTCTAAATGTAAGTAATGACTTATTACACATTAAAACATTTTCACCAGTGTTTCTGTGATTTTTAGATTGAGAGCAGCTTTTGTGCTAAAATGTCAATAAAGTTGAAAACATTCATTCCTTGAGATAATTGTTTTTATCTTTTTAATGTTATAAATTTTTAATATCTTCAGTATTGCTCTTCAAAAGTTTTTTGGAAATAATATCAGATATAGTCAGTGTAAATTTTGTTAAACACTTCGAAGTATTGATCACCATCTGAGGTTAGTTTAGAAAATACACTTTTTTCTCTACATGTTAAAAGTCTATGTTTTTTATGGCAACTGAAGTAGTATTGGACAACCCTTGTGTTTCAATTCTTCCTGTAAGGGCAATTGTTTATTTGATGCTATGGTAAACACAGGTATGCTGAGTCTCCCCTTGACTGTGTGATTACTATATTTCTTTGTTTCTTTCCTAAAACTTGTCAGGCATCACCACATGGTATAGCATAGGAAATACATATCCTGATATTCTAATGAACAAGCAAACTTGGAAATGTAAAGTAGTTAAAATCCTGTAGGTAAACATTTTAAAATAATGGTTGGCATCTCACTACGCTGATGGATAGTGACTGTAATGCGGTAGGTGGGGGGGACTTGATGAAGTGGGGAGTTTAGTAATCATAATGTTGCACATGTAATTGTAGATTAATGATACCAAAATAAAAAAATAAAAATAAAAAGTAATGGTTGAGAGTTAGTATAGGTATATTTTCTGTTTCTTAAAAATTCAAAGCATCCAACATGGTTCCTCAGTGAGTTCCTTGCTTTGCTTAAGATCCCCTTTCTCCTAATGATACCAGCTTGGTAAGTTTTCCTTTCTCCGATCTTTCATCCCTTCACCTGTTGACTGTTTTTCCCAGAAATCACATGCATGAACTCATTTCTGGGGCTAAGGTTTTTTAAAGGCAAGGGATCTAATACAGATTGTAGAAAGAAAGCACACTCTCATGACATTTCAGAGCTAGATCAGTCAAAGTCAAAGCAGTGATTATATAACCATTGCTTATCATACATTGGGTGGGTGAAACTCCTAGCATCAAGCAGAATCAAAATTATCGAGATTTTCATTGGTGATAGATAGGATGTAATGCTGGTCAAAGTTGGCTTATGTAGTAGACGTGGTACTAATACAAGAGTAGGGGAAATGGTAAGACTGGAATGACTGTACTTTACTAATTTTTTTAGAAAGTATGTATATGTATATTACAAAGTATGCCTATAGCTAAGGCCAACCAGTGGTAGCTTATAACTTCACTTTCCACCAAGTGGAAAACGGGAGCATTTCAGAACTACAAATACAGTAGAACACTAGGAAAATAGAAGAATAAAAGCAAAATGCCTTGGATTACTAGAAGTATTTAAAATAAAATGAAGACTAGATGTAATGAATTATTTTAGTGTCATTTGAGATTTATTGGCTTAAACTTTGTACATAGTATCATAAAATAATGAAATATTTTAAAGTCTAAGAACTAGAAACACAAGAAAAATACCAAAAGTTTTCTTTAGTCAACATTTAAAAAACCATGCTTCAGTTTTAATCAGGGAAATTATTGAATTTATTCTTTGAAAAATAATTTGTGGCCACCTGCTCTGTACAAGATTCTATACTAGATACTGAAAGAGGAATCAAAGAAATAGATTGTATACAACTTTGATCAATGCTTGTATATTAGAGCTTGGAGCTTCCCTTCTGAGCTCATGTGCATTGCTACTGACAGCTCTTAGTTCCCTACCACTTAGGTGTCTCCATAGGCTAGGCAAGTAAACCCACAGTGTGGCACTTGGCTTCTCCCAGTGTCCTCCAAGGACAGCACTAGTCCAGAATATGTTTGGGGTTAGGTAAAAATCTTAGAAATGATAGTAGCAAAAAAACCTGAGTGACTTGTGTAGCTCAACCTGGGAGCTGGTCCATACATAACATCACTGAATCTTTAAGTCTTTGAGACAAGATCTCCTATCATGTCAGTTAAAAGAAAATTATCTATAAATATTCAAGACCTATCATGACGTACTTGTCAACAGTTTGATGATTTCTTTCATAAATTCTCTCTCAAGTGACTCCATTTCTCATTATTAATTTTCAACATCATTTCTTTGATATTTATTTATTTCATTTTATTAATTTTTTCAGCTTTTCCAAGTTCAAAAGAAATTGGAGTTTAGTAACCATAATGTTGCACATGTAACTGTAGATTAATGATACCAAAATAAAAAATTAAAAAATTAAAAAATAAAAATATTAACCCCCCCCAAAAAAAAGAATCCTTATAAGTGTTGCAAAAGCCACTGGTAATAATAAAGGAAACATCTCTGCAAGAAAAAAAAAATGATCACTAATTTTTAAAAATAATTTATTCTGAAGCTTTTCCATTGTCAAAATATAAACAATATTTCCCCAAAGACAAACACCTTATGAAAAAGTAAATGATCAGGAAAATGTTCAAAGGTGGTTTTCTACTATGCATTATATTTCTAATACTGGATATGGTTATATTGTCTTTCCTTGTCTGGATGATTACATGGTATATAGCCAAAGTTGCACTTTTCCTAAAAATATGTTTCTAATGTTATCCATTTCCATCTCATTTTCATTGGAGGAATTATATTCTTTTGTACTGAAGAGTTATTAATGCTATTATCTCTTAGACATATCTCTTGATGACATTCTGTGTATTGGTATACCGTAGTAAACCATCCCCAAAAAACCCCTGAAAAATCTTTTGTTTTTGTAAAAAGATAACATGACTTATTTTTAGAGGAAAAGATAACCCAGAGCAACATAAAGCATGTTTTAATATTTAAAATATTTTGGTAACTAACTTAAAAATTTGAATTTATAATCATAAGTTTAGAAATGTAAGTGCATGAATTCCCACCCTTTATTGTTCAAGAATATTTCTTATGCAAGGCGATGTAGTGTTTTTTTGTAAAAACATACATAAAATTTTTGTTTTATTTTGCTAAACATCATCTGATTTTTGAGTAATTGGATATAATTTACTTTACTTCTGAGTTTCTATAAAAACTGAGCTTACTTTGTTCAGTAAATTAAATAACTATTCAACTTATTAATTTTAAGGGTACATAGTAGCATAGTATAGACAATCTTTTCATAAATGCATAGGAGTTGATCTATTCATATCACTACTTATTAGTAAAACAACACTGCATTACTTATATTTATTGTACCAAATAAACTATCCAAAGAAAATGAATAACAAATGTTGGTGAGAATATGGAGAAAAATGAACTCCTACACTCTTGGTGGGAATTTAAATTGGTCTAGCCAGTGAGGAGAACAATGTAGAGGTTTCTCAAAAAACAAATAACAGAAATACCATATGACCTAACAATTCCCCTTCTAAGAATTTAAGCAAAGAAAACAAAATCACTCATCTGAAAGGATATATGCACACCCATGTTCACTGCAGCATTATTTAAATAATCATGATATAGAGGCAACTCAAATGCCCATTGGCAGATGAATGGATAAAGTTGTGGTACGTATACACAATGGGATATTACTTACCTTAGAAAAGAAGGAAATCTTGCCATTCGTGACAATGATGCATCTAGAAGGGTATCATGCTAAGCAAAATAAATCAGATATAGAAAGACAAATACCATATGATTTCACTTATGTGTGGAATCTAAAGCCAATCCAACAGAGCAAACAAAAGAAAACAAAAAATAAATACTGACAACAAATTGTTGGTTACCATAGGGAGGGGGAATTGTGAAATAGGTGAAGGGAATAAATAGGTAAAAACTTCAAATTATGAAATAAATTAGTCATAGGAATGGAAGTATAGCAGAGAATATAACCAAAAATATTGTAGTATCTTGGTATGATTATGGGGTAAGATAACCATATTGACTCACTATGTTGTATATTATCTGAAGCCAATAAAATATTGCATAACAACTATATTACAATAAAGAAGTTACACACACACACACACACAAATCACCCTCACTTACAATAAGGCTACAGTAATCAAGATAGTATGATATAGGTAAAAATGATTAGACTGATTAATGTTACAGAGCAGAGAACCCAAGTACAGATGATGTAAATATAATCAACTGATCTTTGAAAAAGGAGAAAAGATCATACAATGGAGCAATGATGGTCTACTCATCATAATGGTGTTGAACCAACTGGACATCCACATGCAGAGAAGTGAATCCAGAGTTCTCACAGCCTTTACAAATATTAACTCAAAAACATTTCCATGTCATTATACATTTATCAAAACTCATAGAACATACAAAACCAAAAGTTAATCGTAATGAAAACTATGGGCTTTGGAGAAAATGATGTTTCAAAGTAGGTCCATCAATAATAATAAATATATCACTCTGCTGCTGTGGGAGAGGCTGTACATATGTGGGTTCAGGGATACAATGGGAACTCTTTGTACTTTCTCAATTTTCCTGAGAACTTAAAACAGCTCTAACATTAGTCCATTTTAGAAAAAAAGCCCTGAATACTCAGTTGTGTACAACAATAAGTTTTTTTTGCATTTGAAAATTTCTTGTAGTGGCTCTTACTCCACCATGTTTGAATCTAGGCTAATGTGGAAGCTTAGCTGAGGTCTTGCTGCTTACATAACTCTGACCTTCCTCCTAAGACCATCTGGCTAGTATGGGCATATGCTTCTCTTAGAAACGACCAACAAGTGAGAAAGAAAACAGAAATAATGCTGTTTTTGGCCTAGGCACATGACTTACAAGCTGTCATTTCCACTTTACTCTATAGGCCAAATCAAATCACATAACTCAGCCCAAAATCAAAACAGGGAGACATTGAAATGCATGGCAAAGGGTTTAAGAAATAAGGCCATTAATGTTTTCCAGCATTCAGCATTAGAAACAAATTAAAGGAATTCACTGCACAAAATAAATTGTATTTTGATCTAAATCTCCCTAAAATTGGATGTCTTAATTCTGTTAAGTGACAAATTATTTTTATTAAAAATTGGTTATGCATATTAAAAGATACAATTTTAAATAATAAGAAAACAAGGTCATAATCTAAAAAATTAGAAGCAGTTAAACCTCATGGATTAAGGATATTAAATTATAGTTTACAGATAAGTACACTTATAGCCTTAGAGATATACCATGGTTATGCATTTTAAAATTTCTAACAGAAAAATCTGCTAATGAATAGCCAAGAAAGTAGAAACTTCTCATTTATGTCTACAGGGTATAAAGAATGAATAGTATTTCCTAATGAGGTTGTTATGAGACCATGAAATGCAATGCTCTAGAAAGCTTTGTGCAAAGAAATATTTCTGTTAAAGATGAGAGGATATATTAAAATTTCTATGAGCAAAATATATTAAAGCCATATGATAGATAATTAATGCTAATAAATGAGAAAAGCAATTCTTCACTTATGTTAATTTGCATATTAAACACGATATATTTTAAGGTGGTTACTTTTAATGAATATGCATAAATATGAAAAATATTTTTATCGGTCACCAAGTATTTCAATAAAAGTATTTTAGTGTAATCATGAATTGCCTAGTTATTATGGCAGTTGCATACACAAAAAATTATCTTTTAAATTTATAAAATAATTGACCAACTTCTTTAACACATTATAAAAATTGTCAGTTTAATGCAATAAAAAAGGAAATTTTGCCAAATCATGGTTAACATATTTTACTTCTGCTATAATCACTTATTTCTGCAATTATTTGCTTAGATTTTTCTTATTACCTTTTTACTTTTATTTTTTAATAGAAGAATGTTATAAAAATATTAAAATGCTAGAATATTCACTGAAAAATCTCTCCTTGAAACTTGGTGTCCTTATCTCCAAAGCAACTACACTGGTACTGTTCTATAGATTTATGCATAGACAAATATTTATATATAAATATTCATTAGATCAAATGATAAAATACTTAGAAATCAGCTCTGCAACTTAGTTTTCTTTCATGAAAAAACATGTCTGGGAAACTATTTGAATGCACTACACAGACTACAATTTACTAACAATGTATTATTGTGCTCATTTCGTCTTTTAAAAATATTTTCTATAAATACTCAAAGATGAAATACATACAGAAAATAATATCACGGTACATATAACTCAGTAATGAAGACATGGGAGAAAAGTGTATATTAAAATCTCATGATGTTTAGATGATTTGTCTTGGAAAAAGTGCAAGAGACTGAATCTAAAATATTCATGTCATAGAACTTGGCAGAGTCTGACTCAGAGGTTAGGAAAGTTCATGTATTGAGTTCTCAATACATTAGGAAGTGGAATTCTGTCACCACTCTGCTAAATCAACCAGTGTTCTTGACATTACTACTCTTTGTCCAGCCAGAACTTTTAGATTTAGAACACTTTTCATCATTTCTCTTAATCATCAGGATTCTAAGCAAGAAAAAAACCTTCTTGAGATGGATGTGAAATTTTGGCCAAAGAAAGAAAAATCAGCTAATGGATGAAGACCTATAAAAACCAACCTATTTATCTTTAGAAATAACTACTAGGCACTTTTTAAAGGGAAGAACATAGAGTCAGATGATTTATTACCTTTAAGCTACACATGTTTCATTAACTCTTTATTATGTTTCAAGTTACTTTTCTCAGTCCATGGGTTTAGGTATAAGACATGATGATTTAAATTCATCTAAGTGTATGTTGTTTGTTCAAATTCTCTACAAAGTTGAGTATTTGTTGTCACTATCATGGGGTGGCAGACAACATGTAGAATGGCTCACAAGGAACTCTGCACCCTGTATTAATAGACACCTGTGCAATTGTCTCTTCTTGATAAGTGATAAGATTTGGTGACTTGTTTATAATAAAGGTAATGAAATGTCACTTTTGAAATTAGATTTTATAAGACTCTGGCTTTCCTTTGACTTCCCCCCCATCCACTTTTCTCTCCCTTCATCTTGGGAGAAGCTAGCTGCCATGTTGTGGGTAGCATTATAGAAAGAGCAGCAGAGCAATGAACTAATTTCTACACCAAACAGCAAGAAATGATGAGGCCTGTTAACAGGCACTTCAGTGGAACTGTTAGTGGATCCTTCCTTAGCTGAGCCTTGTGATGACTGCAGGCCCAGTTGGCATGCTGACAGTAGCCTTGCAAGGACCTGGAGCCAGAAACTTTCACATAATTCTCGCCTGCCTGACCCATAGAAACTATGATATAATGAATGTATCTTGTTTTAAGCCACTGCCATTGAAATAACTTTTTAAATATAGCAGAAGATAGCCAATGGATACACGATAACAGATAATCTGGCAATCTTTAGAAACAATATATGAGAACCTGAAAAGTGGCCACTTGATCATGAAAGGAAACAAACTACAGAACAAAATCACATGAAACAAATTCAAATAAAAAATACATGCTAATCTGAAAAAAACAGGCATATATATATATATATACAGGGTGAAGTGAAACAAATAATAAAGTCAGCAGAGCTAGTAGGTCTTGCTGACACTGGTTCTGACCTTCCTAGTCCAATATCTATGAAATCCAAAACCAACTAAAATGCAGGAATAGTAGAATTTTAAAGAATCCCAATTAGGACTCAATGTATAATATGAAAGAGTTCTCTATTATAAATTAACACAGTAGAGATCAATTCAAGATGGTGGCGTGAGAGGTGAGACAGAGAACTCCTCCCCAAACCACATATAGTACAAAAATATAGTTAAAACAACTAATCCTAAAACAGCAACAGGAAAGACGGTTGCACGAGACTGCAAACAACTGGAGAACAGAGCAGACCTCATGAAACAGGGAAACATACCAAAGCCTTGATCCAGTGGGACCCAAGACCTTCCTTCACCCTAGCTCACCAGCAGGAGGAAGAGAAACAGAGCAGGGAGGGGGTGGAAGCCTAGGACTTCTGAACACCCAGCCCTGGAGATCTGCCTTGGAGTGCAAACCTACATTGTGTGGTGCTCTGGAGGTTGGTGGGGTTGAGGAGCTGAGACAAGGAGGGTGCTTAGACTGAGATTCCAGTCATTTGTGGAGGACAGGAATCCACATCTGGTTGTTCTAGGACAAAGGAAAGGTAGGTGGTATGAGAGTCTTCCTAGCAGCTAGAGGGCTGCTGACGGGGCGGGGTGTGCACGAAGCTTGCTGCATGGCAGAAAGGATAGGTGAACAAAGTTGTGTGGGCTTTCTCTGCCCGGCAGGTTAGGAACTTTCAGGAGCTTTAGGAGCTCTATCCCCCCTGGCTGGCTACTCAGTTCCAAGGCCACCCACTGTGACATGCAGCTGGCAGCACTTTCCTCCTGGTCTGCCAGCAATGGCTCACAAATCAACAGTCACTGCACTGGCATCAGGCAAGCCAGAGAGAGGCCCTGCCTACAACAGCTAGAGATGCAAACCACAGAGGTTTACACCTGTGTGCTCGGCCCACTGTCTCTGACACTGGAGACAGGCACTGCAGCCTGAAAAGCAGGAAACAACTCTTTCCTCCCACCAGGCACCAGCACCACACCCGTGCAACCCCCAACCTCACTACAGGGGCTGAGAAGTTCCAGAGACTACAGTTAGAGGTGTAGAGGGTGCCACATAGAAATATGAAACATCAAAGGAACCTAATAAAGACCAAAATCTCACAGACCCCAGAAAAAGGGCCAAATGAAACTGAACTCACCAATCATCTTAAAAGAGAGTTCAAAATAAAAATCATAAACATGCTCATGGAGGTATAGAAAAATGTTGAAGAACTCAGAAACGAATTTAAGATGGAGATTCAATCATTAAGGAATTCCATATCTGAAATGAAACATACAATGGAGGGATATAAAAGCAGATTAGATGTAGTAGAAGAGACAAAAATGGAATAGAAATTAGAGAAGAGGAATGCAAAGAAGCTGAGGCACAGAGAGAAAAAAGGATCTCTAAGAATGAAGGAATATTGAAATAACAGTGTGTCCAATTCAAATGGAACAATATTCGCATTATAGGGGTACCAGAAGAACAGAGAGAAAAAGGGATAGAAAGTGTCATTGAGGAGGTAATTGCTGAAAACTTCCCCAATCTGGGAAAGGAGATAGTCTCTCAGGCCTGGAGGTGCACAGATCTCCCAACACAAGGGACCCCAGGAAGACAACATCAAGACATATAATAATTAAAATGGCAAAGAACAAGGATAAAAACATACTTTTAAAAGCAGTTAGAGACAGAAAAAAGATCACATACAAAGGAAAACCCATCAGGCTATCATGAGATTTCTCAGCAGATAATCTTACAGGCCAGAAGGGAGTGCTATGATATATTTAATGCAATGAAAAAGAAGGGCCTCAAACCAAGAATATAATAATTTTACGGTTATAAATTAAATTTAAAGGAGGGATTAAACAATTTTCAGATGAGCCAAAGCTGAGAGAATTTACCTCCCACAAACCACTGCTACAGTGCATATTGGAGGGACTGCTATAGATGGAAGTATTCCTAAGGTTAAATAGCTGTCACCAGCTGAAATAAAATCACAGCAAAGTAGAACAATTAATTACTAAGCAGATGAAAAATCAAATCAACTACCCTCAAAGTCAGTCAAAGGATAGATAAAGAGTACAGAATATGATACGTAAC
The DNA here is from genome assembly GCA_029783875.1 of Phataginus tricuspis. NCBI lineage: Eukaryota > Metazoa > Chordata > Mammalia > Pholidota > Manidae > Phataginus > Phataginus tricuspis. The sequence goes on from JAQQAC010002701.1 coordinate 8,851,369, forward strand.
ATAAAAGGAATGGGGGAGGAAGAAAAAGGAGGAAAAAAAAAAAGAACTTTTAGGTAGTGTTTGTAATAGCATACTAAATGAGTTAAATTAGACTGTTAGATAGTAAGGGAATTACCCTTGAACCTTTGGTAAACACGAATCTAAAATCTGCAATGGCAATAAGCACATACCTATCAGTAATCACCCTAAATGTAAATGGTCTGAATGCACCAATCAAAAGACATAAAGTAACTGAATGGATACAAAAAAAGACCTGTCTAGATGCTGCCTACAAGAAATTCACTTCAAACCCAAAGACATACACAGACTGAAAGTAAAGGGATGGAAATATATATTTCATGCAACTAATAGGGAAAAAAAGCAGGAGTTGTTGTACTTGTATCAGACAAAACAGACTTCAAAACTAAGAAAGTAATAAGTGACAGAGAAGGACATTACATAATGATAAAAGGGTCAGTCCAACAAGAGGACATAACTATTATAAATATCTATGCATCCAACACAGGACCACTGAATATGCTAAACAAATACTAACAGAATTAAAGGGGGAAATAGAATACCATGTAGGAGACTTCAACACTCTGCTCACTCCAAAGGACAGATCAACCAGACAGAAAATAAGTAAAGAGACAGAGGCATGAAAAATGTATTAGAACAGATGGACCTAACGGACATCTACAGAACACTCCATCCAAAAGTAACAGGATACACATTCTTCTCAAGTGCACATGAAACATTTTGAAGAAAATATCATATACTAGGCCACCAAAAGAACCTTAGTAAATTCAAAAAGATTGAAATTGTACCAACCAGCTTCTCAGATCACAAAGGTATGAAACTGGAATAAATTATACAAAGAAAACGAAGAAGCCCACAAACACATGAAGGCTTAATAATATGCTCCTAAATAATCAGTGGATCAATGACCAAATAAAAACAGAGATCAAACAATATATGGAGATAAATGACAACAATGTTTCAACACTGCAAAATCTGTGGGATGCAGTGAAGGCCATGCTAAGAGGGAGGTATATTGCTATACAGGCCTACCTCAGGAAAGAAGAACAATCCCAAACAAACAGTCTAAAATCACAATTAACAAAACTAGAAAAGGAAGAACAAATGAAGCCCAAAGTCACTAGAAGGAGGGACATAATAAAGATTAGAGCATAAATAAATAAAATAAAGAAGAATAAAATAACAGAAAGAATCAATGAAAGCAAGAGCTGGTTCTTTAGGGAAATGAAAATAATGAATAATACCCTAGCTAGACTTATCAAGAAAAAAAGAGACTCTACACTCATAAGCAGAATTTGAAATGAGAAAGGAAAAATAGCTATGGACACCACAGAAATACAAAAAATTATGACAGAATACTATGAAAAATTGTATGCTAACAAACTGGATAACCAAGAAGAAATGGACAACTTTCTACGAAAATTCAACCTTCCAAGCCTAACCCATGAAGAAACAGAAAATCTGAATAGACCAATTACCAGCAAAGATATTGAATTGAGAATCAGAAAACTACCTAAGAACAAACCCCTGGACCAGATGGTTTCACTTCTGAATTTCATCAAACAATTAGTTAATATTTAATACCCATCCTCCTTAAAGTAGAAGAGGAGCGGAATACTCCCAAACTGATTCTATGATGCCAGCATCACTCTAATACCAAAACCTGTGTGTCAAAGACAACACAAAAATTGAAAACTACAGGCCAATATCCCTGATGAACATAGACACAAAATTACTAAACAAAATATTAGCAAACCAAATTCAAAAATACATCAAAAAGATCATCCATCATGATCAAGTGGGATTCATCCCAGGGATGCAAGGATGGTACAACATTTGAATATCCATCAGTGTTATCCACCACATCAAAAATAAGAAGGACAAAAACCACAGGATCATCTCCATAGATCCTGAAAAAGCATTTGACAAAATTCAACATCCATTCACGATAAAAACTATCAACAAATTGAGTATAGAAGACAAGAACCTCGACATAATAAAGGCCATATATGACAAACCTACAGCCATCATTATACTTAATTGTGAGAATCTGAAAGCTTTTCCTTTTAAGAACGGGAAAAAGACAGGAGTGCCCACTCTCCCCACTTCTCCCCTAGCCACGGCAATCAGACAACACAAAGACATAAAAGGCATCCAGGTTGGCAAGGAAGAAGTTAAACTGTCCCTGTTTGCAGGTGACATGATATTGTACATAAAAAAAAGATAAAGAATCCACTCCAAAACTACTAACTCTAATATCTGAATTCAGCAAAGTTGTGGGATACAAAATTAACACACAGAAATCTGTTGCATTCCTATACACTAATGATAAACTAGCAGAAAGAGAAATCAGGAAAACAATTCCATTCAGAACAGCATCAAAAGAATAAAATACCTAGGAATAAACCTATCAAAGGAAGTGAAAGACATATACTCTGAAAACTACAAGACACTCATGAGATAAATTAAAGAAGATACCAATTAATGGAAACACATACCATGCTCATGGATAGAAAGAGTTAATATTGTCAATGGCCATCCTGCCTAAAGCAACCTATAGATTCAATGCAATTCCTATCAAAATACCAATAGCATTCCTCAACAAACTAGAGAAATAGTTCTAAAATTCATATGGAACCACAGAAGACCCTGAATAGCCAAAGCAATCCTGAGAAGGAAGAATAAAGCAGGTGAATTATGCTCCCTGACTTCAAGCTCTACTACAAAGCCACAGTAATCAAGACAATTTGGTACTGGCACAAGAACAGACCCATAGACCAGTGGAACAGAATAGAAAGTTCTGATATTAACCCAATCATATATGGTCAATTAATATATGATAAAGGAACCATGGATATACAATGGGGAAATGACAGCCTCTTCAACACCTGGTGTTGCCAAAACTGGAGAGCTACATGTAAGAGAATTAAACTGGATTATTATCTATCCCCATACACAAAAGTAAATTCAAAATGGATCAGAGACCTGAATGTAAGTCATGAAACAATAAAACTCTTAGAAGGAAACATAGGCAAAAATTTCTTGAATATAAACATGAACAGCTTTTCCCTGAATGCATCTCGTTGGGCAAGGGGAACAAAATAAAAAATGAACAAATGGGACTACATCATGTTAAAAAACTTATTCCGTACAGCAAAGGGTACTATCAGTGGAACTAAAAGGCATCCTACAGTATGGGAGAATATATTTGTAAATGACATATCTGACAAGGGGTTAACATCCAAAATATGTAAAGAACTCACATACTTCAACACCCAAAAAGCAAATAATCCTATTAAAAAATGGGTGAACAATATCAACAGACAATTCTCCAAAGAAGTAATTCAGATGGCCAACAGGCTCATGAAAATATACTCCACATTGCTAATTATCAGGGAAATGCAAATTAAAACCACAATGAGATATCACCTCATGCCAGTTAGGATGGCCAACATAGAATAGAATAGGAACAACAAATGATGGTGAGGATGTGGAGAAAGGGGAACCCCCCCCTACACTGCTGGTGGGAATGTAAACTAGTTCAACCAGTGTGGAAAGCAGTATGGAGGTTCCTCAAAAAACTAAAAATAGAAATACCATTTGACCCAGGAATCCCACTCCTAGGAATTTACCCTAAGAATGCAGCAGCCCTGTTTGGAAAAGACAGATGCACCCCTATGTTTATGACAGCACTATTTATAATATCCAAGAAATGGAAGAAACCTAAGTGTCCATCAGTAGATGAATGAATAAAGAAGATGTGATACATATACACAATGAGGTATTATTCAGCCATAAGAAGAAAACAAACCCTATGATTTGCAACAACATGGATGAATCTTGAGGGTATTGGCCTCAGTAAAATAAGCCAGGTAGAGAAAGACAAGTACCAAATGTTTTCACTCATCTGTGGAGCATAAGAACAAAGCAAAAACTGAAGGAACAAAACAGCACTAGACTCATAGAACCCAAGAATGGACTAACAGTTGCCAAAGGGAAAGGGCCTGGGGATGGTGGGTCGGAAGGGAGGGAGAAGGGGAATAAGGGGCATTATGATTAGCACACATAATGAAGGGGGGCACGGAGAAGGCAGTATAGCACAGAGAAGACATGTAGTGGTTCTATAGCATCTTACTATGCTGATAGACAGTGACTGTAATGGGGTATTTGGTGGCGGCTCTATAATGGGGGGATCTAGTAATCACAATATTGCTCATGTAATGTATATTAATGATACAAAAATTAATTAATTAATTAATTAATTAATCAACAGAGTAGTACTCATATACCAATTAAATTAAATAAATGTCCTAAGAATATCAGATAAGAATATCAGGATGCTCCTCTCTGTGACTGCTTTCACTGAGACACCTGATAATCCTTTTGTTTATTACAAATTCCCTTACAATAAGTTCTCAGAAGTTTCTTAGAAGCCAATGAAAAGCAAGCACAGCCACTACTCAATATACAACCTTTTTATTTCATTTTCAAGCTGTGTACAGAGAGGGATAAATCTGAGCCTTTTTTTTCTATGTGGGGTCCTTGAAGCCATCTTTTATCTGTTTGGGGTTTACCTATCATAGCAGCAATAGTTTGGAAAAAATTATAGGTGATCAAATATATTTGAATGTATTAACAAGCACACACCTTCCCTTTAAGGTGTATCTTTTTTCCTAATTCTATTTTCTGCTTCTTATTTTTAATGTGGGATTAAACATCTCAACTGTCCTAAAAGTATAAAGTAAACTACTATAATATGTAGCTAATCATAAACGTTTTTTTCATAATTGTGTTTGTCTTTGTATTGTTTTTATTTTTAGTTAAGCTTGCAATAGATAATATATTTAAATGTTTTTAATTGATTGTCATGTTGGCACAATTTATCCCCAATATATTGTGTTCCTGGAAGGCAATACCCTCCTAACTTTTACACTTCCATACCTTCACATTTCATTAACACTGATCATTTAGCAATATGGTTTTAGCATCACAAAAGCTCCATCAAAGAGAGTTTATATACTGTTATCAGGTAGAAAATATTATGCAAAAAAAATTGGAGGTGTCATTCATAAATATTCTATCAAATAAACTTTCAGGTGACAGTGAAATAAAAGTGGATGTATACAAACTAATAAATCTGGTTGGATACAATCTAATATCTAGCCTTTAGTTATGAAGAAACTGTTAACTATATGTATTCTTTTTTTGCATCTCCTCTTGCTGAAACACCATCTCCCAGCGTCTAATGCATTTGCTTTCCATACAGTGAACAATAAGAGCTTGTAATTAGTCTATCCTAAGATGCTTCATCAAAAAAATAATTGCACTTTTGCCAACATATTGTTGCCATTAAATTAAGACTGCTGAGAAGAAAATGAACATAGCCTTAAGTGTAGGACCCATTTTAAAATGAACTGATAAACATGAACAAAATAAATCTCCAATTCCACTTTTTTAGCTTTAAATTAGGTTTTAGTTTCTAATCTAACTTAGCATTCTATTTCAGTAGAATTTTTCAAGATAATACTTCAACACTCCACTTCTCTTAGTCTATCAAGTCCAAATCTTACCTGTATAGCTAAGACCAGACCTATTCAAACACATCAAAATTGGATTTGGTAAAATAATCTTTTTATTTTGCTATTTGTACATGATAGCGCCATTCAGTAGGGACCTAGTAATTCTAGTTATGCAGTTCATTCTCTTGTAAAATGAAGTTGAAACTCAAATTCAGGCAATGTTTTGATACAGCTAATCTGGCTGCAGTTCTAGACAGTTTAAAATTTACCTACTAAATATTTTGTTAACTATTTTTCTTGCAAATATTCACTTATTCCTTCCTTCCCTTTTATTAGAAAAAAACTCCACTTGACCAATATCTAAATGCAAATATAATATATGTACACTTGGACTACCTTGAATAATACATATGGATGCTTCTTAGAAATATTCATTTCAGTTTTCTAAAAATCGTGCATTTATAAATGTGATTGAATTTTGTGCAGCTGCATTTCTAATTATGGCATATCTAAGTTCTATGCTATACATTTCCCAGTTTCCCTTTGGAGTATATTACTTACTTTATTGTGTATGGTGTTGGTGAGAAAATAACTCTGGTTTACAGGGTCAGTTTTTCTTATGTGCAGCATCCTCAATTCTATGAGTTATTTTGATCCTGCTTGCTTGACCAAACTGACTCTCTCTCCAAGGTTTTTATAGCCTGTGCAAATAGCACAAGGGCATGAGTGAGAAATGTAGGTCATTCAGCAGTAGAAGTGAAATGACCAGATTGTATCGTTACAAACTTACCTGTTCTACTTCCTTTTTGTTATACATCAGGAACTTCCTGCCTAACCCTAAAACCAAAACTCCAAATCTTCATCTAGCTTTAGTTCCTTCATATATTTCCAATAATATCTAGCTTTTCAGAGACAATAATGGTTGAATTTAACCAAGAAACATAATAGATCTAGAATATAGAGGCTTTTAATACATTTTAATACAGCAAATTTCGTATTTTTCTTCACTGTGAAGTAAATTTGTGCATCACATCTTGTTAAGACAATGACTCCTGCAAAAGGACACCTAAAATTTTGTGAATTTTAGGGAAATAATTTAAAATTTATGTGATTAGGAGATTTAACATGTTTATAAATTAAGGGGAATAATTCTATAGACATGAAAATTACACTGATATAAAATGGAGTAAATTTTAAAATCTGAAGTACTCAAAATATATATTGCAAATAGGCTAGGTATTATGATTGTAGATGAAAGATAAAAAGAAACATGCTTTCAATGGGATAAGAAAAACAGGAAGACCGGAAGTACAAAATTCAGGTAAATATTTAAGAAAACAATTGCTTAATGAAGATCTTCGATTACCACTTTTTTTTACTCATAATTTTTGCTCCCTGACCTTAACAGAATTACATATATTCTACTAATTTGAAATCAGTTATTTAAACTAAGGTTTAGGTTTTATTTGCAATAAATGAATATAAGTATTTACAATAGGTTTGCATTTACAATATTTGTGACATATGCTTTTTAGAAACCTTAACCTTGCCAAGCCTAGTTTTGTTTATATCTACCATGGCTATTCATGTCTGTTTTCCCATTTTACTGCATAGAGGAAATATCTAAATGTGTCCTGTTAACAATTTCTAAAATATAAATACTGTTAAACACATCATGGTCCAATCTTCTTTGAAAGTGATATTTTTAAATTTGCTAAACCTTTAATATTGATATTTTAATTTTATATTTTCTCATATGTTCTATGCAATTGCTTTACATAATAAGGAGAATTAAATGATCAATTACCTGAGAATATAATTATGTCAAATTATTTCTAGGTTTAATTAGGCCAAATGCAAAAGATATTAGACTGAGTTTTCTTACAAGCTTTTCTAATATCAGGGAGAAATTTATTAAGAAACAAGCTCTTGCTAGAGTGATTTGCAAATCGTTTGTATCTCTCATTACTCCATATAATTAGTCAATGCTGCAGGAAATGTGGTTTTGCTTCAATTTAACATTAACTTATAAAATCATTATTTGGCTTTATATCTAGAATGTTTAAAATATCACATCCCTTTTCTTCTGTAGAAAAACAGAATTTCCCAAGCAGTGGGAAAATACATGCATTGCAAATTGGATCGAGTTGGAGAATAGTGTTCAAACTGTTCTATTATATCTAAGTTGGATTACTCAGCAGTACACTTCCACAAAAATTGATTATGTGATGAAAACTGGTTATGAATTAGAAAAAAGAAAACAACTGTTCCTTCATATCAATAAATAATGGTATATTTTTAAAGCATTTGTAGGTAGTTTTAAGGATCGTAGTGGTGTAAAACACACAAACAAGAACATAAAACTTCTGTTTATGAAATGCCACAGACTCTATTGCAGCCCACCAATGATTTCCCATTGTTCAGTATACTAAATAAAGCAAATGTAGATAATGCATTTTCCTATTAAAATAAGTTTTTATAGAATTAACTATATAAACCCATTTATATTATTACAAAAGAGCATAATTTTTCATTCTGTGCTTCTCATTATATAGGCATCTATTTAGACTTCTACAGATTTAAGTACCCTTGGAAGTCCCATCCTTCTGGCTTACATGTAGTTAACTGTTTCATATACAACACAATGATTTGCAAGAGCTCCTTATATAGTTTGAATATTAACTCCTTATCATATATGGTTTGCAAATAGTTTCACCCATTCTGTAGGCTGCATATTCACTTTTGATGGTTTCCTTTGCAAAGCTTTTTAGTTTGATGTAGTCTCACTTGTCTATTTTTGTTTTTCTTGCCTGTGCTTTTGGTGTCATATCCAAAAAATTATTCCCAAGGCAAATTCAAAGAGCTTTTTTCTATGTCTTCTAGGAGTTTAAAGTTTGTAGGTCTTATATTTAAGCCTTTAATACATTTTGAGTTGATTTTTGTGCATAAGATAAGGGTGTAAGATAAAGATCCAATTTCATTCTTTCAGATGTGGATAACCAGTGTTCTCAATACCATTAATTGAAGAGCCTATCTTTTTCCCACTGTGTATTCTTGATGCCTTTGTCAAAATTAGTTGACTGTAGATGTGTGAGTTTACTTCTGGACTTTCTTTTCTGCTCCATTGATCTATATGTCTGTTTTTAGGCCCATACCATATTGTTTTAATTACTATAGCTTTGCATTATGGTTTTATATAAGAAACTGTGACACCTCTAGCTTTGTCTCCCTTGCTCAAGATTGTTTTGGCTATTCTGGATCTTTTGTGGTTCCATATGAATTTTGGAATTTTTTTTCTGTATGTATGTGAAAAACACATTTGAAATTTTGATGGAGATTGCATTAAATATGAAGATTGCTTTGGGTAGTATAAGCATTTTAACAATATTAATTCTGCATGTCATACTAATATACCAAAGTAGTGTGGAATTTATCATAGAAGCAAGGATAAAACTACAAGTATAAAACCTAGAAGAAAATTTAGGGAAAATATTTGCAATCTCAGGGGAGGCACAGCTTTTACATGTAGCATAAAAAGTAAAAATCATAAAGAAAAAACAACTTGAATATCATTTTAAAACAAACATCTTTCCTTTAAAAGAAAAAACAAAAACTTGGTAAAAATTATATATCTATAATGTGTATCACATATATATACATATATATAAGTATATATATGTATATATATTTTACATGGGTATGTGTGACAAACTATTTATATCCATGATTTATAAAACAATTTTTAAAATTGTTAAAACCTTAATAAAAAGCAGACAAGCAATCCATTGAAGAAAATGAGTAAGTGGATTGAATAATGTATTCATTAAAGAAGTCAACAAGCAAGACTAATAATCATGTGAAAAGATTTCTAACAATATTAGTCATCAAGGAATTATTTCCACAATGTGTTGCCATTTTATACCAAACAAAATAGTTAATTTTTTAAAAGACAATACGAAATGTTGGCAAAGTTGTGGAACAACTGGAACCCCTTATATATTTTAAGTGGGAATTAAAAATATTACAACCACTTTCAAATTGTCATAGAGGTTTCTTATAAAGTTGTACATACACATATGCTATAAATCAGAAAGTATACTCCTGCATATTTATATACTACAAAATAATACAAGTCATTCAGAGAGACATGTACACAAATATTCATACCAACATTTTTCTTGTAGCCAATGCCCATTTCATACTCAGAGCTTGTTATCCTTTCTATTGTTCCAAATAAACAATCATTTGAAGAAAGCAAGAAAAATGTAGCTTAGTGGAACTAAATAAAATTCACATTTTTATGCACAGAGAAAACATCTGTAAATATACATTCACTCACACAAAAAATAATAGGAGAGTGTTCCAAGAAAGCAACACATCTGAGGGCCTTGAGCTTTAAAAAGATATTCCTCCAAGCATATTAATGTATATAATGCATAATATGTCTATCTCTTGAGATTCTTTTGTTTGCAAAGTAATAGTATGCAGTAAAATTTCCTTATAGAATAAGATTATACCTTGACAAATAAAATAAGAACTCTTGAGGTGGATGAACTGTAAGCTTAGCCCAATAAAGGTATTCTGTGTATGAATTTTCAGGGAAAAAAATAAACAGGGTTTTTTGGTATTTGTTTTACAAGTTTGGATGTGTTAATTACTATAAAGATACAAAATCTTTTATTTTAGCTGGAGGCAGCATTATTGCTGAGGGAATTCAACTCACCTTTGCACATGTGAAGCCTGACATAGATTTGTAGTAGCTGATTCAACTGGAAAAAGAAAGGTTCCAGACTAATAAAAATTGTACGCTAGGGGAGAGGCAGGAGGTCAGCCTGCATTGAAAAAAAGTTATGAAAATTTAAAGACATTAATTCATGATGATGACCTATGGTTTATAATGAGTGTTCGAAGGGATTTATCTCTGATAATCTTTATTTCAACATGCAGAAAAAAATGTATAGGAAAGACACAAAAAATGTGAAGAATGGATTTTGTGCTTTGTTGTTAAAAAATAGGGTAAAAATAATATATATAATAAATATTACTTATACATTATTTTTAATATAAAATTTTAATTTAACAACTATTATTTTATTTTGTCTCTTTTATGTGCATGGTTTAACAATATAATAATTTCTTATTTTATTTTTGTTTCCTATCAAAAGATTTTGTCTACCTCATCAAATTGCCAAAACCAAAACAAAAATACGAGTAAACTTAAACAAAACAGAAACATTTGAAGAATAATTTGTCAAATAGAAAAACTTAATTCTTTCATTTGGTATAGTTTGCAATACCTGTAATTTCCTGTATTATTTTTTGTTCCTAATTGGAACTGTGAGATTCATAGCCAATGTGTTACTAAAAGAAGAAGTAATTAAGAACTTTTTCTAGGCTTTGTTCTAGCTTCCTGCTGAAATTATTCTCTAAATAGTGATAAAACATATGCGACCAAAGCCATTGAGTTCTGCAGGGTTTCCACCAATTTAGGAAATATGGAAAGCATACAAATGTTGTCTTACCATTATTCAAGCAATGACTATCTCTTAAACCTCTGAGATAACCATGTACAATACCATTTACATGAGAATATTTTTTTTTCCAATTTTGAATAGCTGTGAAAATGAACAGTTATGAAACAATCTCTATATTTTACTTATAATATTGTTGTAGTTCATGATTATCAGTAAAAGCAAATAAGTTTTAATAATTTCTCATCTCAGAACTTCCAGTAAAAAATATGGCAGAGTAGGAAGGTAAGATAAACCTCCTGCCACATACACACCAAAGAAAAACTAGCCCTGAAAATGACCTCAAGACTTCAGGACAGACTGTCTACAACTGATAAAGAAGAGAAGACCACACAAAGGAGGATAAAGTGGCAGAGCCACAGTCCAGGAGGACCCAAGCCCTTCTCCTATCCAAGCCCACAAGTAGGAGAGAGAGGAACAGAATGGGGAGGGGTTATGTGCTTGGGATCTCTTCACACCTAGTCCTGGAGATATGCTCTGGGAACATGAGTTCACATTGCACTGGGCTTTGCTGATTAATGGGGCTGGATACTTGGGAGAGTTGGAGCACTCTGGCAGGCTGAGACTCCTGCTGCTTGTAGAGTACAAGCATACTCCATTGGTTCCACTGAGGCCCAACACAGAGGTGGCAGTTTGAAAGATTTACCAGGAAGGGTGCCAGAAGAGCAGGGGTTGGATGTAACTCTCTTCACAGGAGAAAGGACAGGTGGACAATACATTCTCAGGCTTCACTCATCCCAGCTGAATGGGTACTCACAGGAGTCAGCCCCAACATCCCCCTCCTTGGTGGCTCAAACCCAAGGTTCCCCTGTGCACCTGCACAGCAGTAGTCAGACTTTGCGGCATGACAGATTTCCCATGAGGAGGATTTCCCATCCCTCTCTCAGCCCAACTTGGGAGATGCCTTCCGGAGCCAGATCCAGATGCTCCTTCCTTCTCGCTGGCAGCCAGCCCCATGCCTCCTTTCCCTGGGCACACAACCCATCCATGCCATAAGCCCAGGAGCACCACCACAGCTGTAGAGCAGGCAGAGGGAAGACCCACCTGTGATGATCCCAGCAAGAGCTCTGCTGCATGGCTCACAAAGGGCCACCTAAGACAAGCTTCCAGCCTAGGTAGACAGATTGGCCATGGATAGACACAGCTCTGTCCATGATCCCACAGAAGCACCACTGCAGGGCCCACAAAGGACCTTTGCTGATAGAGGCCAACCACTGCCAGCAGAGAGGCATAAAGGTGGCCCTTGCCCAAAGTCCACCAACAGCAATTGCAGCTCTAGCACAAAGAAATAGGCACAGGTGGCCAAATAGTCTTGAACTTCTGGGCACCACAAGACACCATTTTCATAAAGCCATTACTCTCTAGACCAAAAGGCATAGCAGATTTATCTAATATAAAGGAAGAAACACAGAAACCAAGGCAAAATAAGGCAGAAGCAATATATTCCAAACAAAAGAACAGGATGATACACAAGAAAAATGACTAAATGAAACAGATCACCAATCTTCCTGATAAAGAATTTGCAGCAACAGTCAGAAATATCCTCCTTGATCTGAAGAGATTATTGGTGATCTCAGAGAGGATTTCAACACAGAGATAGAAGAGTGGAAAATGAAAACCACTCAGCACTGAAGAATACAGTAATTGAAATGAAAAATACAATGGAGGGAATGAATAATAGAGTGCTTCAAGTAGGGGAGACAACCAGTGAGATGGAAATTAGAGAAAAGGTAAACAATGAAGCTGAGGAACAGAGAGAAAAAAGAAACTCTAGCAATGATAGTAGGCTCAGAGAGCTGTGTGACAACTCCAAATGAAACAATATTTGCATAATAGGGGTCCCAGAAGGAGAAGAGAGAGACAAAGGAGAAGAAAGTCTTTTTGAAGAAATCATTGCTGAAAACTTCCCCAGATAGGCTGAAATAGTCACCCAGGTCCTGGAAGTACAGAGAGTCCTTAACAAAAGGCACCCCAGGAAAACAGCACACAAGACATATATAATTACAATGAGAAAGATTAAGGATAAAGAGAGGATATTTGTCTCTCTCTTCCTGGCTTATTTCACTTATCTTTTAGGTCCATCCATGTTGTTGAAAATGGCAGGAATTCTTTCTCGTTTATGACTGAATAATATTCCATTGTATATATGTACCACATCCTCTTTATGTATTCACTTATTGATGGACACTTTGTTTCAATAACTTGGATATTCTAAGTAATGCAGCAATAAACATAAGGGTGCATACATCTATTCAAATCGGGGATTGGATTTTGCTTATTTATGAAATCTAAAAATGAAACAGCAAAAAGAACAAAATACCAGTAAACTCATAGACAGTGAGAAGTGACTGGTGGTTACCATAGAGGAAGGGTTAGGGTTGGTGGGTTGGGAGGTTGAGAGGAATAAAGGGGCACAAAAATTTTCAATCATAATACAAATTGGTCATGGGGATGGTAGTTCAGCATGGAGAATATAGCCAATGATTCTGTCACATCTTTCCATGCTGACAGACAGTCACTGCACTAGTTGGGATGAGGATTTAATAAAGTGGGTGACAGGTGAACCACTGTGTTGTATACTTAAAACTAATATAAGATTGTATATCAACTTTGCAGCAATAAAAAAATAATTGTTCATCTTATATCCTTATATTTTTGTTTTAAGGACACAGAATAAGCTGAATTTTTGACAAATGAGTTACTAAAAAGAGGGACTACTAGAAAATAGTCATTTATGGTATAATTATAGCTTGAGTTATTATAATTATTGTGAACATTTCCATTTGGTTGTGCTTTTCTTTAGTGAAAAATAAAAATGGCAATCACATTCAATAATACTTTGAATGATTTTTCTGGATAACACTAATTCAATTGTTTTCAAATTACAATGTTAAGAAAATCCACGAAAACATGTATCTCTTTTATTAGCACCTGGTAAATACAGTTATGAATCTGAGGCCCTACATTTGCCAAAAACACAAATCTCTTAAATTTTAATACTAAGGCTTTACCTTTTTCATTTATAATGACAGTCATTTTTATTTTTTATTTAGAAAACATTCAGTGAAGATACTCCATTCTTGTTTTAGTGGTCACGATATTTAGCAAGGGTAAAGTTTCTCAACTTCCACACTCAGCATTTGGTGTAGATAACTCCTTTTGTGGGCTAGACTTTTCACTGGAGGGTGTTTAGCAGCTTCCTGCCCTCTGCCTATTAGATACTGATAGCACACAATACACAGTAGTGACAATCAGAAAGTCTCCAGACATTTCCAAGTATTCCCTGGGCAGAAAAATCACCCATTGTGTTTGAGAACTGCTGAACTACAGTGAATGTATTATATGAAAGTTCTAAAGAAGTCTAGGCGTGAAGGCTACTTTGGCCTTATTCCTACAGTATGATGCTTCTGTTAGCTCAGCTAACTGCCCCCGATATGCTTTTCATACTCTCCACTCTGGCTGGTTGGAACCTGAATCTTTCCTGTCCTTTGGTAAGTTTTGGGAATATTTCAGCTCCAGTAACATGGTACTGGTCCCTTTCTTGGGCTCCTGGACTTTCACCTATGTAGTTATGGGCTCATATTAAGCAAACTAATTGAGGAGCTCTGTGTAGATTACTGTCATTCTTTCTCTGCATAGCCCTCTAATTTCTGTTAAACTGCTCCAAATTACAGCCACATCAGCCTTCCCACACTCCAATCCTTTCTTTAGCTCATCGAGATAGACATTCTCTGCGTTTAGTTTATTGTCCTTGTACAGTGATGAGAGATTGTCATTGTAGGATTCGTCTCTTTTTTTCCCATCTTTTCTCAGCTATCACAATCATGTGCTGCCTGTTATCCAATCTCCAAAATCAGTTGTATAATATCCTTTAATTCAGTTTTTTAAAATCACTTATTTCAGAAGGGAAGCCCAGAAACACTGTCTCTTTCATAACATGAAATAGTGTCCAACTGAGAGGTTTGGGGAAGGGAAGGGAGCACTAATATAAGTAACTCCGGAAAATATATGCAAACTGGAACTGTCCAAAGCCAAACAGACCATACCTTGGGTCCATGAATAACTTTATATTCAGATTTATGTTTCAGTGTTTCATCATAAGAGAACTAGACAATGAACTTTAACTGTAATGAGGATTTTCATGTATACGGATAAGCTTCCTAAGGAGATGTAGAAGATAAAGAAAAATCTTTCCAAAAAAATTCCATGTTTAGTATATAAACTGTTTAAATGGCCACATCCATTATGGCTAACTGGCCCAGTAGAAAATGTGGATAACTCAGGGCAAAGCATCCTATGCTGTGTATTCTTTCAAGAAAAAGTATCATATCTGGACTAATATGATTATGCCTTTTTGATTTTAAAATTGAAAGATTGAGTAGATCATTCACTTAAAATTTTAACTATTTTGTAAATGAATACCATGGAGTTTAACCAGAGACATGAAAATGACAGACATGAAAATAGACAAGAAAATGCCAAACCATATATAAAATCACCTAAGAAATAGCAGTAAAAAGTATTTTAAAATGTGTATAGTTTTAAATGTACAGATAAAGCAGATATGCAGAAAAAATCCTAGAGTTAATGATAAAGTATGGATGACATAAACAAGAAGCTTGGTTGGCTCTGGAGCTGCACAGTTAATGTTTCAGTTATATTTGCAGGCCATGTATGTTATTGTAATGAACTCAATAATTTTTTTGGTAACTTAGTTACACATCTGTATTGTATGAACAGTCGTGTCTGCTCTATATAGAAATGTTATTAGCATTATGATATCCTTTGGCATATTGAAATCATAGGCTACTAATTATATCTCAAACAAATTTTATTACTAAATAAGAAAGAAAATGTAGTTTCAATGTACAAATACAAACTGAATAAGATTTCATCTGATATATATATATCACTTAGGGAAGAATATAGTTAGTCTTGAAAGAAGAAATACTCCTTAGGGATTGGCTGACTCTCACTACAGAGGTAGATTTAATGGGGTAAGGCTACGGGCTGCCTAACATTTGAAATGAAGGGTTGCCACTGATTGACTCATTTTTGTAGGTGTGCACAATAAGGGAAGTTTCTACTAATTTATTAATAAGAGTAGAGTTTAATCTCTCCCTCTTTCCCTTTCTCTCTGATTTCTTTTTTTCCCTCTATTCTCTACTGTCTTTCCCTCTCCGTCTTTTTGATTACATGTTGAATGTTTGTAAATCTGGACAAAGAATACTCAGTGTTCTCCTTTATTTATTTTGGGAAATTTTTACTTAGGATTTTTGGTCCCTGCTACCCACTTTTGATGATTCCTCATCTAAAGTTCCAGAGTAAGTTTTAGGGGTTGTCCGGACCTTCATCCTTTTATTTGATTCTCTTAGAAGAGAAGATCATTTTGAGGAGAAGTGATTTTAAGTTTCAGAATGATTTCATCATGCTTTTGGTTTTTTAATGACTGTTGAATCATCTTTCAGAGAGTGGCTCCCAGAGACTTTAAGTCTCTTGATTATGATCTTCATAAATCTACCAAAAAAAATGGGTAACTAAATTTCTACCAGAACTGACAGGAAAGTTTCTTGAACTGTATCCCAAGATTTCTAGTACTGAACAAAAGATAAAGTACTTTAAGTCACCTTAGTCTACTTTAAATAGCTATGAGACAGGGACTGTGGGTGTAATCAGAGTAGGGGAAGGGCCTCCGGAAAAAGCAAGGCAGAATATTTGCAGTCAGAGCAATGTAACTACATGCAAGGAACCCCCCTACCAAAACACTGTTAAACATTAAGCTCCAGGGTCATTCTTCAGTAAGATCAGTGAGTGTTCTCCAGATAAAGAAGAGTACCCCATGTTGTTATTATGCTAACCACCTGTAAGATTCACTTTAGCATGCTAAAAGGCCCAGGCCTATGTGATGTCTTTCCTCTTCCAGATCTGATGGGGTGGTTTTGCAAACCAGGCAACTAATTTAGTATGCAGACCCAGCTGTAAACAACATAGTAAAATGCAGGGAAGATTCCACCTTAAAGATAAGATGGCATTTTAACACCCAGGAAGTTTGGGAAGCAGAATTCTTAACTTTCTCTTTAGCAGACAAACAATACCTCAGCCCACCTTGGGGGCTGGGCAGGCTGCCTTTTGATATGCTCCTAGACCAGGATGCAAGTGTTC
>JAQQAC010002701.1:8868998-8892007 GCA_029783875.1 Phataginus tricuspis
CCGGAACACTTGCATCCTGGTCTAGGAGCATATCAAAAGGCAGCCTGTCCAGCCCCCAAGGTGGGCTGAGGTATTGTTTGTTTGCTAAAGAGTAAGTTAAGAATTCTGCTTCTCAAACTTCCTGGGTGTTAAAATGCAATCTTATCTTTAAGGTGGAATCTTCCCTGCCTTTCACTATGTTGTTTACAGCTGGGTCTGCATGCTAAATTAGTTGCTCAGTTTGTCCTGGGCCTTTTAGCATGCTAAAGTGAATCTTACAAGTGATTAGCAAAATACCAACATGGGGTACTCTTCTTTATCTGGGGAACACCAACTGATCTTACTGAAGAATGGCTCTAGAGCTTAATGTTTAACACAGAGTTTTGGTAGGGGTTTCCTTGCATGTAGTTACATTGCTCTGACTGCAAATATTCTGCCTTGCTTTTTCCAGAGGCCCTCCCCCTACTCTGACTAAACCCACAGTCCCTGTCTCAGAAGCATTTAAGTTTTGGAGTATTCCTAAAATCATATTCCGTCAACAAGATAAAGAAGAAATCCTTATTATTATTATTGATACAGAGATATTTCACAAAAATAAAATATCCATTCAATATAAAAGCCTCCAGTAAATTAACAATAGTATGGGATTTCCTCAGCTGATAAAAAACACCTAAAAAAAAAATCTCACACCAATATTATACTTACTAGTGAGAGATTGGATGCTTCCCTTCCTAATAACAGAAACAGAGCAAAGTTGTCCTCTCTTACTCTTTTTTCAACATCATATTGGCACTCCTAGCTAATGTCATAAGACAAGAAAAATAAATAAAATGAATACAGATGGAAAAGAAGAAATAAAACTATATTTTCTCACTGGTAATGTAATTGTTCATATAGAAACAAAAATCTATTGAAAGAATCTACCAACAAAAAAAGTATTTTGTAAGTGAATACAAGTTCCTAGCAAATAATACCAGTAAACAAATGTCAATTATTTTACTATATACTAGCACCAAGCAATTATAATTTGAAATTTTTAAAAAGCAGCATTTAAAAAAGCATTAAAATTAAATATCAAGGTATAAATCTAACAAAATATGTCCAGGATCATTAAGAAGAAAACCACAAAAAATTGTAATGAAAGAAAGAAAAGAAGATCTAAATAAAAAATAAAAATGTCCTAGTTTCATGGATTGGAAGAGCTCAGAGAAAAATATAAACAATGGCTTTTCAACAAAGACAATTGTGCCTTTGTGCAAAGGCAATTCAATGGAGAAAAACAGTCTTTTAAAAATGGAGCTGGGAAAATTGGATGTCCATAAGTAAAAGAGAACAAAAAAAAGAGCAGAAAGTACAATTAGGCACAAACATTACATCTTAATGAAAAGTAACTCAAAATGGATCAGAAAAATAAATGAAAAACACAAAACCACAAACCTTCCAGAATAAATATTTAGGAGAAAAATATGTGTAACCTTTGTTTAAACATGAGTTTTAGCTCCAATAACAAAAACACTATTGATGAAAAAAAAATTGATAAGTTGGCACTTTTTAGGGTGTTAAATATATTCCCTATGCTATTATAATTCACTGATACGTGGTACTATTATTTGTCAAAATCCATAAAACTTTACACCAGTAAGAGTGAACTTTAATGTAGGAAAATTTGGAAAAATCATTTAAGAGGCCATGGGATCTCAGGATAGAATGCAGACTATAACAAAAACAAACTATAACTTATGAATGTTTGAAACATTCTCACTGAGCGGGTGAAAGAAAAGTTGCTGACTGACGTAACTTTGGCAATGAGAGGAATCTGTAAGACGAAAGGTAAAATATTTACAGAAGCACTGTACTCTCATTGATGGGTTGTATCCTACAGGGGTAAGGGTTAAAGATTCTGATATAGCTGTATTTGTATACTGGAATTGAATAATTAAGTAAATGGATGGAAGGTATTAGAAACCAGTATTTTTACTCTTAGTGTGGGAGAGTATAGATAAGTGAGGAGAAAAGACCAGAATGATTCACATGATACTTAAAGTTAGAGACATCAGTATGAACTCATATACCTCAATATAGATACAAATGTTTACTTACCTTAATATAGATACAGATGTTTATGTGGAGAAAAATGTATAGATATGTGTGCATACAGGGGTTAGTGTTTACACATATACTCCCTTGTGCTGTAACCTGAGAAGTTCTTGAAACACTGACATCCAAGTGAACACCCAGATCTTAAGTTTTTACTACCATTTGCCTATAAAGGGGACCAAGTCCCCTCAGAGAAATGGCTGATTCTAGTACTGAAGCAGAAAATGTACTCAAAATTAGACTGTATCAACCTGCAACATCAGAAAACAGAAAAAATTAAAAACTGCAATAAAAACCTTGCAAAGATAGGAATATATCAAAGGGAAATAGGATCTAAATGAAAAAGGATCTAATGGTCAAAGCTAGAATGATTTAAAGAATTAAATAAATAAACGTGTTGTTTTATAACCCAATTTGAAAACTAAGACCCATGGGTCTGGCCTGATAGATATTTTATAAATTAAACTAATGACACAGAATAGACAAATCTTGCATTCTGTAGAATTCTACATAATTTATGTAGATGATCTGCCCTCAAGGATGTATCATAGCTTCCATACTGCTTAAGTATGGGTTGCACATGTGATTTCCTTTTAAAGTTCACAGTATGTGTGGGGGAAAAATTGTAACTCTATAAAGTGGAAACATTTGACAAATACTACCTTAGACAGGTCTTCAGCAAAAATCAGCATCTACAGTGATAAATGAAACTGATAAAATGTATTGTTGATAGGATATAATGAGAATAGCATTTTACCTCTGTGATCTTATTCCCCAAAAACTCATAACCCAAGTCTAATTATATAAAAAGTAAATGATTCCCAATTCAACAAGTATCTAAAGAAAATTGTCCAGGTTGTCGAAAGCAAGGAATGTCTGAGAAACTGTCAGTCAGAAACGCCTAAGGAGACATGACAAGTTAATGTAATGTGGTATCCTAGAAGAGATCGTGAAAGAAAAAAAATTAGGTAAAAATGAGTGGGAAATTTTTAGTAGCAATAACATGATATGCAAAAATGATAGCTGAAGTTATAAAGGTATAATGTTTTCTTCCGTAAATCAATAAAGAAGAAAAACACAATCAATGGATAAGTAACAAAAGTATGAAAGCAAAAGTGACAATTATAGTTTCCAGAAAAAATATCTTCTCATGCCCTTAAATAAATGTTATCTACTTTATTAAGCTATTTGCTTTTCAGTGTTTGTTGGGCCAACAGTCAACTTCATTGTGAAAACTGCTTCTGGAGGTATTCTAATTAAGATACTTAATGGTTGTATCTTATTAGTTCTTGTTGTTTGAGGATAGTTGATGTCATTTCACTTGCTAAGTGTACATCCAAAGATAAATGTTGTTTAATTTAACTGTTAATTAAGAGGGCCTCATGAGATCGTTTGCACTGAAGATGAAGAAAAATCTATCTCTGATCAAGAATACATCATAGTCATGTAGGGATGATTAGATAGTTGGAGAGTAGAGTTGCCCGTACCTATTAATGATCACACACATGATAGGAATTAGTATACTTCTTACATTTTTCACAGTATTTAGATAGATTAAAATGAAAAATACTGTAATCTGTTGAGTACAGATACTTCTATTACATGAACTGACTGGTGACCCGTACAGAGGGAGCCAGTTGTGGCTTCCTTAGAACTAAGAATGAATTCAGGGCCATAACAGCTAAGAAAAGTTCTTTAAAATATGAGATTTCAAGGTCATTTGACATTTCAACTAATTTATGTTTTCATAAGTCATTTATTCTTTCCTCTTTTCCATATTATTGGGCATAACACTCGGGAAATACCCCATGTTATTTACACCTAACTTTTCTAGTAAAATTTGTTCATTACTAAGTAAGTAAGTCATAATGGTCCAGGCATTTGTATAGTTTTCTAAGACACTGTGAGTTTTGTGGCTTTTCAAATAAGCAATTGTTTAGATTTACACAGAAAATAAATATCTATTCCTTGATACATTTTCATAATTCACAGTGATACAGTAATATAAAATTCATTTAGTGGTGCTCAAATATTCCCTTAGAACATAGTTTCAGTCCATATGTCACTTTTACAGCTTTTATAGCCTCATGCAGGTTACAGGTGAGTCATGAATTGCTATCTTAGAAACCCAGCAGTGTTTGACTCGATT
The DNA here is from genome assembly GCA_029783875.1 of Phataginus tricuspis. Classification (NCBI taxonomy): domain Eukaryota; kingdom Metazoa; phylum Chordata; class Mammalia; order Pholidota; family Manidae; genus Phataginus; species Phataginus tricuspis. Next base: position 8,873,224 of record JAQQAC010002701.1, read on the forward strand.
TTAAAATGTTGTCTCACAGAGTACTTTACCAAGTCTCCATTTGAAGTTGTCTGGTGCCAATACCCAGTCACCTAGCTTTGCCAGATTATTCCCTCTTTGATTCAACAGTGATTTTTCCAAGTATCTTTTTAGACTCAAGGAGGCAGATATTGTGCATCTATGGTGAAATCCATAAAAGTCTACATGGATTTCTCTGAAAAATCTTTAGGCAGAACACTTTATTGTGCCTAATGATTTGCTAAAGTTTTTTATCCAACCCCTGTATCACCTCTTTTATGATGGGCCACTATCATTATTTGTTTATGTGCAATATTTTTGTGAGCAGTATCAATACATTAAGAAATTCATATATTTGTTGTCCATTTCTTTAAAACAGTGCCTAAGTAACTAACAATTTTGTTTCTAAAGCATTCCAAAATTATAAACTACATCAAAAATATAATGAATATCAGGGTAGATTTTTAGCAAATTTTCATGCCCCAGGGAATGCCACAATTTTGATCATTTAGGTTAATCTGGAATTTGATACTAGATTAGGTTTAAAGAACTCTGGAAGAGTTACTGCAAAACCAGACTAACACTGCCCATCACTTTTAAGATAAGACCCATCAAGAAATAAGACTAAATTAGAATTTACTTAACTACAATAGTATGCAAAGGTGTATTCTCAACATCATCATCATGAGTTTCATCTTCATTAGGTAAGCATCATAATATCCCTGGATGAGTGGATAGAAATCACGAGTGGATAGAAATACGAGGAAAAAAATGTAACAGAGTTTAGTTAATTTTTTGGCAGGAAGTTAGTAGGGACTCTCCGTTAACAATAGGAATTGTAACCACATTTGCTAACATCAAATTTAAGGTTAATCTTATTAAGATTTAAGGATGTTTTGATTAATTTGAGACTTCAATTGTTTTGAGGCAAGGATAAACCCTGGTTACAGGATTAAGACACAGGCTATGATAGATAAGGGATCCTTGATTAGGAAACACTGTTGAAATTCTGTAAAGAATTCTGCCTAACTTTCCATGTACACACATACACACACACTCACACACACACACACACACACACACACACACACACACACAGATAAGAAGTTGTTGAAGGTATATTGGAAGGAAGGAAGTTGTTGATAGGAAGGATAGGGAGTCATTGAAAGTCATGTTTTGAAATCATTTGAAGGCATTTTTCGTTTCTATATTCTGCAGGGTTGTTCTCAAGATTTTAATTAAGTCAAACAGATATGTAAGTTATTTCTGAAAAGTTTGGGTATAATTGCCTAAAAAATATGGTAATATCAAAAACCCTTCTTTGGTTATTTTAGTGGTTGGTTTTGGGTAATTTAAAATTATTTGTAACCTGATCCTTAGATAATATTTTTCCTTCACCTAACAGAACATGACCAAGATAATACAAATATTGCTTTACAAAGAGGTTTTGTGTCACTTTCAGACTGATTAAAAAATAAATGCCCAGAATTGTGGTGGATAGAATAACATCACCCAAAAATGTCCATGGCCCCTAATCTCCAGGACCTACAAATGTGTTATCTTAGATAGCAAAAAGGATTTTGCAGATGAGATTAAATGGAGGACTTTGAGATGGGAAGACCACTGTAGACTATCTATATGGTCCCAGTAAAAAATCATAAGTTCCCTGTAAGAGGGAGACAAGAGGCTCGCAGTCAGAGAAAAGGTGATGATAGAAGCAAAGGTTAGAGCGAATGGAGGAAGTAATCATAAGCCAAGTAATGCAAGGCTGTAGATGCTGGAAATGACAAGGAAATGAATTTTCCATAGTCTCCAAAAGGAACCAGCTTTTGCTGACACCTTGGCTATAAATATCCAAATGAAATTGACTCTGGATTCCTGACCTCCCAAAATGTATGATAGTAAATGTATGCTTTATAAATCACTAAGTTTGTGGTCATTGTTATAGAAGCAATAGGAAACTAATATAAGAATCAGTCTTTGATTCATCCATATTAATATAACATTAAGAGGGGTGTCCTAAATATATTTTTAGAATGCCACCATGCAAGAATTGCATTATCTTTTAAAATTCTGGTTTTATGCTTGTGATAAGTATCACTGAGTTTAAGTAAATCATTGGAACAATGCTTGAAATATTTACATATTTTATTCTTCATTTACTTCCAATTATTTGAGAAAAGAGAAACTTGAGATGTTGGTTTTTAATAATAATATTCACTTTCTAGGGCTTTTCAGGCACGTATAGGAGACCATGTTATTGGGTGATTTCCTTTTCCAATATGTTTACTAATTTTCCTGACTAAACCTCCTATTTCAAGCCTGAATCCCCTTACAAAAAAGACCACAAATTCCCCTTTATCAGTATTTTTTTACTACAGAATAATGTGTTATAGTTTCCTGATGTCTAATTTTAAAGCCTTCCATTGACTTATCTGGATTTTGATTGCCATTTTGAATATTGACAGTATTTACTCTTAGATAAAAGCTTCAGAAATCCTCTTATGCAGTATGCTTACTACTTTTACTGTGCTATGAAGATTTTTTTTAATTATTCATGGATGGGTTATATTAATCCTTTCCTAGTATTCCCTACATTGTTTTATTTAAAAACCCTTTTTATCTGAGGCAATAATAATAAAGCCGACTCTATGGTAAAGGTCTTGTAGTCTAAGACAGGGAACCCCTAACAAAATCCTAAATTTTGAAGCAAGTTTTAAATTGGCTATTTTTTCATTAGGAAAATACTTAGATATAAAATTTAGCTTTGCTCCAGATCAAAATTTAAATTCACCCTCTATAAAGCTTCCTTATAGAATAATAATTTTAAGAGGTTCATTGTGCCATGATGTGATTTCCTTTTACCTAAGAAAAACCTAAAGATATATTTAACCTATATGGCTCATTTTACTTAGGGTAAAGATCAAAATAAATGAAATTTTTGTAAATAAATAAATAGATGTGTAGATGAGAAAGCTAGAAGAAGATATATACAGCCTGGTAAATTATATATATATATGAAAAATACATTTATACACACACATATAAAGAGAGAGAAGAGGGTTGGTTTCAGAAGGTTTGAGGAGGAATTAAAATTTTTATTTAGTTTTTGCTTAGAAAATGCTTGAAAGAGAAAATAATATTAGATCATTTCATTTTTAAGCATCAGCATATAGATCAGAGGAATCTGATCACTGAATGATTGAATGTCATTTTGCCTTTGTACTTCTCTATAATTGTTCTTAAATGTATTATTATGGAAATGCACATTCACCATAATGATAATTTTGCATCATTTTTATTAGAATTTTATCATTTGTAAAGAAAAATATAAGATCAGTAAATCCTGACACAGGCAAATCCACAGAAAATATAAGTCAATCAAACTGTGTGCTTATTAATGCTGTCTCACGTTCCCAACCAATCAGAATGTAAGGACTTCAAGATCAATAGTACAGTAATCATAGACTTCAGACTAAGAACTAAGCAGAGTGACTTTTAAAAATTATCATCATTGCTTTTTTTCATTGTGCTTATTATTTTGCCAACATTCTGGTTACATGCGTGTGATATGCTACAGTAGAAATATAAATTTTGAATACAAAATGACCCAAGTTCAAATCTCAACTAAGACATTTTTAAGCTCATCTTATAAGTATCCCTGATCATCTGTGAGAAGGATTAATGAATTAAAATGAGGCTATTAATAACATATCAGGATAACTATATTTATTCAACAAGTTAAAGGATGTAAAATATTTATTATAATACCTGATAATTCGCAAGAGTTGGCTAATTAATTATTACCTTCCTCATAATGTTGGTTAAAGTATTTGCTAAATTTAAACATAGAGTAAGTGGCAGAATAGAATATTAACATTTTTTTTCTGACTTGACAATCCACTGTCTCCTTTTTAGGCTATACAGGATAATTTCCATATTTTCTTAAAGTATCTTGAATCCTAGAAGTTAGAGGTTCTGTTTGTATTGTTTTCTCTCTCTTTCTTGAAAGCCATTTAATATTAGTTCTTTAAATGTTTAACTGAAAGACCAAAATCTCTCTTCACCACTTTCTTCATCAGGAGTTAGTTTGTTCTTGTGCAAATGAATTCCCAGAGGCCCAACACAGTACGGCTATATGAGAACACAAAAGAGAAATTCACAAGGATCTGAAAACATAGATAACTATCAAAGCACTAAAATGAATTATAATAACCTGGAAAGAATACTGCTTTTGAGAAATTAATCACAAGGAAATATTTACAAAATGCTATTACTTATAATTTGCTATTATAATAATATCTTAATAAAGTTTTTATTAAGGTATTATTAATATACACTCTTATGAAAGTTTTACATGAAAACCCAATGTGGTAACTACTTTTACCCATATTATCTAGTGCACACCCATATCCAATGCAGTCACTGTCCATCAGTGTAGTAAAATGTCACAGATTCATTTTTTGCCTTCTCCGTGCTACACTGTTTTACCTGTAACAACCCACACCATGTGTACTAAACATAATACCCCACAATCCCCTTCTCCCTCCCTTCCCACTCACCTTCCCACACCCCTTCCTTTTGGTAACCACTAGTCCCTCCTTGGAGTCTGTGAGTCTGCTGCTATTTTGTTCCTTCAATTTTGCTGCATTGTTATACTCCACAAATGAGGGAAATCATTTGGCACTTGTCTTTATCCACCTGACTTATTTCACTGAGCATAATATCCTCCAGCTCCATCCATGTTGTTGCAAATGGTAGGATTGGTTTCTTTCTTATGGCTGAATAGTATTCCATTGTGTATATGTACCACATCTTCTGTATCCATTCAACTACTGAAGGACACTTCGGTTGCTTCCATATCTTGGCTATTATAAATAGTGCTGCGATAAACATAGGGGTGCATATGTCGTTTCAAATCTGAGAAGTTGTATTCTTTGGGTTAATTCCAAGGAGTGGGATTCCTGGCTCAAATGGTATTACTATTTTTAGTTTTTTGAGGAATCACCATATAGCTTTCCACAATGGTGAAACAAGCTTAAATTTCCACCAGCAGTGTAGGAGGGTACTCCTTTCTCAGCATCCTCACCAGCATTTATTGTTCTTAGTCTTTTTAATGGTGGCCATCCTTACTGATGTGAGTTGATATCTCATTGTGGTTTGAATTTGCATTTCCCTGATAATTAGTGGTGTGGAGCATCTTTTCATGTGCCTGTTGGCCATCTGAAATTCTTCTTTGGAAAACAGTCTCTTCCTATCCTCTGTCCATTTTTTAATTGGGTTATTTTTGGGGGGGGGTGTTGAGGTGTGTAAGTTCTTTACATATTTTGGATGTTAACCCCTTGTCAGATATGTCATTTACAAATATATTCTCCCATACTGTAGGATGCCTTTTTGTTCTGTTGATGGTGTCCTTTGTGGTACAGAAGCTTTTTAGTTTGATGTAGTCTCATGTGTTCATTTTTGCTTTTGTTTCCCTTGCTTGAGGAGATGTGTTCAGGAAGAAGTTCCTCATGCTTATATTCAGGAGATTTTTGCCTATGTTGTCTTCTAAGAGTTTTATGGTTTCATAACTTACATTCAGGTCTTTGATCCATTTTGAGTTTACTTTTGTGTATGGGGCTAAACAATAATCCAGTTTCATTCTCTTACATGTAGTTGTTCCATTTTGTCAACACCAGCTGTTGAAGAGGCTGTCATTTCCCCATCGAATGTCCATGGCTCCTTTATCGTGTATTAACTGACCATATGTGGTTGGGTTTATATCAGGGCTCTCTTGTCTGTTCCATTGGACTATAGGTCTGTTCTTGTGCCAGTACCGAATTGTCTTGATTACTGTGGCTTTGTAGTAGAGCTTGAAGTTGGGAAGCATAATCCCCCCAGTTTTATTATTCTTTTTCAGGACTCCTTTGGCTATTCAGGGGCTTTTGTGGTTCCATATGAATTTTAGAACGATTTTCTCTAGTTCATTAAAGAATGCTGTTGGTATTTTGATAGGAATTTCATTAAATCTGTAGATTGCTTTAGGCAGGATGGCCCTTTTGACAATATTAATTCTTCCTATCCATGAGCACACAATGTGTTTCCATTTATAGGTATCTTCTTTAATTTCTCTCATGAGTGTCGTGTAGTTTTCAGAGTTTAAGTCTTTCATTTCCTTGGTTAGGTTTATCCCAAGGTATTTTATTCTTTTTGATGCCATTGTGAAGGGGATTGTTTTCCTGATTTCTCTTTCTACTAGTTCATTGTTAGTATATAGGAATGCCACAGATTTCTGCATATTAATTTTGTATCCTGCAACTTTGCTGATTTTAGATATTAGATCTAGAAGTTTGGAGTAGATAGATTCTTTAGGGTTTTTTATGTACAATATCATTTAATCTGCAAATAGTGACAGTTTAACTTCTTCCTTGCTGATCTGGATGTCTTTCATTTCTTTGAGTTGTCTTATTGCTGTGGCTAGGACCTCCAGTACTATGTTGAATAGAAGTGGGAAGTGTGGGCATCCTTATCTTGTTCCTGATCTTAAAGGAAAAGCTTTCAACATCTCACTGTTAGTATAATGCTGACTGTGGGTTTGTCTTATATAGCCTTTATGATGTTGAGGTACTTGCCCTCTATACCCATTTTGTTGAGAGTTTTTGTCATGAATGGGTGTTGAATTTTGTCAAATGCTTTTTCAGTGTCTATGGAGATGATCATGTGGTTTTTGTCCTTCTTTTTGTTGATGTCGTGGATGAAGTTGATGGATTTTCGAATGTTGTACCATCCTTGCATCCCTGGAATAAATCCTACTTGATCATGATGGATGACCTTTTGATTTATTTTTGAGCTCAGTTTGCTAATATTTTGTTGAGTATTTTTGCATCTATGTTCATCAGGGGTATTGGTCTGTAATTTTCTTTTTTGGTGGTATCTTTGTCTGATTTTGGTATTAGAGTGATGCTGGCCTTATAGAATGAGTTTGGATGTATTCCCTCTTCTCCTAATCTTTGGAAAATTTTAAGGAGGATGGGTATCAGGTCTTCACTAAATGTTTGATAAAATTCAGCTGTAAAGCCATTTGTTCCAGGTGTTTTGTTCTTAGATTTCTTTTTTTATTACCAATTCAATTTCATTGCTGGTAAATGGTCTGTTCAGATATTCTGTTTCCTTCTGGGTTAGCCTAAGAAGGTTTTATTTTCTAGAAACCTGTCCATTTCTTCTAGTTTATCCAATTTTTAGCATATTATTTTTCATAGTATTCTCTAATAATGTTTTGTATTTCTGTGGTGTCCTTAGTGATTTTTCCTTTCTCATTTATGATTCTTTTTATGTATGTCGACTCTCTTTTTTTCTTGATAAGTCTGGCTAGGGGTTTATCTATTTGTTTATTTTCTCAAAGAATCAGTTCCTGCTTTCATTGATTCTTTCCATTGTTTTATTCTTCTCGATTTTATTTATTTCTGCTCTAATCTTTATTATGTCCCTCCCTATCCTGACTTTGGACCTTGTTGGTTCTCCTTTTTCTAGTTTCATTAATTGTGAGTTTAGACTGTTCATATGGGATTGTTCTTTCCTGAGGTAGGCCTGTATTGCAATATACTTTCCTCTTAGCACAGCCTTCTCTGCATCCCATAGATTTTGCCTTGTTGAATTATTTTTGTCATTTGTCTCCATATATTTATTACTTGATCTCTGTTTTTATTTGGTCACTGATCCATTGGTTGTTTAAGAGCATGTTGTGAAGCCTCCATGTGTTTGTGGAATTTTTCATTTTCTTTGCATAATTTTTTTCTAGTTTCATACCTTTGTGGTCTGAGAAACTGGTTGGCACAATTTCAATCTTCTTTAATTTACTGAAGCTCTTTTTGTAGCCTAGGATATGATCTATTCTTGAAAATGTTCCATGTGCACTTGAGAAGAATGTGTATTCTGCTGCTTTTGGGTGTAGAGTTCTGTAGAGGTTTGTTAGGTCCATCTGTTCTAGTGTGTTGTTCAGTTCTTCTGTCTCCTTACTTATTTTCTGTCTGGTTGATCTGTTCTTTGGAGTGAGTGGAGTGTTGAAGTCTCCTCGAATTAATGCATTGCATTCTATTTCCCCCTTTAATTCTGTTTGTATTTGTTTCACATATATAGGTGCTCCTGTGTTGGGTGCATAGATATTTATAATGGTTATATCTTCTTGTTGGAATGACCCCTTTATCATTATGTAATGTTCTTATTTGTCTCTTGTGACTTTCTTTGTTTTGAAGTCTATTTTGTCTGTTACAAGTACTGCAACTTCTGATTTTTTTCTCCCTATTAGTTGCATGAAGTATCTTTTTCCATCCCTTCACTTTTAGTCTGTGTATGTCTGTGGGTTCAAAGTGAGTCTCTTGTAGGCAGCATGTAGATGGGTCTTGCTTTTTTTCCATTCACTGACTCTATGTCTTTTGATTTGTGCATTCAGTCCATTTACATTTAGGGTGATTATTGATAGGTATGTACTTATTGGCATTTTTGGCTTTAGATTCATGGTTGCCAAAGGTTCAACGTTAATTTCTTTACTATCTAAGAGTCTAACTTAACTCACTTAATATGCTATTGCAAACACAATCTAAATGTTCTTTTTTTCTCCTCCTTTTTCTCCCTCCTCCATTCTTTGTATATTTGGTATCATATTCTTTACTCTTTGTCTATCTCTTGATTGATTTTGGGGATGGTTGATTTAATTTTGCACTTGCTTAGTAATTAACTATTCTACTTTATTTACTGTAGTTTTATTACCTCTCGTAACAGCTATTAAACCTTAGGAACAATTCCATCTAGAGCAGTCCCTCCAAAATACACTGTAGTAATGGTTTGTGCGAGGTAAATTCTCTCAGCTTTTGCTTATCTGGAAATTGTTTAATCCCTCTTTCAAATTTAAATGATAATGTTGCCAGATAAAGTATTATTGGTTCAGGCCCTTGATTCATTCCATTAATTACATCATGCCACTCCCTTCTGGCTTCTAAGGTTTCTGCTGAGAAGTCTGATGATAGCCTGATGGGCTTTCCTTTGTATGTGATCTTATTTCTCTCTCTGGCTGCTTTTAATAGTCTGTCCTTATCTTTTATCTTTGCCATTTTAATTACTATATGTCTTGTTGTTGTCTTCCTTGTATCCATTGTGTTGGGAGATCTGTGCATCTCCATGGCCTGAGATACTATCTCCTACCCCAGATTGGGGCAGTTTTCAGCAATTACCTCCTCAAAGACACTTTCTATCCTTTTTTATTTCTCTTCTTCTGGAGCCCCTATAATGCGAATATTGTTCCATTTGGATTTGTCATACAGTCCTCTCAATATTCTCTCATTCTTAGATATCCTTTTTTCTCTCTATACCTCATCTTCTTTGTATTCCTCTTCTCTAATTTCTATTTCATTTATCGTCTCCTCTACCTTATCTGATCTGCTTTTAAAAGTTTCCATTGTATGTTTCATTTCTGATACTGTGTTCCGTAATGATTAGTTCACCGACCTGAATTCATCCCTGAGTTCTTGAATATTTTCGGTACCTCCATGAACATGTTAATGATTTTTATTTTGAAATACCTTTCTGGCAGAATCTTGAGGTCAATTTCATTTGAATCTTTCTCAGGGGTTGTATTCATATTCAGAATTTTACTTTGAACCAGGTTCCTTTGGCGTTTAATATTTGTGTATGGCGCCCTCTATTGCCCAGAGCTCTACTCTCTGTAGCTGCTCAGCCCCTGAAACAATATCAGGCATCATAGGGGAGTGGTATTGGTGCCTGGGGGAGGAAAGAGCTGTTTCCTGATTCCCGGCTGCTGTGCCTGTCTCCATTGCCTAAACCAGTGGACCGAACACTCAGGTATAAGCCTCTATGGTTTGTGTTTGTAGTTGCTGTAGACAGTGCTTCCCTATAGCAAGCCTAACGCCAGGGTAGGATTTACCGGTTTGCATCCCAGGTGGAGCTGGCTGGGAGATAGATACATACTATGGAGGGGGTCCTTGGAGCTGTGTAGCCAGCCAGGGGGCTGGAGTTCCTGAAGATCATGAAAGTTCCCAACCTTCTGGGCAGAATGCACCCAGACAATTTTGTCTACCTGTCCTTTCTGCTGGGCAATAAGCTCTGTGCAATCCTTGCCCCTTTAGCAGCCCTCTTGCTGTTAGGAAGTCTCTCAGACTGCCCACCTTTCTTTTGTCCCAGAGCAACCGGATATGGATCCCTACTTTCCACAAGTGGCTGGAATATTAGTGTCTCCATGTATTCTACCTGTCTTAGCTTTTTAACCCCCTAATCATGAGAGTACCATAAAAACACCATGAAGTGTAGGGTTTTGCTCCAAGATCAGGTCTCCAGAGTTAGGTATTCACCAGTCCCAGGCCTCCACTCCCTCCCTGCTCTGTTTCTCTTCCTCCCCCTGGAGAGCGGTGGTTGGATGAAGGACTTGGGTCCTGCTGAGCCACAGCTTTGTTACATTACCCTCTTCCATGAGGTTTATTCTTTTCTCCAGGTGTATACAGTTTGGCGCAGTCCTCTTTTGTGTTGCTCTTTCAGGATTAGTTGTATTAGTTATATTTTCATATTATATGCAATTTTAGGAGGAAGCCTCTGTCACCTCTCATGCCACCATCTTTTTTTTAGTCCTATGTATAAATTTTAATTAAAAAATGTAATAACAATGAATTATATAACACAAATGCATCTGATAAATGTTTAGCATTAGGAATTTATTGATAGCCATTGGAAATGATTGACTGTTTTTTCAGCATGGATGGCAATTTAGCTCAATTTTATAATCAAGAAACACTTTTTATATTTTGCTTCTTTTTTCTATATGACTTTATTTTCCAATGAAGTAATAAATTTAGAAAATTATTTATATTTATGAAATTTAAAGTTACTACAAAGTTACTACAGAACTGTATAGTAAGGATAACAATCTGAGGACATTTGATACAGATAAATTCATGGAAAACATAAGTCAAACAAACTGTGTGCTTATTAATGGTAACTCATATTTCCAACCAAAGAGAAACTACGGGATTACTTCATGATCAAGATCAAGATGAAAGATATATCTTACGAAAGAAATCAAACAGAAAAAACAGTGCATCTTCACTTTAACAAAAAGTGCCATATTTTTTGTTTTCATTAACACTGGGCTAAAGATTCCTCTCTTCTGTCTTTCTTTCTTTTTTTTTTAACTAAAGAGTCTTAGTGATACTGGGGGCTACTCCTTCTGCCATTTTTTATAAGGTTTAAATATTCATGTCAAAAATTTAAACTCAAATGCCATTAACATCAATTAACATAAAGGCTCACTAGTTTTCAAGAGTTGTTCATGTTGTTTTGTAAAATTACAAGCCAGGGTATGAACATAATGTTAAATGTATCATGTTAAAAATTATTTATAAAGATTCAAAGGGAATACTTATACTCTAATTTATGATGCCAAGCTATACATTTAGATTTGCATAGAGTGAATAGAATCAAATTCTTCATACTTGAATAATCTGCATCTGAAAAGCTCTCATCAGATGGTAATATTGTACCAAATTATTCATGTATTTTGCAGCATATATTATTTAATGCTCTTTCTTTATATGAACAAAATACTTTTGGAGAAAAGTTTTTCTACTTTTAAAAAGGCATTCTTAGAAATAATATTAAAGAATACATATGGCAATTTCAGACTATGTAGTTATGAATCTAAGATATGTTTATTTGGCCTTAGACAAATTGCTTAATTACTTTAGTACTGATTTTCCCCATTTGAAAATGAGTATAGTACACATCTATACAGGTTTATGTAGACATTGATTAGGAAAATGCACAGCAAATCACAAAGTATCTAGTGCATGACAATCATTCAGTAAATATATGGAGTTATTATGATTGTTATTACCGCTGTTTTTGCAGGTTGCATTTCACAACAAGCTAAGTCTGAGGAGTTTAGCATTCAGGATGTTTATTTAATGTCTGTGGAACTGAGGAAAAGAGGGAAGGGGTAGAGACAGGGAGAGGCTAGCTGTGATAGAGGCCTAGTGTCAGCCTCAGCCAACCTCACTATGAGTTCTGGAACAACTGAGCCCTTTATAGTTGTCCCAGTTAGGCCTAGATTTTCAGGTCTTTAATCTTCCTTGTCAATCAGTCACTTGATTGACTGGGCCTGCCTGGGCAGGGAGTGGTCTACCTAGCTATGGAAATTGCTGAAATTGCCTAAGAGCTGAAATCTGACTTTCACCAGCCCTTTCTGCAGCTGGAGCAGAAAGCCTTTTGCTGAAGGAGAACTTAGGTGGCACTTTACAATGTCCACCAAAGTTATTAATGTTATGTCATTGTTCTTCAGTTGATTTTCAATAACATCAATATTACAAATTCAAATAATTAAAACTGAATTCTTATTTTTCAAGGCTCTTATATCATAGATAAAAAATGAATCCCAAATCAACTAAACATGATGCTATTTTATAAAACTTAATATTCATTTATATCATAGATAAGTCCTTAGTAAATTCCCTGGAACTAGAGCTATATGAAGATTAAGTGTGGGTCTACCCTACCTCTTGTGTTCGCTCCACATTGTGGAACAAATGTCCACAACATTTGTTCCATTCCTCATTGACCCAGTATAACAAATGTGTCCTTAAAAATGAAATGGCATTTGTGGTCCCTTCGGCAGCACATATACTAAAATTGGAACAATACAGAGATTAGCGTGGCCCCTGCACAAGGATGACACACAAATTCGTGAAGTGTTCCATATTTTTTATAAAAATAAAAAAGATCACCCTCCCAAAAAAATGAAATGACATTTACTAGCAGTTACCAAAGGGAAAGGGGTTGGGGAGGGTGAGTGGGAAGGGAAGGATAAGGGGATTAAGGGAGGGATAAGTGATTTTATCACTTCTCAGACAGCAAAATATCTAATGATTTCTTGACTTTATTTAAATGAAAAACTCCTCATTGATTTAATTCTTCATATTAAATCAGATTAAAATAGATAATTAACTAACTCTATGGGGGCAATTTTCTCAACATTGATGGAATTTTAATACCCTGGATTTAACTAGCAAAAAAGAACGGGTTGAAATTAAGAAAATGTAAGGCCTGTAAACTCTACAATTTTGTGATCCTAGAATAAAGTGTTTTTATTTGGTAGATAAATTTAAGCTTTCCTAATTTCATGCAGCCAACAGATAATCAACAAAGTTACCTTATTCATATTTTTGTTTTCACATACTGTCTGATAGAGTATATAGAAATTTCAAATTGCTTTTAATATTAATAAATTTAAACATCATTTGGAAGTTAAATTATAATAAATAAGCAAAATATAATCAAAACTATCAATTCATAAAAACATAATAGCCAACTTAATTCACTTTTAATAATAATTATCTTGATAAAAAACAATGCAACAATTATTATAAGTTAACATAGAATTATTTTAAATAAAAATTGTTAAAGCAACTTGAAACCAATAAAATATCCAACTCTTTATAGATTTTTATTCAACTGATCTTACTTAAAACATGGATGTATGTTTTTAGTGGTTGATATGTAAAGGAATCTATGTTAATCTCATGGATAATTGTTTGTATATTTTAGCTTTGTATAATATTAAAATAAATTAGAAACTCTTTAATCATCCTTCTACACCTAACCTACCATTACCTTTATTTCTAAAGATATGAAGTTCATAATTTCTATACCACTAAAGCATGCATTTACATGTACCAGTTTTGATTAATCTTATTTTGACTACTTACAATATTAGGACACATTGAAATTAGATTTTAAATTAAAATGTCTTTTAGGCTTGCTTATCATGTAAAAGAAAAGATACTACAATACTTCACTGGGTACATCAGAAAGACTAAAAGAAGATTTTCTTGTTCACCTACACTTCTTTTCTGACTTTAAGAATAGAAATACTGAGTGTAATTGAGACAAGATGCGTTCCCTAGTTTTAATGTCAATTTCACTTTGCTTAATATGTGAGAAAAATTGAGGCTGGAACCTTAGGGGAAACATGAAGTGGAATTGAGGTGTTCAAAAGCATAAAAAGTGAAGATCAAAAAGTATTTTACTGCAGGCTCATATTTAATAAAATATTAAAGAAAAATGCATTAAAAAGGAATTATAAGGACAGGGAAGATATTCTTGCAAGCTTATCCTCAATGATATCTATTTTTTTCAAGTTAATACAATCAACCTTAAAAAAAAAAATCTTTGCCATATCCCAGGTGCCATTTTAAAGCATTACAGATATAAAAGCTTGATATTCCTTTTTAGAAGGATTTTTTTTAGAGCCTCTGACTGACTCTACCTCTCAGAGCTGTTTTAGTGTTACCAGTTGAGGCTTTATCAGGCACTCCAGGGTCTGTCTGTCCTCAGGCTGTGGAAGGCTGCCTTGACTCAGGGCTGCTTAAGTCGAAGGAATTAAGAAGCCCAGGGTTACTACCTGAAGGGAAATACTAAGTCATCCTTGCACATGTTCAGGCACTGTCTCTGTACCCTGATTCTAGTAATTGGTCTAGGTCTTGTTATCAGCCTTTTATTTATACAAAACACCTCATTGAAGCTTTTACTGTTAAAATTTGTTTAGGGATCCATTCTACTTGAACTGTGTTCCTAAGTATTTTTTGGAAAACTCTGAACTACTGACAAGTGACTTTTATCATCCCACCCACTGACAAACGTCCATAATGTTAAGTATGAACCTATTGTCTGGTGTCCCTGTACTATTATGTCATAGCGAATAACATCCCATCTGCCTCCACTGAAGCCTATGTATTTAACTTATCTGACTGTTTCTGATGCCAGCCAGAGTAAAACCTTTTTCCTATGACCTTTGTTCTAGGAACTCTTGAAACCATAATTTTACTCTCAGGCAAGAGATACCATTGACTCCTTCTATTTTCTATTTTCCATAGCTCTTGTTCTTTGGTGTGATATTTTTAATTATGACTAAGCTCCCAAGGGCACTTTTTACAGAGTGAGAATATTATGATGGCGACAAGAGTGTGAATGATGCAAAAAATTTTTGAAGTAATATATCAAGTGTTATAAGACAGCTACAATTTTTATGGGTGCTCAAAAGAAAAAAAGAAGTCACCTGTAATTAAGGGAAGGCAGGGTGGCAAAAGTTCTGAGGTAGAAATTTTGTGACCATGTCATATAAAATTATACCTATAAAGGGGATTTTTGAGTTTTATTTGGTAATATTAGGGAATGTGAAGCCAGAGTCACTATTTCTAAATCCCTCCTCTGGTGAGTGGTCTTTAGCAAGTAAGTAACTTAGTACTGTTTTGTTTGATTTACCTTATCTACAAAATGGTTACTTACTATAGAATGTTGGGGATGAAATTAGATACTATATTCATAAAAATTAAACACTGTCTGGAATTAGCTAAGCATTTGTAATTACTATTGTCATCACCATCATTTTATTAAACAAAATAGCAAAATAAGATAAAATAAATGGTAAAGCATAGTATATTCAAAAATACTTCAGTGGAAATGACAAAGTTGATAACAAATTACCTGGGCCTGCTCAATACATTAATCTTTCTTATCTATTTGTTATAAATGAAGAGGCACATATATGCATGAGGGGAATGGAGACTGTTCATAGTGTCATGTTGAGTGTTGCTATGATTAGCCTGGAAATTTCTGTAAAGGAATCAAACTTACTGAGTTTTGTGGATAAAGCAAAATATGCCCAACAAGACATTAAAATTTTAATATATCTTAAATTTACAAACATATTAAATTGTGAAAAACATTAAACTTTTATGCAAAGGTTTAAAATTAAAAATTTTATTCAAAAGTTTCTTTATAAACAAAGAGGTGGGAAGCAAAAAGTGTTTTTTAGTTAAAAATGTGGAGTACCTTGAATACTATGAAGAGAAATATGAAATTATATTAAAGTGTCATTTATATCTTTGATCAAGGATATAAAATGAGAAGAGATGCCATTTATGAAGTTTACATTGACTTAAGACAATCTGGCTTTTTAATAATTATCAGTTTCCTTTTAGTAGTCTCAGATAACTATGGGTAAATGAAATTTTAGATCTTCTTAGTGACATAATATAGTAAAAGTTTCTGACCAAATTCTGCTGTAGAATGTCATAGACTCTTTTTAACTGCTGCAAAGATTTGTCTCTCATATTTTTTTTAATTTTGCTTTATTTCAAGATTTTACCCAAAGGTTTCATTGTCAGACAGCTGCATCTGTATACAATTTAAGTTACAAACAAAAATAACCACACATATTATTGTGACTATTGGGGTATTTTAACATAAACCAGACATTACACATGTCTGGGCAGTCAAAACTCATGGAAAAGGATAGACAGGGAGAAACTAGAAATAGAATGATAAGGGGAATATTATAATTATTTAAATTAGAGATAATAAGAGCACCAAATTTGGGGATATTGGAGGAAATGCTGGTACACAAATCACTGTAGGTGAAGGCTTATCAGGTGAGGGAAGTCTTAGTGCCAAAGAGTATCACGATATGTAGATCTGGACTGCTAGAAATGTAAGCAAAGAGAATGTAGGAAGTTAATGAGCTCAGTAGGAGTCTGGGAAATAAGTCTGTTTAGTCCATGAGTACTTCAGTGGTGTCACTTGTTTGTATCACAACCAATCCCAAAAACATATTTTTATCAAAGTGAAGCCACAGATTTTCTCATTGTTACAGCAATAATCCTAAAATATGTGTCCCATATTGTTTTATAATCTTGATCCAGCTTAATTATTCATTCATTTATTTCAGACATCTATTCATGATACAGCAGTAGTAAAAAGAAATGCCCTTTTCTTCAATCCGGCCATACCTTCCCACCAAGCTATACCGTAGACTAATTCATGTTGTCCTTGGGTTAACACTTTTTAACTTTATCACAAGACCCAATGCTTTTGATAAATTCAACTCAACCTCAAATTTAAAAGTGCGCCTACTTAAAATATCCACTTTCAGACATATCGTTAAAAGAACATATTCTTAAACTATGGGTTATTTTTCTAGATAGAACTAGAACTGCAGACCAAAAAAAAGCCACAGAAAGCTAAATATTACTGAGCAATGACCATTTTTCCAGGTAGTGGGCTGAATATATTAAACATATCTAATCATCACAATAAAAATTATTAACCATTTAAAAATGTGGAAGAGCCAAGACACATTGTTCAAGCTTACATATCAAGAAATTGCTTTTATCTTATTTTTTTGGAAAAGTTTTATTAATTCTAAGAAAATAAAAGTATTATTAATTCTTATGAATGTTTATTTTAGAAAGAAAAACATTCAGCTTAGCAATGGTATATGTGAATATTGAGATTCAATCATGATTCTACCTACCTATGGACACCATATAGACTAGTATAAACAGAATTCTCCAGACCAGTGGATTTCCTACTTTAGAAATGAAAAAAGGATATTATTTTTCTCCTCTAATAAGATACAAGGTCACACACACACACACACACACACACACACACGCACGCACACAAAGATGAAAGAAGTATCAGAAAATTTTATTATACATGCATGATTTAATTTATAAAAATGTCTGACCTTTAAACTACTGTAGAACATATATTTTATATATTTTATGACAGATACACTTGCTTTTATTGCAGTTGAAGGCCCTTTGGAGAATTTTGAAAATAGTGAATGAAGTTAAGGGAAAGTAAGCTTTCAGGGATTGGCACTTGAAGTTTGCTATTTTCTTTGAAAATGTCAGTTTATTAAATCTGATACATGGAGATGAAAGAGTGAGAGAGACCATAGAGTGGAATATATATGTCATGTTAATATTTTCTTTAGGGGATTCAGGCGTTTTTATATTGAGTCTGTAAATTCACTAAAGGATATGGAGAAAAAAACCCACAATACTGGCACCTTCTTTAAAAACCAGATAAATTGTCAGTAATTATTTCCCTTTTGGATTATTTCCTTCCTAACATCTACAGCCATATATCATAGAAAAATTGCAAAATTAACTTTTTAAAAATAACTTTTTAACAGCATTATTGAAGTTTAATTGACAAAACAATAAAATCACCCATTGTAAATGTGTAATTCACTAAAATCCAGTTTAAGAGTATTCTCATTGCTTGAGGAATATCTCCTTGTAGGAACAGGACCTCAGAATTTCACATCCTGCACCCAGCTACCTGCTGTTGAGGTTAAGTTCTGGGTTACTTTGGCAAGAAGTGGGAGTTCCTTTCTTTTGCCAAGTCTCCATTCATGGAACAGAAGCTCTATTTGGTTGTGGTGCTACAGAGAATACTGGACCCCAATCACACTTTCCTTGGCATATGAGCTGAGGATTCCACATCAGATATAGATATTTGAAGAAAAGGCTGAAAATTTCCAAATTACTGAAAAACATTAATCTACAAAATCCAGTGAACTCAATTAAATCATGTGAAGGCTACATATTATCAACATGAATATCACTCTTGATACTAACCTTGTTAATTTTGACTAAGTTAAAGATTGTCACATTTTTCCACTGCAGTTTCTCCATTTCCATGCTGTACTCATTGGCAAGAGGTAACTTGAAAAGTGACATTTAAGGATTGAAAGACAGAGAATCTATACAAATTATTTGAAAATCTTCTGCATTAGAAATATATCTTTTTTTTATATAACTTATTTTGGTATCATTAATCTACAATTATATGTGCAATATTATGATGATTAAACTACCCCCTTCATCAGGTCCCCCCCACCAACCCCATTACAGTCACTGTCCATCAGCGTAGTGAGATGCTATAGAATCACTACCTG
>JAQQAC010002701.1:8892107-8931959 GCA_029783875.1 Phataginus tricuspis
TATCTGTTTTATATCATTAATTTATTTTCTTACCCATTCCTTTATATCATCATATACACATGGGTCCATATTATTGATATATGGGTCTATGTTATTTTTTTGCTCAAATTATTTCAGCTTTGGCCACGGGAATTTTTGGGTTGGTTCCTGTGTTCCTTTGACATAACTCTATATTACTCTTTGTGTGTGCATGTGTCTGTGTTTAGCCCTTTTTTACTTTCTTGCACTACAAATTATTTCAGGCCCACATTGCATATTTCCTGCTTGAATACTAGAATCAGCCATTTATCTAAGGAGTCTTCATTCTTTTTATTGATGAATGGTATAAGAAACCAAGACATAACTGCTAGCTCACTCAAAGTGGTATATCATTGCTTCAGTATTCAGCTGACTGAATAGGAAATTTATGTGTGTACACTAACCTATGTAAATACAGGTCTTTAAATATTCCTATATATGAAAACAAATGTATCTATATAATGCTAAGCATGATTTCAACTGATGTCTCCTACTGTGATCCATTAGCACATGGATTGTTCTAGTGCCCATCCTTATTATGTATATATAACTATTCCATCAGTGTTAGCTTAATCTCCACAATTTGCTATCCATTTATTTATTCATTCAGTTTGAGTATGTATGAACTGTCCTATCAGAATTGCTAACACATACCCTCTCAAGAATCAACTTTGTCAACAAAAATATAGTGCTTATGTATGTATTCTTTTACCTTTAATCTTAAAACTCAAGTAATTTCCAAATCGACTTAGGTTGGTAACATTTTCCACACCCCCTTCAGATATGTTTCTTATACTGTTAGTTTTGTACAATTCTGCATTCATTCTGAGATCTCACAAGTGATTGTTTAAATTTTTCATATACTAAAAACCACTCTTGGAGTTGTAAATTTCTGTGTTTTGAAAAATGCATAGTATCATATTCCCACAATTACAGTATCATACAGAATAGTTTCATTTTCCTAAGATAAAAAAATCTGTTTCACTTACTCAAGTCTCTTCTCAAAACATCAGGCAAACACTGATATTTTTACCTTCTTTAGAGTTGTACTTTTTCTAGACTGTCGTATAATTGGAATTTTACAGTATGAGCCTTGCAGACTGCTTCTTTTACTTTGCAATGTGCAAGTAAGTTTCTTACATGTCTTATTGTATTTGGATAACTCATTTCCTTTCATTACTGAATCATACACCATTGTGTCAATATACTTTTTAAAATTTTTTACTTTTTTCCTATTCACCTATTACAAACCATCTTGGTTGTTTCCACTTTTTGATGACTAGGAATTATGCTGCTATAAACATTTACAGGCAAACCTCAGAGATACTGTATGTTGAGTTCCAAACCACTGCTATAAAGTGAGTATCACAATAAAGCACATCAATGAATTTTTTTGGTTTCCCAGTGCACATGAAAGTTATGTTCATACTACACTGTAATCTATTAAGTGTGCAATAGCATTATGTCTAAAAAATGTCCATAACTTAATTTAAAATACTTTTGGGCTAAAAATGTTAACCATCATCTGACCTTTCAGAAACTCATAATCACTGATCACAGATTATCATAACAAATATAATAATGAAAAAGTTTGAAAAATGTGAGAATTACCAAAATGTGACACAGAGACAGAGACAAACAAATGCTGTTGGAAAAATAGCACTGATGGACTTGCGCAACACAGGGTTGCCACAAATCTTTAATTTATAGAATGAAGTGCAAAAAAGTGAAAAAATAAAATGAGGTGTGCCTGTACATTCAGGTTTTATGTGGTCATACTTTTTCAAATTAATTGAATCCCTAGGAGCATGATTTCTGGATCATATGATAAGACTTTTCTCACCTACATAAGCCACTGAAACTGTCTTCTGAATTGGTTGTACCCCCTCACATTCACATTAACTTCAAGAAGAGTTCTTCCTCTGCATGTTTGAAAGCAATTGGTTCGATGGTTTTTGCCTTTGCTTTTTCAAAATTTTTGTTAATTGAATAGGTGTGTAGTGTTGTCTCATGGTTGTATTAATTTTCAATCCTCTATTGAAGAATGATGTTGACCATTCTTTTACATGTATATTTGCCATCTGTGATCTTCTCTGATGAGATGTCTGTTTAGATTTTTGCCCATTTTTAATTATTTTTCCCCTTATCATTGACCTATGAGTTATAAAACATCTTTGAAAATTTTAGAGGTAAGTCCTTTATCAGATATGTTTTGCAAATATCTTTTTTGATTTCTGTGGCTTATATTTTGATTCAGTTAAGAGTGTTTCTCAGAGCAGAAGCTTTAATTATATTAAATTCCAACCTTTCCATTTTTTCTTCCATGGATTTTGCTTTGGGTACTTTACCTAAACACTCATCACCAGATTTTATGTCATTTATACGTTTTTCTTATATTCTCTTCCCAAAGTTTTGAATTTCATATTAAAATCTGTTACCTATTTTGAGTTATTTTCTGTGAAGGGTATTAGGTCTGTGTCTAGATTTATTTTCTTTGCATTTGGATGTTTTTGCAATTTTACCAACACTCTTTGTTAACAAGACTATCCTTTTTTCATTAAATTCCCTTTGCAATTTGGTGGGTCTATTTTTGGGTGCTCTATTTTTCTCCATTAATCTATGTGTTTGTTCTTTAGTTCAATACTATATTGTCTTAAATTATGTAACTATATAGTAAGTCTTGAAATTACCATTATTACTTTGAACAAACAGTTGTCTTTTAGATCAGTAAAGAGTAAATAAATAGAGAATATGAACACATTTTTTTAACTAGATTTACTCCTTCTCTGATGTTCTTTCTTCCTTATGTAGATTTAAGTTTCTGACTTACATCATCTGCTTTTGGCCTGAAGAACTACTTTTAACACTTTTTGCTGGGCATGTCTGCCAATGATAAATTCCATGAGAATGTCTTTTATTTTGTCTTCACTTTTAATGGATAATATTGCAGGATGTAGGAATATAGGGGTTTTTCTTTCCTCAACATTGTAAATCTTTCACTCCACTGTGTTCTTTCCTTGTGTAATTCCTGACAATTAGTCTGCTGTCATTTATATCCTTGCTCCTTTATAGACAATGTTTTTCCTTCTGTCTTCTTTCAAGCTTTTCTCATTGTCTTCAGCTTTCTGCAGTTTCACTAAGGTATACATGAACATACTTTTCTTTTTGTTTCATATTTATTCTCCTTGGTATTTTCTGAGCTTCCTGTGGTTTGGTGACTTTCATTGTTTTTGGAAATTTATTAGTTATTATTACTTCAGATATTTCCTCTGTTCTGTTCTCTTTTCTATTTATCGTAATCCATGTGCCAACTTCCAGTAGGTTAAATTATGGCCAGGGAATACCAGGTGGAAAAAAACAGTGTTATATGTATTATCAGTTCTGTTGTGCTTTGATTTCAGTCACTTTCAAACATCCTGCTATTTGCTTTTCAGAATCTTCAGATAGCTCCGTGCGTTCTGTTCACATTTTACAGCTATATCCAGTGGAAGAGGCAGTCTGCTCACTTTATTATATCTGCAACTTAACACCCACCCAATGGAGTTTTAAGCATTCTTTCTTTCTTTTTTTAAGCTTAGAAGTATGGAACCTGTTTCCACTATAGACCATTCTCCATTATCCACAGGGGAACTAGAGTGATTAATCAGAGCATTTCAGGTCTCTATTCAGAACTCTTCAATGCCTTTCAACCTCACTCAAAATAAAATCCAGAGTCTTAACCATGGCCTACAAGATCCTACATGATGTGTTTCCTACCCAATATCTTCAGATCTAAACTCCTGCCCGTCCTGTGTGCACCCCGCTCCAACCATGCCCGCCTCCTTGCTGTTTCTCAATGTGATAAACACATGCCCATCCAAGGCCCTTGAAGTTACTTTTCCCACTGCTTAGTACACGCTAAAACAGAGTCTCCGCCCACTTTATCAGAATGGCCTTATGTTATTGGAGAAATGTTCCTTTGTATTATTATTAGAAATATTTTCATTGTTCAAAGAGGCTTCAGGAATAAGTCAAGCTGTACTGTTTCCGAATCATCAGTAGACAGTCTGAACCAGAAACTAACATAATTGGAATAATAAGATATATAAAATAGAAAATGTTTTTAAAATATTGCCACCCTTGATATCTAGTGACGTTTTAAATATAAAAGTTTTACCTTCTTCCATTTAAAAATGAGCCCTGAAGTCGCAGATAATTCTATTACTTAAAATAAAATAACTCCTTCTGTCTCCTGCATATAATTTATAATTCCAAAATGCACACATTATCTCTCTTCTTTCTACTGTTATTTAGATGTTGGCACTTCATTAATTTTGCATGGATGAATTTTGGGTTACTGATTTAGCACCTATATTCCATATTTAACTTGTATATTTGTAATTTCTTATTTTTGTTTTCTCCGTTTGCTCTTATCCTGATGCCTCTATGATAAATTAACCATGGTCTCTCATTTGGCTCAAATCATTCCTATATTTGATGAGTAAAATATTCCACATTTTGATCATTCATTGCTGGTCCTCCTAAAACATTAAGGTGTTGTTTCTGTTCCTTTAAGTACATAGGCTTGCTACCAATTGTGTTTGAGTCAAGAGACAGAGAAAAGGATCATTTTTTCTGGTTCTAGGACATAATACTTCCACCAAAAATTCCAACTACATCAAATTTCAAGTGCTTTCTTTAAAGCTTTCTGTAACTCTTATGATATAATTGTCTATATGAGGCCAGATATGCTGTACCATTCCTGTATGTCATGTTCTGTCTCCATATATTTAAAATGATTTAGATAATGCATGATGAAATCTACAACTGCATGTATTTTTAAATTGTGTCTCCCTGGCTCACAGAGATAGCTCTGCCAATGATATAGAAAGAAATTCCTCTGCAGTGCTACAGATTTCCAGAACAATTACCAGTGTGAAATTCATACAATTCGTAGAATTTATACAATTCTATATTTTGCAAAGTTTCCATCTCCTGCTCTTCTCCTTTTAATTCTCAAAATCCAGAAGTATTAAAAAGACTTTTTGCCAGTGAACTGCATCTTAACTCTGTTCTTTCAGTTTCCCTCTGCAAAGCAGTTTGTCTCTGCTTTGTGTTCTTGCATCAGAGTTTTATATCTTCAACTTTCAAATTTCCCAGGTCATATTAACCCTTCATTAATAACCAAGGTGACAAATGACCACTACATGTACATAGTGTTTTTTGGGAAAAAAACTGTTTCTACATCAGAACCGGACTTTGTCATGAGTAAAGTGACAGTCCTTCAGATCTGAGAACTTTGGGATGGGGCATGGGGATGGTTAATAGACTCTATGCCACACCCTCATGATCATAACAGCTAAAGCACAGATATATACAAACTAAAGTTCCAGCCATCTAAAAATAGGAAATGTGAACCTTATGAATAAATATTTGCACAGATTTTTCTAGTAACTAGAGTGAAGCATTTTCCTTTATCATGTTCTTTCCCAAATGTTCAGCTAGTTTTACTTGCATTTTAGTTTAGAAAACATCCTTCTCTAAATTTAAAGGCTGTGTTTTCTCCTTTGCTCGTATATCCAAACATCCTTTGTATACACTCACATGTTTTGCTGAAAGTATATTAGGTAAAAGTTGGTTGAGAATTAACAAATTTTATTTAAACTATGCTTCTGTATTTTAAAATGGGTTCTACCATTTCTGCAGTATTCTAACTCTCAGGGTATATGTAATACAAGAAGAACTTAGTTTATATTTTTTGTCCAAAGACAAATGCTTCCCTAAACCCATGTAACTCCTCTGGTGTGAGTTAGTTTGAACCACTTAATGAACATTGTCTCTAGGTTGCACCAACTTACCAAAGGAAAGCTGTCCTAAAGTTTAAGTCACTATATAAACTTAAAATGCTCTAAATAATAATAATAATAATAAAAATAATAAAAGTCCAAATATACTCATTCAAAATATTTCAACTTTGGGGATCTTCAAGGAGATGTGTCCCCTGGTCCTTCTTAGTACTTCACAGTTGATAATTCTAAGGACAGATTTTCAAATGCTAGTGAGAAGTGGTGTATGTAATACATATAGCCCCACTCCCAATAGAGGAGGGGAATATATATATATATATAGAGAGAGAGCCTTAGAGGAGGGGAATATATATATATATATTGAATTTATTATATGAGTGTTAAAATTGCAAAATATTCTTCAGGATAGAAAATAAAACATATCATAGTGTTTTTTGCCAAATAACCTTCTCCCTCTTCTTACTCAAGTATACTGAAATGAGGGGAATTCTATTGTTTATTTTAGGTCATATCATCAGTCTGAAATTAGCTGATATAAGATACTAAGCACTTTATCAGTCTGGTACTCTATATCCTCCCTGGAGAATCCAGTAAATTCCTTGCATCTTTTAGCATAATGGTGTGGTGGAGGGAGTGAGGGGTCGGGGGGCAGTACTTAGCACAGGTAAGAGAAGCATCCAGAGAAAGCACTTTTCTGTGAAGCACGTTGTTATCTAAGGCTTTGCTTTTTTCCCTACTGACTTTTGTTCAGATTAATATAGAACTTTTTACAAAAACCTAGGATGGATATATGTATTTTCACATGAACTGTAATAGACAATCCTATCTGATATCACTGTGATAGGCATAGTAAAGCACTGAGCCTTAGCTAGAGATGAAGTCTGGCAAATATTAGCAAAACTTTAATTAACTTCATTAGGTTAAATGAAATTGATTTTCAAATAAAAATTATAACTTAATGCGCTTATTCTTTTATAAAGCAATTCATTCAACATTAATATACTTATTTCTGAATATGCAAGCCCAAAGAGAGCATGACCCCTCTGACACCTTGTTACCAGCCCACTGATACCGATTCCACACTTTGGGCTCCAGAACTGTCAGAGGTTACCTCGTTTTGCTGATGAACCTGTGAGTGACTTGGAGGATGTTTTCGGTCCTCATTATGTTCAGCCAGGGAATAGAAATGCTCACGTGCCCGCTCACATTAATCCTTAGGGCTGCAGCCTAGCATATATGCCCAACATACCAGATTCCAAGAGATGAATGTGATCTCAGCTGAGTACATTTTAGCTGTGCTCTATCATTCTCCTTGTTAAACTTTAGCTTGTTGACCAGTTTATTGCTATGGATTTCACAGAGCCAATAGCCTTCCCTTAAGTGCTCAACAAAAGAATGCTTGTTTCCAACCTCTTGAGGCATAACTCCCTCTCCGCTGTGTTCTAAATAGTCAGTCCACCTCTAAATAGAGCAGCAGAGATGTTTGTGCTCTCGTTTTTCTCCTCTTCCTGAGCAGAATCTCTTGGCTACTACATCATGCTGTGGGAAGGAACAGCAAGCTGTTCTTCTGCGATATAGTCAGGACCTAGGGGACAGGATCCCAGCCCCATCATGTGAAATTTCGCTTCTGAACATGAAACTTCTCTTCCACAAGTGGGCAGGTGTGGGGGAGCTGGCTATTGAAATCCCAGGTATTTTCCGCCTGCCACACCTGAGTTAGAGGCTGAGCCCCTTGGGTGGAAGTTGGATGGGATAAGAAGCCCCTATGTTCTCAGCTGTGTCCTCCTGGAATAGACTCCCTATGACACAGATTCTTGGGGATGGTGTGAGAAACACCCGTGGCCTGCCCTTTTGGTGTGAAGTTACATTCTATGGCTGGGAACTGGTGGGGAAAGAGATTCTCTGTCTTCCTGGCCGCATTCAGTTGGGGTAGAATTTATAACACAGGAAGCTGGGGAGGTGCAGATGAGAGCAGGCCTGGCTGCTCTGAACAAGATTTAGTAGGTTTCCTTGAAAAAAGGCTTTGACTTGTTGTATGCCCTAGACCAATGACCAAAAACTTTAAAATGATTTTGCTTTACAATTGTCATCACCTAAATGGTTGTTTAGTTCTCAGTGTCCGCTGAGCTCCTGCATTCCAGCCATTCTGCAAGCTCCACTGTCCTATCATTCTTGATATTGGTAATTAGCCTCCTTTCTCTCCCTCTCTCTTTATTTAGTGTTCTTAGAGTGTTTTCAGCTTTACTAATAATTTCAAATGGCCAATTTTACATTTGTTGCTTTTTCCTAATGTACTTCATTAATTTCCACTTCATTAAGTTATTTTTTATTCTATTTACAAATTTTTAAATGTCTGGGCTTTCTTTTGGAATTTATATGTCAGATATATTTGGCCCTATTTTTTATTTTTTTCTGCTGATTTTCAATGTAAAGCATTTTTTTCTGTGTAGTTTCAGTCCATTGTACTTGCTTATGCTTGTGATATGTTTTGTGGTCCTGTATATAGACTGTCATCTAGGTGACAACTCTGTAGTTACATAAAAATATATATTTTGAATTTTTTTTGTTTAACATTTAAGAAATGTTAGTATTGGTCGATATTGTTGTTGATATTAGTTGAAATGTATTGGTTGATATTCTTGTCAAAATCTTCTGTATCCTTACAATTTGCCTTATCAATCAATGACAGAGGAGTGCTAAAATTTACAACTATAATTGTGACTTTTACTTTTTATCCAATTGGTTATGTGATTTCTTTTCACGTATTTTGAAGCTTCAGCAGGTATTTCATACATGCATTTAAAATTGATCTGTCTTCTTGATGACTAACCATTTCTTTCATTATGAAATATCCTTTTTTCATTATGAACATCTCTCACCTTATGTCGCAAAGCATTTTTTGAGCCACATAGCATGTAAGTTGAGTTGAAGGGGTTTATCTTTTCAACTCTTTTACTTTGCGTCTGTCTGCATCCTTATATTTAAACTGGGCTTCAAGTCGGGTCTTGCTTTTGAAAAAAAGTTTTACTTTGATCACTTCCTTTTACTCACTGTGTATAGGCTACTTATATATGATGTGATTATTAGTACAATTTAGATTAAGTGTGCCATTCTGTCTTTTCTGCTTTTCCATTGGTTTTTAATCCTTTATTTTTCTTCCTTGCTTATTTTTGGAAAAACTAAGTATCTGTGTGCGTATTTGTGTATATATGTATGTGTGTGTTTGACACCTAGAGAATGAATTAGTACAGATTTGGTCAACTCAGTTTACTTATGACTCATCTTTCTTCCTTGCCCATGTCCCCTCTGGTCTTTCAACTGATGTGTGGCAATTTATGGCTCATCTGAGCTCTGATAACCCTGGATACAATTTTGTTCTTCGGAGAATTCTTAAATATCTCTCTTAGCTATTTTTATCTTAGTTCTCATTCTCACAGCTTCAATACCTAAGAAGTATCCTGTCATGGACACCAAGCATATCTTTTAGAGAGGTGCCTTTTTCTGCTTCTGTAGGTGTTTCCATTTAGTATTATACCTATAATACACTGATTTATAACTTTTTATATTTACTCTTAGCAAAAGTGGAGCTCTGTTTTGTGGGCACCATTAGATTATCAAAGATTTCATTCTGCCTTTGTAAATTGAGCCTAATAACCTGGCATTTTGCTTTAAGTCCAAACAATTTAGCAAGTTGAGGGAAACTTGCAGGGATTTGACTCTAAATTCCAGACTATCATTACACCTTTTCAAGGTGACTAAGGTCTTCAGTGGTTTCCTTTTCTCCTCTGAGAACCTGTATGAGCTAAGCTTGACCTTCAATTTGGGTCTTGGGTCAGAAATGCCTTCAGAGTTTTGAAACTTCCCAAAGTCACCTTGAATGGCCTCCTATCCTATTCTTATTCATCAGGTCCTCCCTGCTTTCAAAGTGCTCCAAAGCCTTTTAAATTATTATTTATTTTCACATTTTTTATATTTATTGCAGTGGGAGCATTAGATAACTGTGTCATACTGTATTCTACCTGGAAAAAGCTTGTATTTAGAAATATGATGATTAATTGTCCACTTGGGAGTATGTAGGCTTTACATCTGATCCTGAAATCATTGCATAACCTTCAAATGACAAACTAAATTTCAACAGGCTTCAAAATATAACTGCTTATGACCTAGGCAGATTTACTTCTGAATTCCCATTTTGCTTTCAGTTTTGGAACCTTTAATCTTATTTTACTGTTACTTTGACAATGCCTTTTAAAATAAATTTTTGCTATTTCTTCTTTTTTTGTTTTAAAGTAATTTGCAGAAGATGAGTTAGTTGCTCATGGCATCTAAACTGCCATCCAGGTGGAAAAAGAAATTTTACAGTGCCTTTATATTAATTTCCTAATACCTTATTCTGGTTTGAATGCTCATAATTGACAAAAAAGAAAAAGACTTCATTTAGAAATTTCAAAGCAGATAGTTAAAATCTTAAACTATTAATATATGTTACTTAAACATCCCTGGGTACATAAAACATAACTATGCTTTCAAATGTCCAAATAATAGGTGAAATACATCTCCACATATAGTACATCACATTTAAAAATATACATATGCAATTAGAGAAAAAGCAAAGCTGAAAATTCAATCTTCATCCATTCTCACAAATTATCTAAGGTAAGTTGTGTATTTCTTTTAGTTTTTTCTCATTAAGGCCAAAGAAATATGTTGAAAATGTCTAGTCCATTTATCAGTCTCCCCATGAAGAGTGCATTCCAAATTGATCTACTGGCATGTCTGAGAGAAATATCATGGTGTCTGTTTATTTTTTCAGTCAACTTTTAATTTGTGTTTTATAATTGTTGTATGAATGTGCATTTAAGTATTATCTTAAAGTAGAGAAATATGTAAGTGATATATAATTAAGACTCCTTTCCTATATAAAATACTGTGATTCTCAAAAATATATTGATATTGTTGGGGAACCGTTGTGTACTTTCCTTGGTACTTGTCCCCACCACAACAAAAAATTGAAGGGCAGAGACAGTAGTGAAACAGAGTAAAGTTTTATTTAAAGTTAAAGAGAGAAAAAGTGTAGGCTACCTCAGGGAGGAGAGACACCTTGAAAGGTTGGAGAGGAAGTCTTTTCACTTAGAAAGTGAGGGCAACCTCAGAGAGAGGAGTGCACTGAAAGCTGGGGGTTCCCCCTTTTAAGGATTTTTCAGGAATGTGACAAAGGGCTAGGGGTGTGGACTTGTTAAGTGGTCTCAAGATATTTATCTTTGATGAGACATTAAGTCTCTTCTTATGAGTCTTCCAGGTTGTTCTACAAAATTAGCTTAACAAAAGAAATTTACTGTCCCTCCCAGGAAGCAGGTTCCTGGTTTGGGAGCATATCAATTAAGACTGCCTGACCTTCCTTCCAAGGTCGGCTGAGTTATTGTCTGTTTGCTAAATAGTATGTTAAGAATCTTACTTCTTAACTTCTTGGGTTTTTTAAAATGCAATTTTAGCTGTAAGATGGAAACTTCCTGTCTTTATTATGCTGTTTATAGGTGGGCCTTTTAGCAGGCTAGAGTAAATCTTACAATGGCATGATCTAATTGACACAGTGAAGACATGGGTTGTGCTCAGATACTTTTCCTTTCTGAGGAATATTCAAACATTCAAGGCCAAGTTGCTCTTGACCTTTTGAGTTTTAAGTGATTAATTCATTAACTCTGAGTCTTTTCTGTCTTTCTTGTTTTAACTGGTTAACTCTGAGTCCTTTCTAGTGGGCTTTACTGACCTTAATTCTCTTTCCACCCTGCTCATATCTATTTTCCTGCCTAATAATATGAATATATAAAAACTTTTGTCACAAATGTCAGTTTTTTCTTGGCAGTTACATTATAAAATAAATTATAACCATAGATTTGGGAAAAGATGACACATAGTGTCATTCACAATTCTGAGATTCCATGATTTCTTATTCCAGAAATATTCTTATTTAATGAGTATCATTAACTCTGTTTTAAACTGCAAACTTTAAGACCATTGACATACCAAATTAAGTTTCTTTCCATAAAAACAAAAGTCCGTTCTATACACTGTGTTTAAATATTTTCTTTATTTCTATCCTATTATTTTTCTAGAAATTATTTTAAGTGTCATTACATTTTATGCTTATCAGTAATGTCTTAAAATATATTGTCTATGACTTTTATAACAAGACCAGGAAATGACCTTGAAATCGATTAATTTCCAAGGTTACTGTGATAACATATATGGGTATCAAGATTTAAAACCATTTAGGATTTCTTACATGGCCTTATGTTTAGCTATATTACATTTAATTTTTTTTAATTCCAGTTACCTATACTTTTTTCATGGAAGTAGCAGCATTGTCAATAGAGTACTTGCTTAATGACAATTTGTGACAGAGACTATCACTTTGTCATCCACATAAATCTTTTTTAAAGAGTGGAAAATAAAAAAGAAAACACTTCCTATCACAGCAACACTTACTGTTCTTTAATGTTAACTGCTTTTTCCACATTTCCATTTTGAAAATTATGGTATTTATAAGACTCTGTCTTCAGCTCTTTTATTTCAGGAGATTTGGTGAGAGGCAAACTATTATTTTCATCCATTTACAGTAGACAATTTATTTTAGGGATCACTTCTGGGAAGATGATTGTAAGTCTAATTAAATAGCTTGTCAGGAAAGCATTTGCCTTAACAGATCTGTTGTCATCCTAACTTCAGTGGATGTTAAACAGATATTCTGGTATATCTGTCTCCATTCCTACTGCTGACATATTTCTTTCCAATAAAATTTGTAATTTCAAAAGAGCAAAGTGTATCACAGAAATGCCTTTATCTGGAAAAATAATTACAACATATTTGAATTCTCAAAAATCTAGAAAAATAAGTGATGATATTTAACTATGATTACAAGTTGAACAAAGAGCCCATTAAAAGGCCAGGTTTTTTAATAGATGATAATCAGCAGTTTTGGTGTTAATATTTTAAATTAAAGGAATCAAGTTATTCCACATAGCCTCATCACTGTTAAATAAGTGGCTCATGGAATGCTTGATTCTTGTCTTCTAAAGTGGTTGATTTATCCTCTTAATGTTTTCTCTCTTTTATAGTAAAGTTTGAAGGAAACAATGAATGTTATGGAAATCCAATATAAAATATTTTTGTTTTCTACCTCAATCCTGAACCACTTTTAAGTAATACAAAAAAATCCTCATATGTACAACAGAAATATCAATTTTAATATTGATATATCTGAACTGAAAAACATGGCTAGTAGTTTTCTTATAGCTAAGCCATCAGAATGCATGTTCAATGTCAAAGTACTGATAATACTAGATTACTTCACAAAATGGAGCCTGTCCTTGAATGAAGGAGCAACACAGAATGTATACTTACTGCAGGCAGCATGATTCCCAAAGAGCAAAAGGAGGCAGTAAACTGAAAATATGCCAAATTTAAGCCTCCCAAATGCACCTAGTAGAATATTTACTTCTTTATTATGGAACTTTCTCTAAACAAGGAAACATCAGGAATAGGATGATAGTATTATTCCCAATAGATATCTAAATGCAGTGTTTGTAATGCCAAATTTTAAATTGGATTTTCTTTCTCTTTCCCATTTTCTCTGTCAATCTCCAGTGACAACTGTTATCAGGTTTTGTGTGCATTACTCTGTTTATGAAACTTATTTGAATCTCCAATTCAATTATTTATGTATGTATTTGGTTTTATTAGTGATCTTTGAAAATGAGATAGATTTAAAATCATGCAATTAAAAAAGAAAGAAAAAGCAATCACCTTAAGGGAGAGATGACTAGACTAAGAAGTCATTGCTAGAGTACTCTAAACTTACCTAAAAAAAAATGTACACATCTATTCAATTATTATTTTCTTCTTTTAATCTCTATTTATCAGACCTAAGTATTATACTAATGATATATGTTGTGAATTTTTAAGAGTGTGAAGGAAGAGCTTTGCAGTCTGAGTTTCTTAAAGTGTTAAACATATATCTCATATATGATCTAATAATCTTCCAGAGAAATGAAAACATATGCTGATATAAGACTTTTAAACTTCTGTTCCTAGCTGTAACTTTATTTACAATAAATGGTATTCTATCCAGGAAGGAAAAGGAATCAATTATTGATACACATCGGGAATGCGTCTCAAAATAATTTTGTTGAGTGATAAAAGCTAGACGTCAAATAACATATGTTATATGGTTTCATTTACATAAAATTCTGTAAAATTAATTTTTAGTGAGACAGTGAAGATCAATGGTATCTTGGGATGAAGTTGGGTGAAGGTCGGGAGAGTGAGTTTACAAAGGACTAAGAGAAAACAGGGCTGTTGGATATGTTCATTATTTTAGTGTAAGGATATGTTAACAGATGTATACACGTTAAGCTTATTAAACTGCATACTTGAAATATATGCAGCTTGTTCTATGTCAATTATATCACAATAAGGCTATTATTAAAGAAAGAAAGGCTTTAAGAAGAAAACATCACATTATAAAATATTTTAGCCAGAGGGATGGAAATATAACATAGGGAATATAGTTCATAATATTGTAATATCTTTGTATGGTGACAGATGGTAACTACACTAATCATGGTGAGTGAGCATTTAATAACTATATAACTAATGAATCACTAAGTTCATCTGAAACCAATACAATATTGTATATAAACTATACTCCAATAAACATAAAATGAAATTTGTATTCCACTAAAAGAAAAGCATTTGACAAAAATTTACTCTTTCAAAGGAAAAAAGAGGCTAAAATGACCATTGTCACTACTTTGACTCAACACTATACTAGAGAACATGAAATACAATCAGAAAAATAAAAGGAATGTGTAAAGATGAATATAAAATCAAATATTAAAAGATAAAATATGTGATAGAGAAGGTCTACAAAAAAAAAACTTGTTTTTGAAAAGAACTCTAAATTTTACCAAAAATTTATGGTTGTGATTGCAAAAATTAAGGAATAACAAAATCATGATGTTAGTCATTAAAAATAGTTGAAACTACACTGCTGCAAATACTATAGAAATATTAAGAGTTTATGTACACTGTAATAATAAACTTGATCTTTTAAATAAAAGCACATATTTTCGGAAATAAATCTCAATAAACCAGAAGACATAAAAATATTACATTTTATTACTATGAAAATATAATTTTCCAATATTTTTCTACAATAAAACAATACTAGCTCAAATGATTTTACCAAGAAATTCTACCAAATCTATGAAGAAACAGAACTGTAATCATATATAAATTTTCCAGAGATGCAAAATGGCTTGGAAATGTGGGTGACAAATGGAATATTTGATGAGCATTACTGTGTATGCTACATGATTTAAAAGACCATTACAGGTTGATTAGAAATGTAAATATTTATTTAAAAAATTTTTAAAGAGAAACAAAATTATAAAACTTTTCAGAAGATAATCTTATATGAAATATTAAAAAATAATAATTCAATAGGTTGCACTTTTATCTCTAGAGAACAATGAAGAATTGAGAGGCTGAGATAGAGGCTGATGGCTTTCTTGTTCAAGGCTTAATTGGAACTCTGAGAAGCCTCCTGGGAAGCATGATGAGGCAGAAAAGGCCTAGGATGGCTGTACTGTCTCTATTGCTCTTCTGGATTTCAACAGTTTCAGAATTCTCCATATGGCATAGCTGGACACAGGGGAGCAACTCTATGCAAGGCAATGGGCTGAAAGAGGCATTATATGGGTGACTGGTATTCAGAGCAGGATGACCTCACGAATAAGGGCAATAGCTATAGCCAGACTCATCAGCACGACTAGCCTCTCCCCACACCCCACAGCAGTGAAGGGTTCTCTACTAATAACTGTGTGCCATCTCAGCATGGAAAAGGAGGGTAGAGGACACAGAATTATTAGGCAGTTCACTTCTAAACTGAGTAAATATTTATTTGAAAATAACTACTTTAAAGCACAGTAGATGGTTATTATTGTTTGTAAAATATACAACTTTTTTGATGTGTCACAGAAAAAATTGTATACATATATCTACTTACATTTAAATGGAGGTATATACATATAAATGTACATATGGCTATCAAGTGTCTCCTAGTGGATAGATATGTGTGTGCATATTATGTTTCCCATCATGTCCAGAATCTTAACACTTACTATCTATGAATAATGTCTTATCAAATGGTTATTTTTATTCACATTGCTTTTATTGTTGATATTTCCATTGAAATATATTAGTTTATGATGAATAAAAAGTAAGTTCATTCCAATATAATTAAACAAATAAAATAATTTTTACATTGCTTCATTGTATTCTTAATTGTGATTTAATTATGTTGGGTATCAATTATCTCTTAGAATTGCAGAGGAATAAATAATGTTCACAGTTGGTAGGAGTGTTTATGTGTTCCTGAGTATATATGCATTAAATTTCCTGGAGATTATTACAAAAGGGATCTATTTTCCCGCTCTTTTTCTTGACAAACATTGTGAATAATAGTCTGACGATAAATGTTTTTGAGCCCAAATCACACAGAGAATTCTGAATAATTAGTGTATGTGCGTGTGTGTATATATATGTATGTATATATACATATATATTGTATATATGTGTATGTGTATGGAAGTATGAAATATGTATATATATTTCAGCTCCCAAACACATTCATTCTCACAAATGCAAACACACACACACACACACACACACAAAGTATGCTCACACTTCACATTGTAAGAAAGAAAGCAACAAATAAATATTTGGAATTCTCAAAATGTTTCAGAATATGTACCTAAAAAATGAATACAAGAAATATGATATTTCAAGTTAGAGGGAAGAGACATTAATGATTTTACTTATTTAATGAATATAAGCATGCATGTTAAATAATGAAGCAGTTTAATCATCACTGATTTCAGCAAACTCAATACTAGAATATAATTTATCTTACAGGAAAAAAAACGGAAAAATTGTTCACACTTTCTCAGATTAAATAAAGTGTTTTTATCTGAAAATTCTATTAATCTGAGACATTTATTATTTCTATTCACTTGGATGTTCTATAACCTCTTTTACTTACTTTCCCTCTTTTTTCCTCTACATTTTTTCTTTATTTTTATTTCTTCCTTGATCTTTCTGTTTCAGCTCCTACTTTCCTCTCTTGGAGTCTTTTATTCATAATCTACCAAGAGGAGGAAAATGAATGGCTCGTGTCAGCTAATATGCAGTTGGCCAATGGGGGCAACTTGTTAGCTCTGCATTTAGTTTATCTACATCAGTAACAATATACCAGATTTTATTTTTTAACAGTGAATGTTCTGTGGTCAGTGCCTGTAATAGATTGAATGCTAAAATGTTAAATATATGGGAATAGGACCCTTCATCCATTAATTCAACAAAATGTGCCAGATAGTCTATCAGGCAACTGGAATACATCAGTGAACAAATGAAATCTAAATGTTTAGTCTAAATATTTGCTGTTCATTTGGTAGCCACTAGCCACATGTGATTTTGTAATTTAAATTAAATTAAATTAAATTAAATTTGAAATTAATTTACTGAAACTAACTACATTCCACTAGTTCAACAGTCACATGTGACTAGTGTCTACCATACTGGATACCACAGACTAGCACATTTCCATATTTATAGCAAGTTTTATTGTATTGAATGGTGGTCATCTAAAAGATAGGTTGACGGCCTTTTGCATACTTGCCCATATGCAGTTGTCTTTGAGGAAGGTCAATGTCTAGTCTACCACTTAAGAAAGCCATCAGGATTATCACAACCATACAAATTGAAACAGAAAAATTTCCTCAAAAGACCGATGTTTCTGAATCTTATGATCATATACCTGCATTTTGAGCTTTAAAAGTACCATAATATGTTAACAGATAAGTTAATATTGAGAATCAGGTAATATTATAAAAAGCCATGGGCATGTTAATAAATTATAACATTCTATCTGATATTTTCCCTTGAATACTCTGTTTTTCATAGTTAAAAAGATTATACATTGCAAAATTTTTGTCATGCTATTATTAAACATTTTTAAATTAAATCTCTTGTAAACCATCAGGTCAATTTGGATGACAAATTTGCCTATTTATCCAACAGCCTAGGGACTATTGTATTTAACATTTCCAAACTTCAAAAGGCTGTAATCTAGAATCTATTTCAATAACGACATGAAATGTCAGACTACATAACACAGTATACAGCATATTACCAAGACCATTTAAACAAGGCTGCCACAATGGACCACTCCAAAATGGTCCATTCAGATTTCCTTTACATTGATGCTTGAAAACAACCAATAAGTATTCTGTTCTGTAATTTTATAGCATTATGGTGGTGATATTTTCAATAAACTTTCGAATAAAAATTTAAATATCTCTTTAAACATAGTAAGTATTCTACCAGGTACCTTTATTAAAATAAAATATCTGTTTCTTCTAAAAAATATGTTTAAATGATTACCAAGATGATTAAGTAAAAATTATTTGTAGGAACTTTATGTTAGAATGACTATTCTGTTTTCTATGACTTTATTCTATACCTTTGTAACATATCTAGCTTCTCTTATAATTCATAGCAAATAGGGAACTCCCTCACACCCAAAGAGAGTGAAACTAAAACTGTTGGCTTCCTTCATCAATACTTTGAGAAATTCATGGGGCAACTGAAAATTTTTGGTTCTTATGTGTGAGGGAGAATTTTTCAGGCATGTACTTTATATCTCTCATATTGTCCAGATCAGGCCCTCTTTGCTGTCTCCACTGTAGCCTGCCCAGGACCGACTCACACGTGCCCAAGATCAGTGGCATAATCTCTGATGAATTCTCAAAATGAGATTGAGAACTGGAATGGGAGTGGGGAACAAGATATGGAAACCCACTTGCTAACTAGTGAGGCTTCTAATCTATTGAGCTGCACAGCACAGAGGAAAGGTGATCACTATGGAAGGGTGATGCTTTTTTAAAAATGTCATTATTTAGTAAGAGGACACATCTTTGCTCTTTGCCTACGGATGGCTTTTACCTCCCATACCCCTACCTCTTTAGCTCTCCTAGCAAGCATAAGCTGGTTCTGATAGCAACTCCTCCTCTTTTTACAACTTGAGAAATAATCTGTGATTGTAAATTTGCAATATAAAAAACTCTGGGAAAAAAAAGGTTAAGCAGATGAAATAAACCAAAATAACTAATTCTAACATAATATGTAATATTCACAAAATAATGACCACAAATTAGTTGCAAATTAAAAATCAATAAATGTTAAAGAAGCTCAACAGTGATTTTTTTTTATCACATTGTAAAAATGTGAAAGTCAATAACAGGATAATTGCAAATGATCATTATATCTGAAAATCAGAAATCCAATGTGGGTATCCCTGTGCTAAAATAAAGATGTCAGCAGGGCTGTGTTCCTTGATGGAGGTTTTATGGGAGAACCTGTTTCCTTCCTTTTACCAGTTTCTAGAGGCTAACTACCTATCTTGGCTGATAGGTCCCTTTTTCATCTTCAAAGTCAGCATAGCAACTCAGTCACCCACTGTGACCCACCCTTCTCCTTTCTCTTCCACTTTTAAGGATTCTTGTGAATACAGTGTTACCACCTGGGTTATCCAAAATGCTCACCCCATGGCAAAGTCTTTAACTTCAGTCAAGTCTGCAAGTTCCTTTGCTTTGTAAGACAATTATTTCAGATACTGGAAATTAAGATCTGGATGTCTTAAGGGACATCATTTGAACTACTAAAACCAATAAACACAGAAAATTAATAAATAGCACAACCCTGTAAACTAAAAAA
This sequence comes from Phataginus tricuspis, assembly GCA_029783875.1. NCBI lineage: Eukaryota > Metazoa > Chordata > Mammalia > Pholidota > Manidae > Phataginus > Phataginus tricuspis. The sequence continues at coordinate 8,911,745 of JAQQAC010002701.1, forward strand.
GAGCAAAGAAACACAAATGAAAAATTTTAAGTATAAGTGCAAAAATAAGTCAAATGAAGGTACTGGTGGAGATTTACAAAATCTGACTTCAAGTAATATGATAAATTACATTATATTATAAAAATAAAGAATATACAAATTAAAATATAGAATGAAAAACAGCTTAAAGCAGGATAGGATTAAAGATGGTGTGAGAGGTGAGACAGAGACCTCCTCCTAAAACCACATATAATACGAAAATTTAATTAATACAACTAATCCTGAAAAAGCAACAGGAAAGAAGGCTGCGCCAGACTGCATACACCTGGAGAAAAGAGCAGACATCATGGAACAGGGTAATGTACCAAATCTGTGATCTGGTGGGGCCCAAGCCAGTCTCCCACCCCAGCTCACTGGCGGGAGAAAGAGAAACAGAGCATGGAGGGAGTGGAGACCTGGGACTGCTAAACACCTAGCCCTGGAGATTTTCTCTGGGAGCATGAACCTGTATTGCATGGTGCTCTGGTGATTGAGTGTGATTGGAAAACTAAGACAGGCAGAATACCTGGAGAGATGGAGATTCCAGCTTCTTGTGGAAAACAGGGATTCATATCTGGCTGATCTGGGCGGGCAGAATGAGTGACTTCCTAAAAGTGAGAGGGCTATTAAAGGAGCAAGGATTGCACAAAGCTTGCTGCTCAGGAGAAAGGACAGGTAGACAAAATTGTCTGGGTGCTCTCTGCCCAGCATGTTGGGAGCTTAAATGATCTTCAGGTGCTCTATCCCCATGGCTAGATATGCAGCTCCATGGCCCCCCACCATGATACGCAGCCTGCTGTGACTTCCTCCCAACTAGCCTGCACCTGGCTCAGGCTCGCAAACCAGCAACCCTTGCCCTGGGGTCAGGTCATCCAGGGAGAAGCCCCATCTATAACAGCCACAAACACAAAACATAGAGACTTACACCTGTGTGTTCAGCCCACTGGCTCTGGCACCGGAGACAGGCATAGCAGCCGGGAAGCAGGAAACAGCTCTTTCCTCCCCCGGGGCACCAACAGTGCCCCCCTGACACCACCAAAATTGCTCCAGGGGCTCAGCAATTCCAAAGAGTAGAGCTTCTGGGCACTAGAGGGCACCACAGACAAATTATGAAATGTCAAAGGAAACTGGTTCAAAATAAAATTATGAATATACCTGAGAAAGATTCAAATGAAATCAACCTCATAAATATTCTTGAAAGAGATTTCAAAATAAAAATCATTAAAATGCTCATGGAAGTACAGAAAAATATTCAAGAACTCAGGAATGAATTTAGGATGGAGATCCAATCATTGAAGAACACAATGGAGGGTATTAAAAGCAGATTAGAAATGGTGGAGGAGACAATAAATCAAATAGAAATTAGGGAAGAGGTAAACAAAGAAGCTGAGGCACAGAGAGAAAAAAATGGATCTCTAAGAATGAAAGAATACTGAGAGAATTGTGTAACCCAGAGAACTACATAACCCATGTGGTAACACTGTATTCACAAGAATCCTTAAAAGTTAAAGAGAAAGGAGAAGGGTGGGTCAGAGAGGGTGACTGAGTTGGTGATCAGCTGCTGCTGATTTTGAAGATGAAAAAAGGGACCTACCAGCCAAGATAGGTAGTTAGCCCCTAGAAACTGGAAAAAGGAAGGAAACAGGTTCTCCCATAAAGTCTCCATCAATCCATAAAGAACAATATTCCAATTATAGGGGTGCCAGAGGAAGAGAAAGAAAAAGAGATAGAAAGTGTCTTTGAGGAGGTAATTGCTGAAAACTTCCCCAGTCATGGGAAGGTGACAGTCTCTCAGGCAATGGAGGTGCAAAGATCTCCCAAAACAAGGGACCCAAGAAGGACAACACCAAGACATAAAATAATTAAAACTGCAAAGATCAATGATAGGACAGACAATTAAAAGCAGCCAGAGAGAGAAATAAGATCACATACAAAGGAAAACCCATGAGGTTATCATCATATTTCTTAACAGAAACTTTACAGGCCAGAAGGGAGTGGAATGATATATTTAATGCAATGAAACAGAAGGGCCTCAAACCAGGTGAAGACACCACAAAAAAACAAAACTACTGACCAATATCCCTGATGAACATAGATACAAAAATACTCAACAAAATATTAGCAAACCAAATTCATAAATACATCAAGAGGATCATACACCATGATCAAGTGGGATTCATCCCAGGGATGCAAGGATGGCATAACATTTGAAAATCCATCAACATCATCCACAACATCAAAAAAAAGAGGGACAAAAACCACATGATCATTTCCATAGATGTTGAAAAAGGATTTGACAGAATTCAACATCCATTCATGATAAAAACTCCCAACCAAATGGGTATAGATGGCAAGTACCTCAACATCATAAAGGCCATATATGACAAACTCACAGGCAACATCATACTTAAAAGCGAGAAGCTGAAAGCTTTTCACCTAAGATCAGGAACAAGACAAGGATGCCCACTCTCCCCACTTTTATTCAACATAGTACTGGAGATCCTAGCCACAGCTATCAGACAACACAAAGAAATAACAGGCATCCATATTGGTAAGGAAGAAATCAAACTGTCACTGCAGATGACATGATATTGTACATAGAAAACCCTAAAGACTCCACTTCAAAACTACTACAACTTATATCTGCATTCAGCAAAGTTGTAGGATACAAAATTAATACACAGAAATCTGTTGCATTCCTATACACTAATGATGAACTAGCAAAAAGAGAAATCAGGAAAACAATTCCATTCCCAATTGCATCAAAAATAATAAATTACCTAGGAATAAACCTAATGAAGGAAGTGAAAGACCTATACACTGAAAACTACAAGATACTCTTCAGAAAAATTAAAGAGGAAACTAATAAATGGAAATTCATCACATGGTTTTGGGTAAGAAGAATTAATATTGTCAAAATGGCTATCCTGCATAAGCAATAACCCAAGCATATATGGTCAATTAATATACGATGAAGGACCAATGGATATACAATGGGGAAATGACAGCCTCTTCAGCAGCTGGTGTTGGAAAAACTGGACAGCTACATGTAAGAGAATGAAACTGGACTACTGTCTAACCCCATACACAAAAGTAAACTCAAGATGGATCAAAGACCTGAATATAAGTCATGAAACCACAAAACTCTTAGGAGAAAATATAGGCAAAACTCTCTTGAATATAAACATGAGCAACTTCTTCATGAACATATCTCCACAGGCAAGGGAAACAAAAGCAAAAATGAACAAATGGAACTATATCAAACTATAAATCGTCTGTACAGCAAAGGACACCATCAGTAGAACAAAAAGACATCCTACAGTATGGGAGAATATATTCATAAATGACATATCCAATGAGGGTTTGACATTCAGAATATAAAAAGAGCTCATGCCTCTCAAGAAACAAAAAGCAAATAACCTAATTAAAAAAATGAGCAGAGGATCTGAGAAGACACTTCTCTAAAGAAGAAATTCAGATGGCCAACAGGCACATGAAAAGATGCTCCACATCTCTAATCATCAGAGAAATGCAAATTAAAACCACAATGAAATATCACCTCACACCAGTTAGGATAACCAACATCCAAAAGACAAACAACAACAAATGTTTGTGAGGATGTGGAGAAAGGAGTACCCTCCCACACTGCTGGTGGGATTGTAAATTAGTTAAAACATTGTGGAAAGCAGTATAGAGGTTCCTAAAATAGTGAAAATAGAAATACCATTTGACCCAGGAATTCCACTCCTAGGGATTTACCCTAAGAATGCAGCAGACCAGTTTGAAAAAGACATATGCACCCTATGTTTATCTCAGCCCTATTTACAATAGCCAAGAAATGGAAGCAACCTAAGTGTCCATCAGTAGATGAATGGATAAAGAAGATGTGGTACATATACACAATGAAATATCATTCAGCCATAAGAAGAAAACAAATCCTACCATGTGCAACAACATGGATGGAGCTAGAGGGTATTATGCTCAGTGAAATAAGCCAGGCAGAGAAAGACAAGTATCAGATGATTTCACACATCTGTGGAGTATAAGAACAAAGCAAAAACTGAAGGAACAAAACAGCAGCAGACTCACAGAACCCAAGAAATGACTAACATTTACCAAAGGGAAAGGGACTGGGAAAGATGGGTGGGAATGGAGGGATAAGTGGGAAAAAGGATCATTACGATTAACATGTATAATGTAGGGGGTGTTCATGGGGAATGCTGTACAACACAGAGAAGGCAAGTAGTGATTCAATAGCATCTTACTATGCTGATGGACAGTGACTGTATTGGGGTATGTGGTGGATACTTGATAATGGGGGGAATCTAGTAACCACAATGTTGTTCATGTAAGTGTATATTAATGATACTGAAAGAAAATAAAAAGAAAAATAAAAAAAGAGAAAAACAGCAAAAAGCAGACAGAATGATTTAAAGAAAATGATAGTATTATTTTAAAAGGGATTAATACATCTCAACATATTAGACAAAGAAATGTTAATGTTTCTAGGTAATGAGTAAATTCAAAATTAGTACATGGTGACACAAAAAAACAAGCAAAATGTAGCACATCCTTAGCCCCAGTCACTGATGTCATTACAGCAGAGTGTACCATATTTTATAGGGAGAAGCACCCTTAATTATATATAAATTTTCCAAAATCAGGAAGTTATGGAAAGCTAATATACATACTTCATTATTATTGTAAAAGTAGCTAAAATACAACATTGTTAGAATTTGCCCCAGGAATGACCAAAGTGGATTTTCACTGTTACCACCACCACCACAGTCACCATTGGGTTCCAGCATAGTACATGATCAATGTAATGAGATAAAGACATTAAATGTATAATTTTAATAAGTAAATAAATGAAATATATAACATTTATTTTTTGCAGACATTGTATTCTACAAGATAAGAAAATCAATAGATCTAATATACAAATCCTAGCTTTAATCCTCAAAGAAAAAAGAATCAGGAGAGAGACTGGAAGGCATAGGAAAATGGGAGAATAAGCAAAAGTAGTTTTCCCAAAAAGACAGAAAAATAATGTTTGTTGTAGAAGGCAGACTTTTAGAAGAAAAGTACTATCTCCTCCACTTTACAATAAAGGAAGAGCGATTTCTGGTACAAACATAGGGATCAGGATTTGAAGTCATGACTGCAATTGCAATAGTTTTCTCTGAGGGGGAAATATTAAGGTTACTGAAGAAGATCAAATCTAGGAAGGTTGAAGAAAGTGGAGTGGATTGAAAGAGTTTTTGAGGAGTGTGAGACTGAGTTGATGAGAAAAACAGTGTGATTGGAATGTTGAAGTTCAGGTTGATGTTGGTGTCAACTATATCTAACTGCTAAGGGTAACCAACAGATAATAGATTATCTATTTTGAAGATTTGCAAAAAGGATATAAAGAAAGGCTAAAGGACAAATTAGTTTGGTAGTTTGAGAATGGGTTATTTTAAAAAGTGACTCAAGGAATATAAACTGGATAGAAACTGCAGGATAAATGCCAAAGAAAAAACCTATACCTTGGCATATTAGTTTCAAACTATAAAAAAAAATCAAAAATAAATTCCTGAAAGAAGTAAGAGTGGAAAAAGTCCCCATGTTATGTATCGAGGAACAAATAATTATATTCATCTTTTCATCAGAACCCATTCAAACAAGAATAAAGTGGAGTGAAATACTTAAAGTTTTGAGAGAAAAAACTCACCAAATCAGAATTCTGTACAGTGCAAAATTATCCTTCAAAAGTGAAAGAAATACAGACCTTCTCAGACAGAAAAATATTGAGGAAATTTGTTGCCCAGTAGACCTGCCTTGCAAAAAGTGCTAAAAAAAGGTGTATAGAAAGAAGAGAAAATAGATCAGAATCCCGAATCTATTGTAAAGATGAATTTCACAGAAGGAAAAAGTGAAGATAAAATAAAAGCTTTTACTTTTCTTATTTTTAATTTATCTAACAGATAATTTGTTCAAAATAATAGCAAAAATGTAGATAATTATGTATGTTTATGTATGCTTATGCTTTTGTATACAAGAGATGGAATGGAAGAATTAGGATTACTTTGTTATTATAAACTACTTGCACTACCTGTGAAGTGGTATAATGTTGTTTAAAGTGGACTTGCATCAGTGGTAAATGTGTTTTGTATTCTTTAGGGAAACCACTGAAACAATGAAAAAGGAAGCATAACTGATATGCTAAGAAGGAAGAGAGAAATGGAACCATATAAAAGTCTCCATTAAAATCACAAAAGGCATAAAACAAGTGGAAGACAAAAATGGGAATAAAGACCAAGGGCAACAAATAAAAAAACAAAGTAATAAATATGATAGATATTAGTGCAGCTATATCAATAATACTTTGAATATCAAAGATCTAAATGCACTAATTAAAAGAAGAAAAAGGCAAGTGAGGCCCAATTCATAGGAAAAAAGGAAATAAGTTAATGATCTAGAGGTTCTGATAATTTTGATTAAAAAAGGTTTAGTGGGAATAGTTTAGTAGAAAACTAGAAATAGGAGACTGCGTTTAGAACATGAGTGGGCAACTTTAATAATCTAAACAATAATGTTCTGAGGAAATATAAATGTCAAACAATAATTTTAAGTGTATGACAGCTCTTCGAACAGTTGCCAGCCTACAGAGGTTGTTGTAACCCTTTATATACAACATAGGTCAACTGAAACATGAAGTAGCTGATCATAACGACTATTAATAAAATAATAAGTATTTATCCTTCGAGAGATGCATGCACAGGAAAACATAATGAAAATGTGAGATAATTTCCAGGGAGTTGTGAAAATGAAAAATATCAAGTATATTTTGATGAAAGTGAATTGCCTTAGGTATTACTTCTTATATGTCTTGATATTTGCTAACTTGAAACTCCTTTGGCTGAGTCAAAAAGCAAAAACGGTACTACATTTACAATATGCATATTTTGTTCAAATAATTTTACAGAAATACTAACTGTAATATGGTCATTTCATATCCCTATAGGATACAGTTCCTAAAAGAGCTCTATTTTGTATGTAATACTCAGAGCCTTTTCCATTAAAATGTGTTTCTGTTAAGTGATCAGATGTGATCTGAGATTCTGTGTCAGAGCAACTCAAGCCATTATTATTTTATGTAGAAGCTCACATTATGATACCACAGCCTCTACAACACACATTTCTAGTCCTATTCTTTTCATTAAAACACAATACCTGCAAATCTGTAAAATTATTGAAAGACTTCCAACATGCTTGTCAAAGGACATACCTTGTCTGGTACAACAATGTGATACTAATAATATATGTTATCTTAAAAATCTGAATCAAAGAATTTATTCACTTTCAAAGGATGCAGAATTTCCCCATAGGTTTAATTTCTTTTTTTTTCCAGTTTCTGTAATCACATTCAATTCTCTGTCTCTTCCCTCATCCCTTTATATGTTACCATGATAGTCACATTATTTTTTTGTGTGTACACACTTTTCTTCTGCATATAAGCAATCTGTCTCATGATGCACATTTCAAGTATCTGCTGGTAAATGTCCTGTGTCTTTTTCACTCAAAAAAGTAAAAAAAAAGCTGCCTCAATGCACCTTTATAACAAAGTTTTAGGAAAGCTTGATAATTCTTGTTTCAGTAGGCACTACTTAATTCATGTTCACAATTAAAGAATATTTAAAATTTGTTTACTTTTAGCTTGATAGGCATCACAAAATTCATGTGCAAAATGGATAACTTTCTTTTTTAGTTAGCTGAATTAACTAATGAAATTAAGGGAGGGTTTTTCTAAACGAGGTTTTATAAATCCTTTCTGGTACAAACACCTTAACTGATCAAACTGACTGTTGCTACTACCAGGTTCCTAACAAAGGGCAAATTCACTCATTTATTTGGTCTATGGAACAAAAACAAATTGACAGATCTATGACTTGTCCACCCTCACTTAGATCTCCAATTTTATTTCCACAGAGCAGGACATTCTCATAATTCCTGAATTTTCCCTTAAGATGAATATATATTTTATTTGGTAAAATGATAATAATTACCACTATTCTACAATGACTTGAATATAGATAGGAAAATGAAAATGGTGTTTCCTTTCCCAGAAGATAGCCATTGAATTAGTTTGTCACCACAACCTCTAAACTAGCAGGAGAAATACATGAACAGGGCATAACTTCTTCATGATGATTTTTCTGTGCCACTTTAATTAGGAGAGTGGATAGTTACACATTGAATCCCAAAGGCCTGCAGCCTTTCCTTCTGTTTAGTAACACAATCTATGTCACTGGGGGTAGCAATAAACTAAGTTAAAATAACATGAAATAACAGGGAAGTAAAAAAAAATTGTGCTTTATTTTTATTCTCCTCAATTTTTTTATGGGTTGGCAATGAGACTTGACCTGCACTTCAGTAGAAATTTTTCACTAGCATGAGGAAAATAAAGATAATAGGGAAGAGAATTAAAAATGTAGATTCTAAGAAAAGAATTATGGGTTTACTCTGTTTGTTCCTTCATGGGGTTTTGGAACCAGATTTCTCTAGGTGAGTTTCCCAGGGGTCACAAAACATTATCTAGGTTTTGGGAAAAATTAATACCTTCCTTTTTTGGAGATCTGGATTTAGTTGGTCTTGAAATCAAGCCTGACTAAGCCTGAAGCTGTCAGAAGGGGAGGAAGAGCTGCTCAGTGTCTGATAAAAGCAGAACTGGAGGAAAGTTAGGAAATTGATTGAAATGGCACCGTATGAACAGCTTGTGCTCATGACTTATTTAAAAAACAATTACTATACTTGGAGGAAAACAATATGGCAAACATCAGTGAAGGTAAAGATGGGTAATAGTTAACAGAGTCTTAAAAGCAGTAAAACCAAAAACAAAGTAACCTAAACAAAGTGTTGAGAAAAAATACCGATAATTTTCTGCTTTGTGTTGGATATAATGATAGTAGCTTTATGATCAAGGCATGTCCAGCCTATGTAGCTGCCAGGATTTGAAGCAGTAATTGTGATGTTTTTCAGTTTTCCAATAACAAATTTGGGCACAGTGGTGGCCAGTGAGAATAGTTACTCTGTCGGACATCAGAATTCACGACATATTAGACGGTAGAGGGAAAAAAAGAATAGAACCCCTATTAACCTGGACAAGTGGGATTTGGAATTGTCATATTTTACACTATTTGTGCAGAATGAAATTGATCAGAAAAGGAAACTAAATATCTACATTAAATTTTAATCAGTCCTGCAATTAAGTGACCTGCCAAGAAATGGGGAAAAAAAATGATAGTTAAGAAAAACCTCTCCTCTCCATGAAAGCACTTCAAATGCTAAAAGTACTTAAAATATTACATAAAATCACAGTATTATTTTTATAATTGGAGCATATGGTGTCTCATTAACTCAGCTGGTTGGCATCTTAGTAATGAGACCTAGATTAGGGGATTTCTTCTCATATAAACCAATTAATTTTTATGGGTAACATGGACATAGATTTCACTGAAGCTGTATCTGAACATTATGAATATTATTTACTATTATTATCACCAATGATAATTGGAATCATATAAGAAAGATGTATACACTAAACAGTCACTTCTGAAAATATTTCTCATTGCAGTTATTAAAATGCTGAATAATATAATTGTCATACACTATGAATGCAACATTCTATATAACAATATGTGTTTTTATGTGTGTATAGGGGTACTGTGTGAGTGTGTGGATGTTAGTTTATGGTTTATCCTTCATATTTTTTTTGTGGTCAGATTGGTATCCCTCTAGTTAAACCTTTGTTTCTTCATCTAAGTAAATTGTCACCTATCTTTTCCTCCTATTCATTCTATGCACAGTTCCAGCCTTTAAAATTAAAACAATATGTCAAGAGCGATGTCAGCAAGATAGCAAAATAGGAAATACCCTGATTGAATCTCCCCACGATAACAATGATTTGACAACCATCCACAGAAAAAGTGCCTCTGTGGGAGCTTTGGAATGCAGGCAAAAGCTTGGAAAACACTAGTAGATTCAAGAGTGAACAGGACCGTATCGAGCAGGCTGGTCCATGCTCGGGTAACAAAACCGTCAACTGTGGTTGACAACACTATTCCCCTGTGGACATGGCAACAGCCCCGTTTATCTTGGTCCTGCCACCAGCACCCTCAGATTCACAAACCCCAATGAAAGACTACATTGATCATGTAGAATCAGGCAAACACTGAAAAAAGCATGAAAGCTCATGAAGTTCCTGGAACCAAACCCAAACGCAAAGAAATGGAGATTGATGAACAGCCTACCCAAGAATTCAAAATAATCATTTTAAAGCTCAGTTAGACACAGGAGGACAAAGGTAATAAACTAAGCTAGGAGAGCAATATGTGGAGAAAATGGGAAATTTTAAAAAGAAGTAGAAAGCACAAAGACAGAACCAAATGGAAACCCTGAAACTAAATAGTACTATGGTATAACTGAAAATTTAATAGAGCCCTTCACAGTAGCCCGGATCACACAGAAGAAAAAAAATCAGTGAAAACAGGTCCTTTGAAATTAGCCAATTAGAGAAACAAAGAAAAAGAATGAAAAAGAGTAAGGGAAGCACATGGGCATATAGAACAGTATGAACGCAATGAATATATGCCTTATGGGAATCACAGAAGGAAAGAGAGACAGGGACAGAAAGCTTATTTAAAAAAGTGTAGCTAAAAATTTCCCAATCTTGGGAGTTATATAGGTATCCAAATTCAAGATGCTGAAAGGACCCTAAGCAAGATCAACAATAAGAAAATTATCTTGAGGTATATTATAATCAAATTGTCAAAAGTGCAAGACAGAGAAATAATTTGCAAAGTGGCACAGTGACTGATTACACAAAGAGAATCCTCATAAGGCTATCAGTGGATTTCTCAGCAGAAACCTTTCAGGAAAGGAGGGAGTGGAATGATATACTTACAGTGCGGAAAGGAAAACCTGCCAACCAACAAACTGTACCGTGGAAAGCTGACCTTCAAAACTGAAAGGAAAGCATTCCTAGACAAGGAAAAGTTAGGGAGCTTATCATCCCTAGACCTGCCTTACAATAAATACTGAAAGGAGTTATTCATTTTGAAATGAAAGGACACTCAATAACAACCTGAGGACATACAAAGGTATAAAAACTCACTGGTAAAGGTAAACATATAGTCAAAATCAGAAATATCCAATACTGTAATAGTGGTGAATAAAACACTTTTAAACCTATCATAAATTTTAAAAGACAAAAGTACTAAAAATAGTTATTGCTATACTAATTTATGAAGAAATATGAAAAGATCTGAAATGTGACAACTAAAATATAGCATGTGTGTGGGTGAAAAAAGAAGAATGAAGTTGTTATCAACTATACAGATGGTTAGAAGATGTTTTATCTATGCCTCATGGTAACCATGAAACAAAACCCTATAGTAGGTACATAAAAAGATAATACATTAAAAACAGAAATTTAGTTGAGGTCCATACAACTCAAAAACATGCACAAATCACACAGTTCAATGAATTTTGCCATGTGCATATGTTCATTATAACCATCATCCAAATTAAGATGTTGAATATTCTCATTATTTTTTTAATGCATTTTGAATTAATTTTTGGAAGTCAAAGATTGGTGCAAGTGTGGTCGTTTCTGATGATATCTCTCTTTCTGCCTGATAGGCAGTGGCTCTCTCCTTGTGTGCTCACAGCACTGCTTCTTTGTGTACATAGGAAGAGAGGTACATATGAAGACCTCAAGAAAGGTCAAGGTATAGTGTTTTTTATATAATGGCACTAATCCCATTAGACAAGATCCCTACCTACAGGACCTCATTTAACCCTAATTACTTTCCAAAAGCTGCATCCCCCAATACCATCACACTGAAGGTTAGTCTTAAACGTATGAATTTGTAGGTGACACAGTACTCGACTCCAACTTCCAATTCTAAACTCCTTTCCCTTCTTGTTCTTACTATTTAAATCTGATTGTTGTTGTAAGGAAATTCTATCTGATTAGATGTTGCAGCTTGATACTTTTAGATGTTGACTTATTTTAAAGTCTCCATGATTATAATCTTAATTTTGATTTGTTTGTGTTTATGTATTTTTGCCCAGGAGTCACACCTACTCCCAGTTCTGGCTACTGGGAATTAAAAACTCCACACTGTTTTTAATGTTTTGGATTTCTATTTGTTTGGGAAAATAACTTTTTCAGTTGGCACAACTCCTTTTACAAATTCTCTCTTGGAATCCAAATTCTACACGAAGTGAAACTCTCCTTATTTCAATGCAATATGATGACTCTCTTAATTGTTTAGTGGGAAAGAGCTAATTCTTTCTTTCCTCATGTGCACATGGCACGTAAAGATACTTCCTTATTGCTCTTGTATCTTTTATTCTTATCCTCTCTCTACTACATTCTTTCGGTTCTTGGCGACAAGTAAAGACTTTCGTATAGTTTGATATTCCTCACACCACTTAACTAGTGCCCCTCTTGACTCTGATGTTCAAGGCACACTTGAAAGGTGAAAAGAGAAATGAGAATGTGTAAAGGAAGTCCTTCAGGATTGAGACGTGTTTAGTTTTATCTATGGCCATTACTTAGAGCATCAGATACACAGCACATTTTACTGAGTGCTTCATGAATGAAAGAATCAATAAATTAGTTATAATGTATCCATCATGTTAAGGGGCTAGGAAAAAGGGTACAGAGGTTATAGGGAGAAGGAAAGAGCAGATTTGTATGGTATTGTAAAAAGGAAGAAAATAATATATTCTGTGACAGTTCAGTGGAGGATTTATGCAAGGCGTTAAAAGAAAGAATATATGTATGAAACTATGCATAAAGCTCATGAATGTTATAAAATGTATAAATGTCCCTTGAATACAGAGTGATAATTTTTGTCAACATTATTTTGTGCAATATTACATGTATAACCTTTAAAATTGGTAATATTTTTGACATATGCAATGGATAATTCTATATGTCAACTTATCTGGGCCAGGGGATGCCCAGGTAGCTGGTAAAATATTATTTCTTGACCCATGTGTGAGGATTTTTCCAGAAGAAATTAGCATTTGAATTGAGAGACTGAATAAAGATTGCGCTTGCCCATGCAGTGGGCATCATTCAATTTATTAAGGGACTGAAAGAACAAAAACGTGGAGGAAGAGTAAATTTTGCTCTCTGCTTGAGCTGGGACATCCGATGTCTCCTCCTGCCCTCTGACATTGGTGCTTCTCGTTCTGGGAGCTTAGAACTTGGATCCAGACGTGCACCACTAGCCCCCAGTTCTTAGGCCTGTGGCCCTAGAGTGGGACTTATATCACCAGCATCCCTGGTTCTCAGGCTCTTGGGTTTGGACTGGGCCTGCAGTTCTCAGACAGAAGATCATAGGACTTCTCAGCCTCCACAGCTGCATGAGCCAATCCTTCATAACAGCTCTCATCTATCTGTCTATGTATTTATCATGTATTATCTATCTACTTAGCAATCATCTATCCTATATGTCCTCCTGGTTCTGTTTCTTTTTGGAACCCTGGCTGGCTAATACAATAAATAAAGTAAATCTCTCTTAAGTATTATTAAGTAGGATGTTCACTAAACAATACACCCAGTTCCATGAACATGCTGATGAATAAAATTACTTAAAACCTAAGTTAAAAATATGGAAGAAAGAACCTTTCAAGTAAAAGATATATTGAAGTGTGCCTGAGAAAGTTGGTAGCTTCGAATGCATTCTTTAGTCTTACTTTCATAAAAGAAACTCACTAATTAAAGCCTTCCACATGGGCACACAACTCAAAATTGCATGCACCAACATGCTTTTTAAACAATTGGAAGATCTGTGTCTTCTACTTTCCCTCTCTCCTCTTTGGCCACAATGCAGAAAGTGTTTGTGGGAACATTTCATCTCAGACTGTGGAGAAGAGACCCATGTGGAGGATAGCAGAACAATGTGTCAACTGGAACCTGCATCCCAAACACTGTTCAGCCACCACATCAGCTCTGCATTTGCTTATATTTCAGCTCTTATGTAGCACAGAAACAATGACTTTGAATAGCTGTTTGAAGAGCAAGGGTGTTTACTAAGGTAGTAAAATGTGTTCTAAGCAATACGCTGACCATAAATAAAAATCAAATAACTGCCAACTTATAAATCACATAAAATTAAAAATAGGTGTTCAAATGTGTGTGTCTATAACATTGAGTTGTGCATATTTAAAATTTAACAGACATCTTGAAAATATCTTTTAAAATTCCTTAATATATTTAATGGAAGTGGCTGTCACATTATTTTTTCTTCTTAAATGTAGTCTTATTAAAATTTGCCTATAGGAAGTCTGTAAGAAAAATTTGCTCAATTTTTTCTTTGGTTTTGGTTATTTACTACACATCTTGAAAAGTGTTTAGCAGAAATTGAGATTTTTAGGAGCTTGCTGTAATAGGGAAATAAGATTTTTAATGTCCACAGAATTGTTGTTCATTTGGAGATATAAATATGGAGTTTGGCAAAACTCTTTATTAGACTCTCTTTTTCAAGTAAGTTACTTTTTGAGAAACCAAAATGAACTCTGAAACAAGATTGACAATTAAGCCTGAGGTTTAGGTAAGAATTTCAACTGAAAAATACATGAGACAACTGTTTCATTCTACTTAAACAGTTACATTGTTGTTTATGATTCAAGAGTTAGTGATTCAGTTACATATATCCTTACTCTGTAGCAAAACAATGAAACATTAGGCTATTTTTAAATGTAAAATTAATGTGTTTAGACAGACGTGGTCTATCAGCCTTCTTCTCCTGAGCAGCATATAATAAATTGCCATAGCCTACTACTACTACCCCAATAATTAGGTAAGGCTACAGAGTCACAGCATACACATATTAAAAGACATTGGAGTAGTGTGCAAAATTTGACTTACAGTTCGGGAATAAGGGAGTCAATCTGAGGTGTGATGACCGTCACTGGCTATTTGATTCTCTGGGCATATTTGCCTCTTCTTGGTGTGGACAAAGGATTTGGCTTAGTCTATAAAGAACTCTTCTGGGGAAAAGAGAAACCAAAAAGTCTTCTGGCTACCCTGGAGGACTGGCCTGGGAGAACAGAAAATTGAGGAACCAGATTTTTTCTAATACAGGGGCAGCTTGTGAAAAACTGGGACCGATGCTAAGAATGGAAAATTTGATATCACATGGTGTTGAGGAAAGAGATTTCTGCTAGTAAATTTAAACTAATTGTAATTTAATGTGCATTAAAACCATGTGATATCACTACACATGCATTATAAAAATAAAAATATAAATTAATAAAGTTGGGTATAACCTTTTCACCCGAAGAATGTTCTACTGTCATTTCTTTAGTCACGTTGAATGTATAGTGAACTTGTCCGGGGCTGAAACCCATTGGCAAGACAAGGAGAAAACTATTTTTTTCAATAACCAAAAATTAGCGTACAAAGAAAAAAGGTTATTTTCATACTTAACAGTAAACATTGCTTACTAGTATTGTAGGAGCACCTCTCTCAAAGATGTCTATGTTCTAAACCCAGAGACCGTGAATATGTCAGGTCACAAGGCAAAGGAGAGTTAAGTTTGCAGATATAATTAAGGTTGCTAAACAGCTGACCTCAAAATGAGGTGATTATCTGGAAGGAAGTGTGCCGAATGTAATCAGAAGGGTCTGTAAAAGTAGAAAGGCAGGCAGGAGAGAAAATCAGAGGAAGATGTAACTGTGGCGGAAAGTCACAAAAAGAAGCAACCTCGCCACCTTTGAATTTGGAGGAAGGGGCCATGAGGCCTGGAAAGTGGGGGAACTCTAAAGGATGGAAAAGGCAAGAAAGTGCATTCATCCCTCCAGAGTCCAGAAAGCAACGTAGGGCTGCTGATGCTTTAATGTTAGCCCTGTGAGACTTAGGTTAGACTTCCATGCAAATGTAAAATAATGAATAGGTATTGTTTAAGCCACCGTGGCAATCTGTTACAGTAACTATAGAAACCTTTTCAGAGGCAAAAAAAAAAAGAAACAAAAAACAAAACAAAACAGAAAAGTTTTCAGAGGCAAAAAATATTACTTACTATCTACTTTTAGAGACTTACGATGATATTTCTAAATCTGTGAATGACAGAATACACTGATTGTAATGTGTCCTGTCATACAGTGACAATAAGCAGAAATTGATTCCACGTACATGTGAGAAATTGTTTTTGGAGAATTATAATTCTCTACAAAGCAAATAAAACTATTTAAGCTATTTTTTGCCCATGTGTTAAAATTCTTACATTTTTAGTTAATATTGAACATTATTCTAGAAGACAGGGTGGAGTGTCAACTTAGACATTGCACACATGCCAGTGATCAAATTACATTTATTAATCCTTTTACAGAATTGATGAATTTTGGGCATCATTTTCATGAATAATCCAGTAAATAGAAATATTTTCATAATGCTATGAAACCGTGGAAAAAGTATAATTTGGAATTCAAAAAATTCATTTTATATTTTGAAACAAGAGAAAAAATGCACAAAGAAATTCCATAATATTATGGGTACCATTTAATATGTTATAAAGAATGAATGAAAGGCGTGGATGTGAAGATGAGCATAAAGCACAATTGCTATGTATGAAAAAAATCATAAAAATCAATTCAACAATCCTTAAGATCATGGGACAATTTTGATATTGTACTCATTCAGAAAGTTATTTATTAAAAATAATAGATTATAATAATTTTAAACATATTTAGTAAAAGAAAATAAAACAAACCACAATACACCAACTACACAGTGTTAAGAAAGATTTATCATCTTTATTCCATTTGTTTTTTTTCTTTTCTAGCATATATTAAAATAAATCTCAGCTATCAAAGGGATTTTACCCCTACAAACTTAATAAACATACCTAACAGATACAGATTTTGTTTTATAAAATCACAAACCATTTTTACAAATACAAAAATAATGACTCTGATATCAGCTAAGAAGTCCAAAATGAAATTCCCCTGATTGTCTACCAAGTTTATATATTCAATTGTTTTAGGCCAATTGAAATTTATGTGAATGCCACACATAATTCTTGCTGCTTAGTCCCTTAAGTCTCCTTTAAAGTTAATGCATGCCAGTTTTTATGTTTCACTACTTTTTTTAAAGCAGCTACCTGTTATCTTATAAATGATCTTAAAATCTTCAGTTGTTTATTTTCTTGTACTGTCATTTGTTTCTTACTCCCGTTTTGTTTGATAGATGAAAGTCAGCTCTAGAAACTTGATTAGATTCAGATGTGATTAGATTTTCTATTATTACATCATATCAATGACACATAATGTCTGGTTATTGCATATTTAATGATGTTAAGATTGATCTGTCATTTAGATGGTGATATTCTATTCCTGCCATTAGAAAGATCTCCTAAGATATTATCTATTGGTTTTATACATTGATTCCCCTTTTCTGAATCAAAGATTCCACTAATGGGTTATTCTTTCCAAAATTGTTAAAGCTTCATTTATGAAGAAAAAGTTGTCTTGTTAACTAAGGCATTTGCCTTGAAATAGAATTCGTACAAGGAAAATTGATAAATTATTAATTACTGTATATACTTGAGAATTATTCATGGCAAGGAGTTTATATCTCAGATATTTTCAGAATTGTCCAATGCTACCTTTTTTTTAGGGGACGAGGATATACTAGATTGTTTTATTGTTCTCAATTAATTAATTTTTCTCAAAGAAGACCATACATGTATACCATTTACTAAGTAATTTACAATGCCTCCTGAAATACAAGATATATTGTTCCCTTATCATCAGACTTGTCCTTGTGACTTAATTTGGCTAGTGAATGGATGAGGGCTTCACTGTCCAAGCAGAGACTTTAAATATAATTGCATGAGTTAGCTGAGTGTCTTGTGTTTCTATAAGAAAAGCATGTCATATAGGGGTTACACATTCATCCTCAGCCCTGAAATGTGAAGACATGTGAAGCAGAGCCTAGCAAACACCACCTGATCTGAGCTGAACTGGATACATTCCTAAAAGCTAATCCACAAACACAGAGGCAGACACATCACCTACTAATCTGGCCTTTCTACGATGGGTACATGGTTATGATGTCAGTCCTTGGAAGTTTGAAGGATGAGAAAGTGATAGCAAAGAAGTGAAACAGGGCAACACCTTTAAAATCCATTATTTTGGCTGTTTTCTGCATTACTAAGAAGTTAATTCTGGTATGGATTCTACCAGATTGACAAATAATAAAATAATACTAGAATTAAAAAAAAATTAATGGACTGGTTGCTGATGTTGGCAATTTAACATCTTTAATTATTTAAAACATTACCATTAACACTTTTTAAGATTTTTTCATCTCTAAAGATATCAGTTAATATGTTAAATATGTTTTAATTTGCTTAACGACTCCCTTTGAAGGGAGCTGCTTATTTTCTTAATTGAAATTTAAATCGATTTAAAGACAATGATTATAGTGAGTGTATAATTGATTTAATTACTGAGCAATTTTGTGTATGGATCATAGTTCTGGTGCCTTAGACCACATATCATAATATTGTCACATCCTTCTATCTAAAAACAATCTCCAGCAAAATTGTGCACAATCTCAATCTGAAGTAGCATTTGTAGTAACTAACATTCTTTGAATCATGTCATATACTTTTTAAATGAGAAATTGATAGAAGTAAAAAGGATACATTTTTAGGAGAATAGTTTTTTGACCATCTAGGAAACGACTGGAAATTACTTTTTAACAATGTGTTGCTTCAAGAAAAGTTGTGTTTAATGAAATGGGTATATAAATCTGGTGAAGCAATTTGGAAACTATTGCTTTTGTTTGCTAAATAAGAAAATCTAATATGAAGAGACAAGACTGAGAGAAGATAACAGAAGAGAACAGGAAATGGGACTGTGAAATTTGTGTGTGTTGAGTGGAAAAGAGGAATGGATAGAGCAAGTCTGGCTCAAAATATGAGGGAAGTTTATCACAAGTAACTGTTATTTATTGATTTAGCAGCATATATTTAATGAAAAGGTATGAATAACAATAATGAGAAATCAGTTTAGTGTAAACAGAATGTCACATGCTATTGCAGAAACAAGAATAAATTTTATATTATTTCTAATGAACTTGCCTCCATATCAACAAAAAAAGTCTCTAAAATAGAATATTATCAAATAAACTAAATATCTAGTTGTCCTCAGAGGTTAAATAATATGAGACTATATACAGTTGAAATTTGTGGAATCTGCCCATCTGAAGTGAAGATGATCTAAGCAGGGAAGAAAGTAAAATATTTTATAACTCTTTCACTGCTGTTTCAATGTTTGTAAGTTGATGGAATGACGTAAGGATAAATATATTTTGTACAAACAGAATTAGTAATAAGAAAACTACTTTTTGCACTGACTGTAAAGATTGAGTCTATTTGCATATATTTTTATCTTCTCTAAGTTTATGAAACTATGACAACTTTTCAGCGTGTGCTTAGTATTTCATGAAAATAAGGTGATGTCCCACACTGTATGTTTAACTTGCTAGAATGTACTTTACTATATCACATGTAAGGATGAAATAGGCCTAGAAACAGTTAAATTATGGATTTTTAAGGTTACATTAAGCATTACAATGTGGTACTAACCTTTTACACAGATGGAATAAAATCTCAGTCTGCCATTTCAGCACCTGCCCTTCAGGGTGTTTATAGATAATATTTTAAGCAGACAGTAAATGCAGAAAGGAAATTTCATACAGCATAACCAGCAAATCTGTGTAAAAATTCAACTCTATAACTAAAATCGCTTTACATACCTATTTAATCTTATTTTGAAGGAAATGCTATTTTTTTCTTCCTATAGCAATAAAATGCTACATTTAAAATCAATCTGTGCATAACTCACTTACATGGATTAAAACTCTTGCTTGTGTGGCATTTTTAGCAGACTGTACAAAATGGAAATGTCACCTTTCCTTTGGATAAAAGTCTTTGGCTTTCGCTAGATTAAAATATATGGAATTTAACATTAGTTTTAAAAGAAAACTTCTCTGTTAACCTAAAAGTTCACCAGTGTGTTAAGTCTGCAAAACTATTACTAAATAACTAAATTGAAAAACTATTACTAAATAACAGAATGTCTAAGGATATATCTCTTGCCAAAGGCAATATTCCATTTCCTTTTTTTT
>JAQQAC010002701.1:8931969-8971968 GCA_029783875.1 Phataginus tricuspis
ATACAGTATCATTTTTAGAACAAGGGAAACATACTATCCAGGATCTGGGACTTAAACCAAATAGCTGACAGGAAATATCAGAGAATGACACATCTTATAACACTGTATTTCTCAAAAATTAAAGGAAAAAAGCTGGTCCAATTGTGACAGGTAAAAACAATGCCTTCATCCTACGGGTAATTATAAATGGATATTCATATTATCAATATCAATGTGAAGGGAGTTGAGAACAATCATTATTTTAAATTGCTTTTATACTTATGCTCTTCATTCAAATATAAACAAAGTATTAGGAGTGGCATATAGTCAATGTAGAATATTATATGTGTACCAAGGATATTATAGCCTTAAATCAGTCTCATTTTTGTCTAAAATAATGACCATAAATTTTAGCCTTTACATTTATACATAATTAGAAAAACAGTAATTTTCTTTTCCAGGCTTTTACATATTTTCAATAATTCTGACCCTAATACTTATAAAACTTCAATAGGACAGCTCTATGGATCATGGGCAAAGACTTCAATGAAGGGATATCATAACTGAATACTCTTCTAATCTGTATTAATAATTCCATTTGCCACTTGAATAATCTAAAAATAAATCCCTTAATTAGAATATACAACACTGACAGAAAAAGGAGAAAAAGACAAAACATATAGTAAATGTGAGTCAAGTTAATAAATTAAAAGTTTTTATTTTATGACAGTGATGATTAAAGCTTATTCCATTATGGATATATTTGTGTACACATATAACATCTATAACACATCATTTTGTAATCTAAATAAAATTTTATATTTATGTCAAAAATCTTAGCAAAACATGCTACAAATTAAATTTTAAAATCTAGGGGAAAAACAAAAGCCAAAAAGAATGTTACACACACACACACACACACACACACACAGAAACACACACACACATATATAAAACCCCTCTTCTTGATTGCTTGCTATACTTTGAATTCTTTCTAAGCAGTGTAATAAGCAAAAATGATAGCATATCACTAAGTTACCAAAACACTGTGATATCTGTATCACTTACCATCTCTCCCTCATTTTTCCCTTGCTTGCTCTGTCATGTTATGCATTGTCCTATAGAAGGGCTCTAGCCAGTGAGAAACTGAGGCCCTCAGTACAACATGGGAGGAACTGCCAGCATTCACTTGAATCATCTTGGAAGAAGATACTATCATAGTTGAGTCCTGATATGATTATAGTCCTGGCTGAAACCTTATTACACTTGGTGAGACTCAGGGCTTTAAGACCCAGATAAGCCCCATCCAGGTTTCTGACTATAGAAAGTGCAAGATAATAAATGTTTATATTAGTAAGACACTAAATTTGGGGATAATTTGTTATGCAGACCTAAATACACTCTCTAACACTTTCAAAAATCTTTTTCCAAAAACTTAAATAAAGCTCTGATAGAAAACATTAAATTATGTATATAAGAAAAATTACATAAAATCAATAGAACAGGTAGAAAATATACTCTTAATAAACATGTAAATATTAATATTTTTATATAATAATCTCTTAAAGCCATAAAAATATAAAATATGGTAATGGTAAAAATACATGAATAAATTGTTCATGCACATGCAACTATAACTCTCCAATAAATACACAAAGGGAGTCATATATTATCAATATAAAGTAACAAATTTTAAACTTTTTAAAGATTTGGTTTTTTAGATGTTTTAATTTCACTGCAAAACTGAAAGGTATAAAGATTTTCCCTAAAATGTTATCTCTACCCCCACACATGCATACCCTCCCCAACGTTCAACAACCCCATCAGAGTGGTACATTTGTTACAGTGGAAGAATCTACATTGACATTTCATAATCACCCAAACTCTATCATTTACATTAGGGTTCCCTCTTGGAGTACACTCCATGGGTTTGGACCAATGAATAATGACAACTATCCACCATTATAGTATCATATAGAGTATTTTCACAGTCCTGAAAATCCTCTGTCCGTGTTCTGCCTATTCATCCCTCTGTTCCTTCACTCCCCTTCCCCCAACCCTTCGAATTCACTGATCTTCTTACTATCTCCATACTTTTCCCTTTCCTAGAAGGTCATGCAGTTACAACCATACCATCTGTAGCCTTTTCTGACTGGCTTCTTTCACTTACAAATGGCGCATGTAAGTTTCCTCCATGTCTTTTCATGACTTGACAGCTCACTTCTTTTTCATGCTGTAAAATACTCCATTTGTCTGGTTGTACATCTAGTTGATCCATTCACCTACTAAAGGACATCTTGGTCTTCTAAGTTTTGTCAATTATGGTGCATATTTTTATGTAGACATAAGTTTTCAGCTCATTTGGATAGATATCAAGGAGTGCAATTTCCGAATCATATGGCAAGAATATTTTTAGTTTTGTAAGAAACTTCCAGCTAGCTTCCAAGGTGACTGTGCCATTTTGCATTCCCACAGACAGTAAATTATATCCTTGCAACCATTTGATGTCAGTGTTCCATAGTTTGGCTGTTCTAATAGATATATACTTGTACTGTAGTTTCAATTTCCATTTTCCTGATGCTATGTGATATGAAGCATTTATTCATATGCTTATTTGACATCTGGATATCTTCTTCAGTGAGGCATCTGTTAAGGACTTTGGCCCATTTGGTAATTTGATTGTTTTCTTGTTCAGTTTTAAGAGTTCTTGTATATTTTGAATAATATGAGATATACCTTACTAAATATTTTCTCCCAGATTGTGGCTTGTTTTCCCTTTTTTTTTGACATTGTCTTTCATAGAGCAAAAGTTTCTTTATGATATGATAAAAAGGATTATTTTCAGACAGTTGATTAGGAAGACTCTGAAATATTAAAGTCTTCCAGGAGGTGCACCTGAAAATGAAAAAGAGTTATGCCAATGATAGAAGTGCAATTAATCAATGACCTCTCCAAAAATGGGTTCCTCTTTTTGGCTGACCTAATAAAAAAATCCAGGACCTTGAGAAAAAGAACATTTTAAAAACTTTAGGCAGTTTCCCTTGGCCAAGTGGAAGCTGTTTAGTCATCATATAGAGAGTTGGCTCAGCAGAGACACTTTGAATATGCTGACATTTGAAAAATGCTTTCATTGCTCTCAAATATTCTTTAGTAGCAACTTAAATTTTATAGTCTTTTCTCTTCTTGGAATTAAGAGAAAAAACACTGTGAAGGTAGTAGTGGTATTACCAACAGAGAAGAGCTGGGTTCACCGGGGCTGGTGATCAGAAAAATATCACTAAAATGTTGTGAATGAGAGACCAGATCCCAAGGGTCCTGCTTGTAAACATATATTATGCAGGAACCTATAGACTTAAAAAATTTCCTGGGACACATTGAAACTCCTTTCAATGGTACGTATGATATTCTCATCTTGGGATGATTAGGGAGTGAGAATGACATTGAAGAGACTGACAAAGGAATGTGCAAATATACAAATAATAGCTACTTCTAAATGGTGAAATTATGTACTCATTTTTATGTGCATTTTTTTCTCCACCATATATGTGATGAGAAGAAACAGTAGAAAGTCAATTCAATTTATTAAAAATCACCAAAATATGATAATTTTAAGTTTATACGTATCATGAAAACAGCACTAGAGATCTCTTATTAGTGGATTAAATTTTCTAAATGCATGTTCACACAACAATGTAAATTAAATTGGAGAGCTTACATGATTTAAATTTGGTTAATTCAGATAAAACTGGATATTTAATTCAAAAATTCATTTTCAGTCTGGGGAGATATAAGCTATTTTGTCCTCTTATAAATAGAGCCCAGAAAGAGTTTTTCTTTCACTGGGAAAGCATATGAGTACCGGTGGTAAAACTAAGGCTGAGACAAGTGATTGACAAGTTCAGCAAGTTCAGCAAGATTCTTTTGCTTTATATTCAAGATGTATTGCATGTAGCATAAATTAATTTTAAACCTTTGAGTTTTTGTCCTTGTCCTTTAAATAAGTAGCAATTGTAATATATATGCTTTGGCTTGCCTGAGTAACTCTGAGCTATGAAAATTAAGTATGAGCTATGAAAGACTCTTTGAATAAGTGCCTCAATTCATGTGTCTGTTTGTCAATTTTGGGATCTTTAAATAATGAAAGAGAGTGAAAGAAATTAGTATTTGAAATAAGATAATTTCATAAACTAAACGAAACATTAGTTATTGGATATTCTGTGCCATTTCTAATTGTTTATTGAAGATTAAGAATAAAATGATAACCAACATTTCCAGGCATACCTTAGAGATATAATTAGTCCAGTTCCAGACCACCACAATACAGTGAATATTGCAATAAAGTGAATTAAATGAGTTTTTTGGTTTCCCAGTGCATACTGAAGTCATATGCTTACTCTATATTTTAGTTTACAAAGTATGCAGTAGCATTATGTCAAAAAAGTAATGTATATATACCTTGATTGAAAATACCTTATTGCAAAAAATTGCTAACCATTATCTAAGCTTTCAGTGAGTCATAATCACTGACCACTTATCATCATAATAAATATAATAATAATAATAATAAATTTTGAAATATTGAGAGTATTAACCAATATGTGACACAGAGACATGAAGTGAGAAAATACAACAGGAAAAATAGCACCGATAGACTTGGCTTAACTCAGGGTTGCCACAAAACTTCAATTTGTAAAAAATGCATTATCTTTAAATCAGAATAAAGTGAAGCAAAATAAAATGAGGTATGTCTATATTAAGAGGAAATGATTTTATCTTAATCATCCTGAAGAAGCTACTAAGACATCTATTATTGCACTAACGGCCTTATACTGAAAGTTTATCTTATTGTCTCTCTTACTATGAGCTTAGTGAACCAAGGTGGTAGGTCATATTTATATTTTTATTGTCAATATATCCATGGCACATATAACATTTTAAATGATTGCTTAAATAGGTTAATTAAGAAGATAAAGAGGGTAAGAAGATTATAGAGATGACAAAGAACTAGGAAAAGGAAAAACATTATTTTTTCACCTTTAAAATACAATGGAAGTTACTGGAGTATTTCACAGCTTTAGTCTAGACTGATCCATCATTTCAGAAATCAGTGCTGAAAGTTAATTTTAATTCTATCTGGTTAGTTTCTATCTACCTAAAGCAAAAGATAATGCTATTTTCAATAAGGAAAAAGAGAAAACAAACTACATCCAAAGGCTGTCTCAGGGCAAGAAATAAACTTAATGTGTTTACATTCATGTATCTTTTTTTTCAGTCCACCTTACCTTTGTTTAAGCCAAACCCCAGAGAATGCATTGTAAATGACTGTATGGGTTTGTTATCTCTGAGTTAATATCAAAGTGGATTCCCAAAGTAAAATTTTCTCTTTTTTTAATAGCTATTTTGAACTGAGAATGAATCACTGTGTAACTAAGACAGAAAATGATCACAGTTGGAAGGAAATGCCTGGGTAAGGACAGGTGCCATAATGTCCTTTTAGAAGTACAGAAAAATCACATTCAATATGGTCAATAAAATGACACTAATTGAAATGAAGTGTTCTCTTCATTTATCCATATCTGTCTATTGTATAATTTCATGTGTTGAATGATCAGCTGATGTCAACAATGAAAAGGATTATTAGCATGTATATAAACTGAGCCAAAGCTAATTATGTTAGAATGTAAAACTCAGATATTTTAATATCAATACTTTGAAAATATAGTACACAATGAAGAAAAATATCCAGATGAAGACAAATCATTAAAGGTACATCTATTTCTGCTCTTTTCCTTAAAGTCAATTTACTTGTTTACTTATTATTTTTTATTGAGGTATAGTTGATATACAATCATATTGGTTTCAAGTATACAACACAGTGGTTCAGCAGTTACGCACATTATTTAATTCTTACCTCAACTAGTGAAGTTAGTATTTGGTAACAAAGGAAGATGTTACAGAATCATTGGCTGTATTCCCCATGCTATACTGCCATATCTGTGATCAACTTATATTAGACTGAAAATTATTTTCTCCCTTTATCCCCCTCACCCACTTCACCCACTCACCTCAACCCCTTCCCCATGGTAACAACCAGTCACTTTTCAGTATCTGTGAGTCTACTGCTATTTTGTTCATTTTGTTTTCTTTTGTTTTTCTGTTCCATAACTAAGTGAAATCATATGGTATTTGTCTTTACGCACCTGGCTTATTTCACTTAACATAATATCCTCAAAGTGCATCAATGTTCTCACAAAAAAGAACATTGATTTTCAGTTCTTATAATGCATATTGAGTTTTTAGCTTAGGCTTTGAACTGTTTCTGTCACATTAAAGGCAATCTCTAACTATTTCCTCTAAAACCATATGGCTCTCATTTCATTCACATTTACACTCATTCCTCACATCATCAGAACATACCTCATCATAATACAAAAATAACAATTACATATTTATTTTACTCCATTTTATATTTTCTTCACAGAATATTTCTGACAATTATTCTAAACATAAGTGTAACCTTTATGAGATCATGATATTTGTCTTATTTGTAGATGTTACTCCATGGAAATAATTATTTGAAGCAGATAAAATAATGTATGTGATTCTGTTATAATAATAAAAATATATGTCACCAGTAAAGAATCTGATGTAATAAAATATTGATAAAAAAGTAGGTCAAGTTAAATGACTGCTTACACAAAACCAAACTGTACTTTGGAGGACAATTATTAAAGATTGATTTGTATTTATTAATTTGGTTTATAATATAGAATAACAGAAAACAATAAAATTACTATGATACATTGAGTTCTATTTTACAAAAAATAAACAGGTCCACTATTATAGAAAAACATTGCTAAAACATCGTAATGTAATTTATCATAAGACGGATGAATACTGGGAAGAGTGTGGGAGCATGCACTTCAAAAGAATGAGGTAAGATTTTTCCTAATGGATTAAACACATTAACTTAATATTCTTGAATAAATTGTCAAGTTCACTTCATGCTGCAAGTCAAATCTTGATTTTTCATGTTACTAGAAGTATACATCAACACATAAAGGCAAAGCCTAATGTGGTAGGAGCTGTGGTTATAACTGATTCACAGACTGGAGGGAAGTCAGTCTGTGATGAGTAATGCAGCAGAGATAACTGACCATGCAAACAGTGAAGATGGTTGGGGAAAACCCTGAGTTCTCAGTCTTCACCATGTAGACATGAAGTTCACTCATTCATATATTGTAGTGCTTACATTTTAATTCATATAAAAATAATTGGATCATATTCTGTGTCAAGCAGACATAATCACTGGTAAAGAAATGGTCTACAGCTTTTGTTTGCATTAAAGTCTAGAGAGTGAAAGAAACAATTAGGTAATTACTCAAATAATTGTTAGGGTCTTTCTGCTATATTAACCACTTATGCCTATAGTAATATATTTCTGAGTGAAATTGAGAGATACATTCATTTTGACAAATAATTTTAAATCTGCTGCCTACAGACATTATTTAAATTTTGAACACACCCAAACCAACTAATATTCAGTATGGGAATTCTAGGTGTAATAATTCTATTAATTAGAGAATAATATGAAAGAAATAAAAATTCAAAGTTATCTCAAGAAAAGAGACTTAATTTTGTAAGGAGAAAAAACTTCATTAAATTGTATGTGTTTTTTTTCAATTTATTTATGGAAGTGATGATAGACACACTGTTTTTATCCTCTTTCTGTTAGATATTGATGTGGGAGTTTGTAAAAAGTTTTTTTTCTGATTGCTTTTCATTTTAGCTTTAAGGACAGTCAGTTTCCCAAAAGAAATCTGAGCTTACCATCTTGTTGCATATATTTAAAAATTATTCTAGATTATTTAATACTTATTAAATTATCAGAATATACAAATTTAATTCAAATACATTTTATAATGCAGAATGCAATTAATTTATTAAAGTAATTAACTACTAGAATACCAGACAGAGTAGTACTGATAGGGCTTAGTTTCTCTTAATCATCTTGTGAATACAGACTTTGTTTATTTTTCCAAAGTTATCAGTTATATCCGTTTTACTTGATTGACTCTATTAGCAAACACATATTCTAAGGTATTTTACCTTAAATAATTATCATTGTTCTTATGCCCCCTCAAGTATCCATAGGCATAGCCATGTACTAGTGTCTAGAGAAGCAGACCTAGAAAAAGAGTGGGGAAACCTGCCCACTTGGTCGATAGAGAACTTCAATCTTTACATCATTGCATGTTTCACACTGTACCTTTTAACACCTCTTCATATAGTCTTAACAATGATCATTTCAAAATATGACATTAAAAATTCATTGTAGATGTGATTTTGTGTGTTATTTACACAGATGTGTACACCAGGCACATATTTATGCTTCATACACTTTTCAGTGTGTATGTTGCATTTCAATAAAGGATTTACTTGAAAATGAGGGAGCAAAAACAATTTAATTATACCAAATAAAATGAATGGAAAAACTAACAATAATCATAAAATCAAATATAAGGAGGATAAATCAAGAGAGGGGAATATGTAAATGTTATTTATATTCATAATAAATAATTAATGGATAATATATAAAGTAATTGCTAATATCAAACTAAAAACAAGAACCCACTTCAAGAGGCAATCAGTTTGAGATCAAAGACTTGCAACTCATGGTCCACAGATTTAGGTAACATCTAACTAGCATCTCGATATTATATGTAAATAAAAACTATTTACATATAAAACAGTTATAAACTAATTAGAAAAACAAGCCTTCTTAAATTTAAATTTATAAGAAAATCACAGAACTAAGAAAATAAATTACAATATGAATTACATTTAAAGAAGAAACAGAACTACAAAGCATATATAATAAAATAATAATATTAAATACACAATATTAGACATATATATCACATTTATATATAGGTGTGGGTAATTGCTAAACTCAGTCTTCCTACCAAAAAAATGTAAAGGTAGATAGAAATAATTTAAGAATGTGTATTACTATTATTCTTTAAAATGCCAAAGGATCAAATTCATAAAGAGACCATACAAGAAGTTATGCTGCAAGTAACTTATCACCAAAAGTTTCAGTGAAAACATACAGAGAATATGAAGAACTAGAAATAAACAACATAGTCATATATTGATTAACTCCTGAAAAAATAGGAAAAATTGAAACACCATAATCTTCATATTGTGATATGGAGTTGTAATAACTTATACTTTATCTTAGCGTAGTTGTCCTGTAAGATGACATAACTCAAAACACTACTACTAAACATTTTTCCTGGGATTTAACTCCAGTTTACATCAAATAATGAAACTTATCTCACTACCACTCCTATCACAAAAACCTTACACCCCACAAAAAAATGCCTCTTAATGTCCCTTGCACTTTCCTAAATAATAATTGCGAATGTCAAACTAAAAACGAGAACCCACTTGAACAGTCAATGAGTTTATCTGAGATCAAAGAATTGCAACTCAGGATATGCAGATTTAGGTAACATCTACCGAGCATCTTGATTATAGGTGGTGGCTCTAGATTTTTATGGAGGAAAAGGCTGGTTAGGTTAGTTACTTTATTTTATTTATAATTTATTTTAGTATCATTAATCTACAATTACATGTGCAATATGACGGTTATTAAACTACCCCCTTCATCAGGTCCCCGTCACCAACCCCATTACAGTCACTGTCCATCAGCGTAGTGAGATGCTATAGAATCACTACTTGTCTTATCTGAGTTGTACAGCCCTCCTCGCGCCCCCGCAACATTACGTCCGCTAATCGTAATGCCCCTTTTTCCCACTTGTCCCTCCCTTCCCGCCCATCCTTCCCAGTTCCTTTCCCTTTGGTAACTATTAGTCCATTCTTGGGTTCTGTGAGTTTGCTACTGTTTTGTTCCTTCAGTTTTATTCTTTGTTCTTATACTCCACATATGAGTGAAATCATTTGATACTTGTCTTTTTCGGCTTGGATTTTTTCACTGAGCATAATACCCTCTAACTCCATCCATGTTGTTGCAAATGGTAGGATTTGTTTCCTTCTTATGGCTGAATAATATTCCATTGTGTATATGTACCACATCTTCTTTATCCATTCATCTACTGATGGACACTTAGGTTGTTTCCATTTCTTGGCTATTGTAAATAGTGCTGCGATAAACATAGGGGTGCCTATGTCTTTTTCAAACTGGGCTGCTGCATTCTTAGGGTAAATTCCTTGGAGTGAGATTCCTGGGTCAAATGGCATTTCTATTTTGAGTTTTTTGAGGAACCTCCATACTGCTTTCCACAATGGTTGAACTAATTTGCATTCCCAGAAGCAACGTAGGAGGGTTCCCTTTTCTCCACATCTCCACCAACATTTGTTGTTGTTTGTGTTTTGGATGTTGGCCATCCTCACTGGTGTGAGGTGATATCCCATTGTGGTTTTAATCTGCATTTCTCTGATGACCAGCGATGTGGAGCATCTTTTCATGTGCCTGTTGGCCATCTGAATTTCTTCTTTAGAGAAGTGTCTATTCATGTCCTCTGCCCATTTCTTAATTGGATTATTTGCTTTTTGTTTGTTAAGGTGTGTGAGTTCTTTATATATTTTGGATGTCAACCCCTTATCTGATGCATCATTTATGAATATATTTTCCCATACTGTAGGATGTCTGTCTGTTCTACTGATGGTGTCCTTTGCTTTACAGAAGCTTTTCAGCTTAATATATAGTCCCACTTGTTCATTTTTGCTTTTGTTTCCCTTGCCCGGGGAGATATGTTCATGAAGAAGTCGTTCATGTTTATGTCCAAGAGATTTTTGCCTATGTTTTTTCTAAGAGTTTTATGGTTTCATGACTTACATTCAGGTCTTTGATCTATTTTGAGTTTTCTTTTGTGTATGGGGTTAGACAGTAGTCCAGTTTCATTCTCTTACATGTAGCTGTCCAGTTTTTACAACACCAGCTGCTGAAGAGGCTGTCATCTCCCCATTGTATATCCAAGGCTCCTTTATCAAGTATTAATTGACTGTAAATGTTTGGGTTAATGTTTGGATTTTCTATTCTGTTCCACTGGTCTGTGGATCTGTTTTTGTGCCAATACCAAATTGTCTTGATTACTGTGGCTTTGTAGTAGAGCTTGAAGTCAGGGAGCATAATCCCCCCTGTTTTATTCCTCCTTCTCAGGATTGCTTTGGTTATTCGGGATCTTTTGTGGTTCCGTATGAATTTTAGAATTATTTGTTCCAGTTCACTGAAGAAAGTTGTTGGTATTTTCATAGGGATTGCATTGAATCTGTAGATTGCTTTAGGTAGTATAGCCATTTTGACAATATTTATTCTTCCTAGCCAAGAGCATGGGATGAATTTCCATTTGTTAGTGTCCTCTTTAATTTCTCTTAGGAGTGTCTTGTAGTTTTCAGGGTATAGGTCTTTCACTTCCGTATTAAGTTTATTCCTAGGTATTTTATTCATTTTGATGCCATTGTGAATGGAATTGTCTTCCTGATTTCTCTTTCTGTTAGTTCATCATTAGTGTATAGGAAAGCAACAGATTTCTGTGTGTTAATTTTGTATCCTGTAACTTTGCTGAATTCAGATATTAGTTCTAGTAGTTTTGGAGTGGAGTCTTTTGGGTTTTTTATGTACAATATCATGTCATCTGCAAATTTGACTTCTTTACCAATCTGGATGCCTTGTATGTCTTTGCTTTGTCTGATTGCCGTGGCAAGGACCTCCAGTACTATGTTGAATAACAGTGGAGAGAGTGGGCATCCCTGTCTTGTTCCCGATCTTAGATGAAATGCTTTCAGCTTCTCGCTGTTAAGTATGATGTTAGCTGTGGGTTTGTCATATATGGCCTTTATGATGTTGAGGTACTTGCCCTCTATACCCATTTTGTTGAGCGTTTTTGTAATGAATGGATGTTGAATTTTTCCAATGCTTTTTCAGCATCTATGGAGATGATCATGTGGTTTTTGTTCTTCTTTTTGTTGATGTGGTGGATGATGTTGATGGATTTTCAAATGTTGTACCATCCTTGCATCACTGAGATGAATCCCACTTGATCATGGTGTATGATCCTCTTGATGTATTTTTGAATTCGGTTTGCTAATATTTTGTTGTGTAGGTAAGTTATTATTTTAAAAGAGTTTAGTATTGCTGACAAGCAAGGCTAGTTTTATACTTGATTGATTAAGACAGGCCAGGTGTTCACCAGCAAGAGTTCACTTTTATGGATGTTTTCAAAAAGGATTTTTCATTCTTGCTGGCTTCTTTGAATGTTGGCAGTTTGCCCCAGTTCAAAGGTTTAGGAAACAGGGTGTACAAGGCAGTTCTGCCGAAATGGCTGCTTCAGCTTTATTTTTTTAAATGTCTCTACTTATGCCTTTTTTCACACTGGGGTTATTTGGACAAAAATCTCCATTTGAGAAGACTACATTTTTATTGGCAAAAAATATAAATAAATGTGGGCTACAGAGTAGAAAGCACTACGTGAAATATTTAACATAAAATCAGTACTCAAATTTTTGTTTGTTTTGTTAAGAAACATGATGAAGTCAGAATTATTTTAAGTAAATCTTGAAAAAATACACATTAGTAGGGCTGAACTCCTATAACAGAGTAATTATGGAAAACAATTCATATCAAATAATACAAAAAATGGTATGTTTGTCATGGTGAATAAATGAGTGGTGGATTATCCATGGAATTAAAGTATAATGACACCTTGATATGTGAGTAGTAGTGAAAGGTTTACCCAACTGCATAATGTTAATATTATATATTTGGGTCCAGCAAAGTCCATACCAAATATCTTTCAAAGGCTATATAGCAAAAGTTATTTCACATTTGCATAAAAATTTGCAATTCAGAAAACAATTGGAAGTGTAATCCATTATTATTTAGCTCTATTTCATTTATAGTTGAAATTTTTTTAGCTCTGCAATATAAAACAGCAAAGGGTTAACATACTGCCTTTCTCATTGGTTATATCTCTCTCCATGTTTGTTCTTAGCACAATAACCACTGAATATTTGTGTAAGGAAATGAGGAAGGGATAGACAGCATCTTAGAATCTTAACAGTTTTTACAAGTCATCTTGAACTTTGTCTTGTAGTTATTTTGAATGATGTCTGTATGACATGGGTTTCCCACCTCTTACATTTTCATTACTAGCTTCTGAATTCTTTAGGACTGAGGTTAACAATATTGTGGAATATTTACTATAAACTGTGGACTATAAGTTCAGCGTTTTAAGGATAAATAGCATGTTTCCTATTAATAAGCAAAGTGCTCCTGGGGTTGTGTTATTCAACATGGATTGCTGTTAAGTGATTATTTTCTGTGATGATGTTTACACTACATTAATGCAAACAAGATTATGTCTGCTATTTAGCATCTGCTTTAAATGATTGACTCACTCATTAAACTTTCCAACAAGTGATACCACCATATCCTGATATCATTTTCCACTGTTTTATTGTTAATCATACCTCTCATCTATTACTTGTATAATCTCTTGTTTTAAAACATACAGTTAAGGCTTTAGTATTCTTTACTGTATTTAAAAGATGTTATTTTATTCAGTATTGTATTTTTGAAAGATTTTTATATCCAATTCTGTAAACCTAATAACTTAATAATGATATTATTCACCCTTTCTAGTTTTTCATTACCAAGAAAAAAAAGATTAAGTATGCATTATATGCCTTCATCCAAAGCATTATCAAAATTTTCAGAATTGACAAAATATAAACCTTTGATATTGCATTCAATATATATATGTCCATTTTGAACCATATACCAACACAAATTTGAGGTGATATTAATGATTAAATTGCATGTAATGCTTGTATCAATAGTTTATAAGTATTAATTTCACATTATTTATAAAATTACTTATTAAATGTTTTAAAGCATACATTAATACTTAGCACTATCTATGAACTTTATGACTATTTAAAGATAGACAGTTTGAATAGTTTCCACTTTTATCCAAAGCTTATTTTTTTATTTCCAAAGGCCACTAATTTTTATTTTTCTGAATTGAAGTATTGTTGATATACAGTCTCATATTGCTTTCAAGTATACAACTGAATGGTTCAACAGTTACACACATTATTAAAACCTCACTCCAACTAGTGCAGTCACTATCTGTCAACATAAGATGTTGCAGAAACATTGGCTGTATTCTCCAGGCTTTACTACCATCCCCATGACCAACTTATATTATGACTGAGAATTTTTGTGCCACTTTATCCCCCTCACCCTCCTCATCCACCCATCCCAACCTCTCCCTGAAGGTAACCACCAGTCACTTCTAAGTGTCTATGAGTCTACTGCTATTTTGTTTATTTATTTTTATATTACACAAATAATGAAATCATGTGATATATGTCTTGCTCCACCTGGCTTATTTCATTGAGCATAATGCCCTGTAGGTCCATTCGTGTTGTCACAAATGGCACAATTTCCTTTTTTGGCTGAGTAATATGCCATTATGTATATGTACCATATTTTATTTATCTATTCATCTATTGGTGGACATTTTGGTTGCTTACAAATCAGGGATTTTGTTTTATTCAGGTAAATTCTTTGAAGTGGAATTTAGGGTCATTTCTATTTTTAGTTTTTTGAGGAATCTGTATACTACTTTCTATAGTTTGTACCAATTTACATTCCCACCAACAGTATACGAGTATAGGACGGTGCCCTTTTCTCCTGATCCTGACCAACACTTATTATTTCTTGTCTTTCAGATAGTTGCCATTCTGACTGGAATGGGGTGATAGCTCCTTGTGGTTTTGATTTGCATTTCACTAATGATTAGTGATGTGGTGCATCTTTTCATGTGCCTCTTAGACATCTCTATTTCTTCCTTTGAGAAATGTTTGTTCAGGTCCTCCACCCATTTAAAAAATTTTTTTTGCTGTTGAGTTGTATGAGTTCTTTATATAGTTTAGATGTTAATCCCTTATCAAATAAATCATTTATGAATATATTATCCCATACTGTAGATTAACTTTTTGTTCTGCTGATGGTGTCCTTTGCTCTACAGAAGTTTTTAGTTTGGCGTAGTGCTTTTTTTTCATTTTGTTTCCCTTGCCAGAGGAGATGTGTCTAGAAAAAAAATTGCTCAGGCTTATGTTCAAGAGATTTTTGCCTGGTTTCTCCTAAGAGTTTTATGGTTTTATGTCTTACATATAGGTATTTAATCCTTTTAAAGTTTACTTTTTTTGTATGGAATTAGGCAGTAACCCAGTTTCATTCTCTTGCACATAGCTTTCCAATTTTCCCAACACAAATTATTGAACAGACTGTCTTTTTCCCGTTGTATATTCATGGCTCCTTTATCATATATTAATTGACCATATTTGCAGGGTTTATATCTGGGCATTCTGTTCCAGGGATCTATGACTCTGTTCTTGTGCCAGTACCATACTGTTTTGATTACTTAGCTTTGAAGTATAGCTTGAAGTCAGGGAATGTAATACCCCAGCATTATTCTTCTTTCTCAGGATGGCTTTGCTATTCATGGTCTTTTGTGGTTCCGTTTGAATTTCAGAACTATTTGTTCATTTAAAAATGCTCTTGGTATTGAGATAGGTATTGCATTGAATCTTAAAATTGCTTTAGGCAGGATGGCTGTTTTGACTATATTAATTCTTCCTATTTATGACCATGGGGTAGATTCCCACTTATTTGTGCCCCTTTTACTTTCTCTCACCAGTCTCATAGTTCTCAGAGTACAGATCTTTCACCTCCTTGGTAAGGTTTATTCCTAAGTATTTGATTCCTTTTTAATGCAATTATAAAATGGAATTATGTTCCTTATTTCTCTTTGCACTAGTTCATTGTTAGTATGCAACAAAACTCTTTATATTAGTTTTGTATCCTACAACTCTGCTGAATCCAGTTATTAGTTCAAATAGTTTTTTGGTGGAATTCTCCCTTTAGTTTATTAATATCTGTTTTATACTTTTAGGTGTTTTATATAGGGTGTCTAGATATTTATAGCTGTTTACTCTCTTGTTAGATTGACCCATTTATTAATATGTAATGCCCTGTTTCAAAGTATATTTTGTCTGATACAAGTACGCTACTCCTGCTTTTTCTCTCTAGTGTTTGCATGAAATATCTTTTTCCATCCCTTCACTTTCAGTCTATGTATGTCTTTCAGTCTTAAATGGGTCCACTGTAAGCAGCATATAGATGGGTCTTGTTTCTTTATCCATTCTGCCACCCTATATCTTTTGATTGGCATTCAGTCCATTTACATTTAAAGTAGTATTGATAGGCATGTACTTATTCCATTTTATTAATTGTTTTCTGTTGTTTTTACAGTTTCTTCCTTTATTAGACCTTCTCTTATTATTTGATGACTTCATTTAGTATTGTAATTGTATTTTATTAATTGTTTTGTGTATCTATCATAGGCTTTAGATTTGTGGTTT
This sequence comes from Phataginus tricuspis, assembly GCA_029783875.1. Classification (NCBI taxonomy): domain Eukaryota; kingdom Metazoa; phylum Chordata; class Mammalia; order Pholidota; family Manidae; genus Phataginus; species Phataginus tricuspis. The sequence goes on from JAQQAC010002701.1 coordinate 8,948,407, forward strand.
CCATTAGGTGCATGGATAGTTTCCTAAATATAAAACAGTCTATATTATGTTGATGGTCACTCTATTTTAAACACAATCTAAAACTATTTCCTTTTTATTCTTCCTCTTCCATAGTTTATATATTAGGTGTCATAATGTACATCCTTTGTGTATCCCTAGACATTATATAGTTGGTTTTACTACTTTTGTTGGGTTTTGTTTCTAACTTTGTTCTTGCTTGGTAAGTAATTTGTCTACAACCTTTACTGTGGCTTTATTTTTACTTGTAAAAACTATTTAGGCTTAAGAATGTTTCCATCTACAGAAATTTCTAACATATCCTATAAGGCTGGTTTTGTGGTGGTAAATTGCTTCAGCTCATTTATCTGGGAAATTTTTAATCTCTCCTTCAATTCTGAATGATAACCCTGATGATTAGAGGATTCATGGTGAAGGTCCTTCTGTTTCAATATATTTAATATTTCATACCACTGCCTTCTGGCCTATAAAGTTTCTGCTGAGAAGTCTGCTGTTTGCCTGATGTCTCCCTTAATAAATGTTTGCCTCTTTTTAGCTGCTTTCAATACCCTCTCTTTATCCTTTATCTTTGTCATATGTTTTGATGTTTTCTTCCTGGGATTCTTTTGTTACGGGTTCTCTTTTTGTTAGTGCTTCCAAGTCGTGGGTGTCTATTTCCTTCAATATACTGAGGAATTTTTCAGCAGTTATTTATTCAAAGAGACTTTCTACTCCTTTGTCTCTCTCTCTCCTCCTTCTGGTCCCCATATTATGTGAATATTGTTTCATTTGGAGTTGTCCACAGGTCTTTTAGCATACTCTTGCTTTAAGAGATTCTTTTTTCTCTATGTTCCTTAGTTTCATGTTTCCCTATTTTCTAATTCCCTTCTCATTAATTGTCTCCTCTACTTTCAGCAATTACTCATTCCCTCCGTTTTATATTTCATTTCAGTTACTGCATTTTTAACCTGTGAATGGCTCTTTTTCAACTATTCTATTTCTTTGTCATGGTCCTCCCTGAGATCACCAATACTTTTTCCACAGATCAGCAAGCATGTTTACCATGGTTACTTGGTAATTTTTATAAATATTGACAACCTACATTTCATTTAGCCCTCTTTCTGGAGTTTTATCCTATACATTTATTTGGGACATATTCCTCTGCCTCCTCATTTTGTCAGGGTTTCTGTGTTTCTTCCTTTGTATTAGACAGATTCACTATGCCTCCTGGTCTAGAGAGTAATGGCTTTATGAAGGAAGGCATCTTGTAGTGTCCAGAAGCCCAAGACTCTGTTCACCAGGGCCTGGTTCTCCTTTGGGGTGAAGCCCCAGTTGCTGCTGGCCTATGGGTGAAGCCACCTTTCTGCCTGTCTGTCAGCAGAGGCCCTTTGTGAGCTGAGCAGAGGTGCTCAGGTGTGAAAGAAAGAGAGACTCCATTTTCAGAAGGGGCCATCTTAAGAAAGAAGCCTCAAACCCGACCTAGTTCTAAGAAAACTTTGTTCCAGTTACTAGAGAAAACACCCATTGTTCCAGTGAGCCTCACCCCAGATAGTTCCCTAGCAATGACCACAGGGAGGACCTCAAGGTCCATACGCTCAAGATCCAGACACACCTGCTCCTTAAAGATAATATACCTTACATGTTACATCAGCTGGCAGCTTAGCACCAGCCAGACTCAACCAATAAAGAATGAACAAGCCACCCTTACTTTAAATCATCCAATAAGCATATGCCAAGTTAGAGTTCCCCTCTTCCTGCACCTTGTAATGCATAAAAACCTTGCCTACCCAGGGCTTGGGGCTCTCACTTTAGAACTGCTGCATCAGTGACGAGTGTGAGCCCTAGCTCGAGCTTGAAATAAACGACCCTTGTGTGTTTGCATCGGAATCGGCTCCTTGGTGGTATTTCGGCGTCTCGCGACTTGGGCACAACATTTGGGGGCTCGTCCGGGATCCCCAAGACCTCCAGGACTTCCGACCCAAAGGATCTGAAACGGCCGGTAAGAACCTTGTGTTTATGTGTCTACCTCGTTAATTTTGTTCTGTTTGTGAGGTCTGTATGCAGTCTAATTCAGCTTTCTTTCTTTCTTGTTGTTTCATACTTTCACTTTCTTAGAAGGGCCCAATCTTAATCTGAACGTCGGTATAAGACCTGAGTGGACACACTGGAGGGTCACTGACTGACGGTCCTGGAAGACATTACAGGCCCGTCTGAAGGGGGTTCGAATTCCCCATCTGAAGGGGTCCCTGAGTTGGTCCAGGGCCCATCTGGAGGGGGTTCGAGTCCCCCATTTGAACGGGTCCTGGAGTTGGTCCAGGGCCTGTCTGGAGGGGGTTCAAGTCCCCAATCTGAAGGGGCCCCAGAGTTGGTCTGGGGCCCATCTGGAGGGGGTTCGAGTCCCCCATTTGAAGGGGTCCCAGAGTTGGTCCCAGGCCCACCTGAGGGATTCGAGGCCCCATCTGAAAGGGTCCCAGAGTTGGTTCGGGGCCCATCTGAGGGGGACAGAGTGCCCCTAATCTGTTTGGAACCTTTGAAGGAAAGAGGTGGGTTGCTTTCAATTTTGTTTTCGAACACCCACAGACATTTTTTGTTCTGATTTTTGCTTGTCTGTAATACGTGGTTGGCTGTCGATAGCTTTTTATTTTGAGAAAATGGGTCAGACTTCTCCTCCATTGTCCCTGATGACGGACCATTTTAAAGAAGTCAAAGAACGAGTAAACATCTTTAGCTTAGTAATTAAGAAGGGTAAACTAATCACTTTTTGTAGCTCTGAATGGCCGACTTTCAGTGTAGGATGGCCTGCGGAGGGGACCTTCGATCTGGATGCCATCCTGAATGTCCGGCAGATCATCCTCCCAGTAGCCAAGGGCAATAACCTGGCCAACAACACTGCCCGAAAAGTAGTGATGGAAGCAACGATTACTCTGCCAGCGCACCTGCCTGACCCTGGAGATCCCAGACTACCAGAATGACCAGAATACACCGAAGACGATGTCAGATGGACCCACCAGATACCAATGTCCCATTGCCCCAAAGGATGGTGGCTGATGGCTGGTAGTAAAGTCATACTCCCGGAAAAACTGGGAGATCAGGTTCTTTTCAAGATACACTGAGCTACTCACATGGGAACCAGGAAAATGCAGGACTTGGTAAGATATTCAGGAATAATGTTTAAAAACGCCCACATCAGAATTGAACAAATAGTAGCTAACTGCAAAGTTTGCCAGTTGACTAATGCAACTAAGACTGACAAAAACCCTGGCAACCGACTGAGAGATCGACCTGGAGCCTACTGGGAAGTCGATTTCACTGAGGTAAACCTGGTAAATATGGATAACTTGCTAGTGTTTGTAGATACCTTTTCAGGATGGACAGAAGGCTTCCCCACCAAACATGAAACCGCACAGGTGGTGGCAAAGAAAATACACGAAGACATCCTGCCCAGGTATGGCTTCCCAGTCTTATTAAGATCTGATAACAGACCAGCCTTCATCTCCAAGGTAAGCCAGGGTTTAGCTGCCATTTTAGGGGCTGATTGGAAATTACACTGTGCATATAGACCCCAAAGCTCGGGTCAAGTAGAAAGGATGAACAGAACTCTAAAAGAGACCTTGACCAAATTAACCCAAGAGATTGGCGGGGACTCGGTAGCTTTCCTTCCCTTTGCCCTCTTTAGAGTACGCAACTCACCCTATAAATTGGGTCTTACCCCCTTTGAAATCATGTTTGGAATCCCCCCTCCTATTATACCTAACCTTCAGTCTGAACTGTTAACTGAATTTGAAGATTCTAATTTACCAAATTCCTTGAAGGCGTTACAAGCAGCCTACCGGAGTATCTGGCCTAAGCTAAAAACCCTCTACAAGTCTGGACTTCCGCCTGTCCCCCATCATTTCCAGCCAGGAGATTGGGTCTATGTAAAGGGACACTGGCAAGAAAACCTTCAACTTTGCTGGAAGGGTCCATGCATCGTAGTACTAACAACACCCACCACTCTCAAAGTTGACGGAATCACAACTTGGATCCATTACACCCACGTGAAACCAGCAGATCCCTTCACACTCACAGAAGACTTCTTGCCACAATGGAAAGTTCAGACTCCAGACGCCAAGAACCCCCTCAAGCTCAAGTTCAAGCAATCCTGATACTGACTCTCGTGACTGTATGTACCGCCTCCAACCCTCATCCCCATGCTCCCTTTTAATTGAACCTGGTGGATTGCCAACCCAGAAACTGGGTACCACCTAGCCCTTGCAAGAACTCAAGGGCCCCTAAGGGGATGGTTCCCGGATCTAAAATTCGATCTTTGTAAATTAGGGGCAGATTCCGGATTCATGGCTATGACAGAACGGGACTCTTACCCCAATTGTAGATGGAAAAATTTTATGCATGTCCTGGAGGTCAAAGGACCTCGCATTGTGGTGGACCCGAACAGTACTTCTGTGCCTCATGGGGGTGTGAAACCAATGCCAAGGGATGGAATACTAAAGAAGGACATCTCATCACCCTAACAAGAGAATGGTGGGATGCTCATAAACAGAACCCCACCAGAAACTTGATCCTAAAATTCAGTGAGAAAGGAAGAAAAGCTACAGGATTGGATACAGGAAAAACATGGGGGTTACACCTGTATGCAGTTAGCCAATATAATGAAGGTATCCTTTTTACCTTGCAGTTAACCAACAGCCCCCTTAGGTCCCCTGCAGCTACTGGGCCTAACCTAGTATTAACCCCAACAAAAGTTAAACCACCATTGCCCCAAGTCACACCGGGCAAACCTAGCCTGATGCTAGGTTTCTTTGAAACTGTTACCCCATCACAGGGAATTCCAAATCCTAGTTAAGACCCACTTTGGGACTTGATAGAAAACACATTCAAAGTCCTCAACACCTCGCGGCCAGATCTAACTCAATCCTGCTGGCTATGCTATGATATTAAACCCCCTTATTATGAAGGTATTGCTATGCTGGGAAACATCAACACCAGTAACCAATTAGAACAGTGCCGTTGGCAGCAGAAAGGAACTGCTAAATTGACTCTGCAGACAGTTGTCAGACAGGGTTTATGCCTAGGCCATGTGCCGGATAGCTATCGGCATTTATGCAACTTGACCTTGCAGGCCAGCCACTCCGGGTACTACCTACCTCCTGAGAATGGCTGGTGGGCATGTTCCATGGGACTAACTCCCTGTGCACATGGACAAGTCCTAACTCAAACTCAAGACTTCTGTGTGTTAGTTCAGCTGATACCAAAACTGATCTATTACCAGGAAGAAGAATTATACCAAAGGTTAAGAAACTCTCCCATACGATCCAAACATTATGGTGACCTGACAGTGGCCATTGACGTAGACATAGAGAGATTAGAAACCTCCATCTCTCATCTACAGGAATCACTGACCTCATCAGCTGAGGTCAGAACAAGAGAGGTTTAGACTTAATCTTTTTACAACAGGGAGGCCTATGTGCAGCTTTAGGTGAAGAATGTTGTTCTTATATAGATCATTCTGGAGTGATTAAAGAATCTATGGCTAAAGTTAGAGAAGGGCTAGCCAAAAGAAATTTCAACGATGGTTTGAATCCTGGTTCAATAGCTCCCCCTGGCTAACTACCCTAAACTCTATCTTGCTTGGTCCCCTAACAGTTTTATTATTCTTGCTTACATTCGGACCCTGCATTCTTAATAAGTTGGTTACCTTCATCAAAGAGCGAGTAAACACAGTACAGCTTATGGTGCTATGTACGCAGTACCAACAGCTGAAACTTGAAACTTTGGGCCCATGATTGGACCCAATGTACAAGAGAAAAGGGGGGAATGTGAGAGCAAGAGAGACTCCATTTTGAAAAGGGGGCTTCTTAGGAGACTCCATTTTCAGAAGGGGCCATCTTAAGAAAGAAGCCTCAACCCCGACCTAGTTCTAAGAAAACTTTGTTCCAGTTACTGGAAAAATCACCCATTGTTCCAGTGAGCCTCACCCCAGATAGTTCCCTAGCAACGACCACAGGGAGGGCCTCAAGTTCCAGACGCTCAAGGTCCAGATGCTCAAGATCCAGACACACCTGCTCCTTAAAGATAACATACCTTACATGTTACATCAGCCGGCAGCTTAGCGCCAGCCAGACTCAACCAATAAAGAATGTACAAGACACCCTTACTTTAAATCATCCAATCAGTATATGCCAAGTTAGAATTCCCCTCTTCCTGCACCTTGTAATGTGTAAAAACCTTGCCTATCCAGGGCTCAGGGCTCTCACTTTAGAACCGCTGCATTGGTGACGAGTGTGAGCCCGAGCTCGAGCTTGAAATAAATGACCCTTGTGTGTTTGCATTGGAATCAGCTCCTTGGTGGTCTTTTGGGGTCTTGAGACTTTGGCACAACACAGGATTGTTGTAGACAGGATCACCCTCTGCCTGCCCTGAATGATGTTAGTGCTGCTGGGCTAGCAGGGTGGGCATGGTGGGTGGGTAGGGTGATGGCATGTCTCTGGGCCTCCAGAAAGGAGAAAGGAGTGCTCAGAGCTGGGTCCCTCTGGCACCTCACCAGGTGGGCTGTGAGGGCTGAGAAAGCAGAGAAAGCCTCTCTCTCCTTGTCATCCAGCAATGTCTGACCACTACAGGGCTGAGCAGGCCAGGTGGGCAGGTAGTAAGCTTGACAGATAAGTGCCTTAGGACTAAGCCCCAAGTGAGGGAGATGGAGCATTTGAGACTCCCACGGTGCCTGACCAGTGTGGCTGACGGAGGATTGGGGAAGTGTCCACCTGCCCTTTCTCCAGTTCTGGCACCATTCCTGCTGCTGGTAAATCTTTCAAGTGGCTGCCTCTGATTTGGTTCTCAGTAGGACTGCTAGGGCAGTGCCTGTCCTCTACAAGCTGCAGAAGTGTCTTACTGCCAGAGTGCTCCAAGTCTCCCTGGTGTCTAGCCTTGATTATCACCAGAACCCAGTGCAATTTGGACTCATGTTCCCAGAGCAGATCTCCAGGGCTAGGTTTGCAGAGTTCCTGAACCCTTATCCCCTCCCCACTCCATTCCCTTCCCTCCCACTTGTGGGCTGGGATTGGGGAAGGGCTTGGCTCCTGAGGGATCATGGCTGTGCCAGTTTGTCCTTCTCTGTGTGGTCTTCTCTTCCTCACCAGGTGTAGGCGCTCTGTTCTGCAGTGCTCAGGGTGAGTTGTATTTGTTGGAGTTGCTTCCTTGGTGTGTATGTGGAAGAGGAGTTTTCTGCCTTGTCTTCCTACTCTGCCATCTCTTTCCCCTCTCTGACTTTTCTTTTCTTTACTAATAGTGTTTTAAATAAATTTTCCTGAATTTCCCAGAATTGATATATTTTATTCATTATTTACTTTAAAAAATAAACTCAACGCACTCTAGCTTTTTAGAGCTATTTTCCTTGGTAAAATTTTTCCAAGAAACTCAGAAATGACACTGCCACCAGATCTCCATCTCCTCAATCACATTTTATCCACATTTTCTTAATCTGAGACATTCAGGCCCCAAGAGGAAATGAAATCTGCCCAACATAGCAGTGTATTCAGGGCTGCATGCCGACTCCCTGTAACAACACTGACCCACTTGCCTGGAATCTGATCAAACCAAGATCTGTAGTAACTTCTTTGAGATTGGGGTTTGACACAGTGTTCACCTCATGAGAAATGTCCCTGCTGCCCAGCTTGCTTGCAGCCTTATGTGGAGAAGGTATTTGGGTGTATGTAAGTCAAGTGATCAAAGCCAGGCACCAAAGAGCCCAGCTGGAAGGCTGAAATGGTCTGTCAGCCTACTCGTTGAAAGCTATCCTTTCTCCACACAAACACCATATTTAATAGAACTTTTTATGGAGATGAAATGTTTAATATCTTTGATGTCCTATATAGTCCAAAATAGTTACCTATGTCTTTCGAACACTTAAAATATGGCAAGTTAAAGTAGTATTAATTTAATTTTATTTAATAACCATATTGTATACAGCAGCTCCATGATTATTGGCATGTACCAAGTGACATGATATATTGAATTTTATGAGCAATTTGTAAATACTTTTTAAAACAAAATGAAAAAGCATTTATTTTTTATTATTTCATTTTAACAGTTCTACCCAGACATATTAAGGATGGATATCTGTGGATGATGGGAATTATGTTGATTTTCCTTTTTGCATGTAAATTCAGAAATATATGAATGTTATTTACATATATTATGAACAAGTTTAGTCAGGGAATAATTATCAGTTTCTTTTAATGGAATGTAAGATATGAGAATATTTTGAAAGATAAACTGTCAAGACTTGCTGACCAAATCGATATACAATTTAAATGAGTATAATTTAAATTATAATTCCAAAACTTTAATATACTACATTTGTTAATGGTAGAAAGCTCACATCTATATACCATGAGCTGGCAGAATAATAACTATTAAATGGATTTTTGAATTTAGTGACTCATCCATGAAAAGAGACTATTTTCATTCCAGATTGATATACCACAACCATGGTGCATCAATGAATTTTAAAGAATAATTCTTAATATATAATGAGTCACCCCTATTTGTTAGTCACTGGTCCAAATTTTTTATAAGTTTTTTTTCTAAGGCAGTCATGTTATTATTCTCTTTCTTTTATACACAGGAAACTGAAGAAGTTAATAAACTTGCCTCATAAAGACAGTGTTGTAAATGAATGATGACACTGGGATTTAAATTCAAGAAGTCTCTAGCCAGCTTTAAGAGCCCATACTTCTAACCTCTGCGATATACAACCTCACATATGTGGGTTATATATTATGTAACTGAACACATGAAGTCTTTTTATATGAACTGAAAAGTATGTTAAATGAGAATAAGAAAGTCTTAACATACTAGGTGTTAAAATTGCAAGGCCATATATTGATCTGATGCATCTCAGCATGTTGATAAACCCATGGAGAGAAATTGCTATATTTATAGGATTAATTAGGATTAGTGTAGCAGTTAAGAAAAATGAGATAGCATACTCAAATGTTTGCATAAGCAGATGAAATTAAATGCAAAAATAATCAGTAGAAACAATATTTTTGCATTGAGTACATCAAGGACATGTGCTAAGCTTCACCATAAAGACAAAACAAAGAAACAAACAAAACCAAAGGTATTCCCATAATGTAAGCATCAAAAAGGCACTTATTTACAAGTAAAATTCACCAAAAACCAAAACAAATAAAATCCAAGGGGTTTCAATACTGTAAACATCAAGGTATTTATTTAATTTATTATAAATTTCCATTCCTTCCTTTCCAGGATCAACTAGAACTAGAGACATCAATATTTATAGGATTTTCTTTTCTATGTGAAAATAAAAAATAAAATATTCAGATTTTTGTGCAGTACATTACTAAATTTTATGGATGAAATTTTTCCAGAAATCATACAAATTAAACATTTTTTTTAGTTCTATAACAATAAAAAAGGTAATATATATTCAGTATTTATTTCTATGTAGTTTAGCTTTTAAATGATTAAGCAAAGTAAACATGGAAGAAATCTGAGGATTTCTCATTGATATTAGAGTATGTGAATTTTCTAAAGTCTGTTGTAAAACTCAACATAGCTATAAAAATCCTTGTTAAAAAAGGCCAGCATCTGATACAGCATGATGTTGGTGTCAGTTTTGTCTTTTCTTATTCTTGTGATTTTCTTGTTTCTTTTTATGACAGATGAGTTTTTTTTTTAATTGTGTCTTAGACATCTGCTCTGTTTTGTTAAACACACTGAGATCTATTTAAACATTTTATATTAGCAAGCAGTCATTCTGTGTAGATATATCATGATAGTCTTGGGCTATGGTTGCAATGGCAATTTAATTTACAGAACCTTTATTTTTGTCTGCTTACCTTATCTTTTACCCTTGGGGTTCTCACTGGTCCTTGCTGATGCTTCCTGAAGGGACCGAAGAGGTTTCCTCTGGCTGGATCATAGGGTGTCCTTAGATGGGGCTTGGTGGTGGCGGGTCACCCTCCAGGTGACCCCCACACCAACCAGTGCTGATGGTATATATCTTGAGAACAAGAGGAGAATGTCAGAATGGCAGGGATAAAGAGGTTTCCTAGACAAGGTGGCTTGCTGTCGCTGGTTCTCTCTTATCTTCTCTGTCCATCTGCCTTTACATCTCTCTGTAGAAAAAGGGGTTCTCAGACACAGAAGGGAAGGGGAATTAATTTGTGGGACTACAAATTAATTCCTCTTGTTACGGTGTCAGGCCAGTTAGCCTCACCTAATGTCAGAGTAGATCCTGGAATGGAATGAAAGGAAATAATGACCTCTGTTATCTAAGGCTGAATGATTTTCCTATTTGGAGAATGGAAGGAGTCCAAGAAGTTCTGCTATGGCACTTTTCCTCTGATCCTAGTATCACAAACCAGCTTCCCTTCTCTTATTTAACTTTTCAGGTTTCTCCTTTAGTTGCCTATTGCATTTCTAGGGTTAAGTTTTGCTTAATGGGGAGGTATAGGGAAAAACCAATCTACACAGTCTTGGACAGACTAGAAGGCATTGGTAATATAAATCAGAATTTTACATGACCTTGAGATGGGTAAACATTTCTTTAATAAAACTCAACAAGGTTCCAACCTTGATTTGACTGATTAACTGAACTTAATTAAAATGAAGATTTCTGTTGTTCAAAAACACCAGGTAGAGGGTATACAAGGAAAATAACTGAATGAGAAAAAATGTTTATGATATTTGATATAAAGTATATTTCTCATGTATAATTTGCACACAGAATATATAATACACTTTGCAAATGAATGAGGAAAAATAAAAGAAAAAAGCAATTGGGAAAAACTGGCAAAAAAACCCAAATATTTTGCAAAAGAAGATAACCAAATAGATAAAAAAAGAATAAGAACAGTTGCTCTACATGATCAGATATCATGAATATGCAGATTAAAGACACAATGAGATCACTAGAAAATGAGGAATAGAGAAAATTAAAGAAATGAAAATTCCCAGTCTCACTGAAAATGGATGAACTTTAATCATTTCATTGAGAATGAATAATGGTAAAATCCCTTTGGAATTTTTGGTTGTATTGAAACACTTTCTCAATATCAGTAAAACAACACACACTTCTACTCTGCAACCCAGCAATTCTATCCCTAGGTATATATATATATATATACTGGCCAAGTTCTATGTATGTGCAAAGAAAATTAATAACAAAAAACAAAGAAAGCAACTAAATATTCACAATTCAAAAGCTAGAACTAACTCAAGTGTTTATGAGCAGTAGAAAGGATAAATTAATTGTAGTATATTAAAATAATGGAATGTTTTACAATTAAAAAAATATATTGATATATGCAATTATACAGATGAATTTCACAGACATACAAGTGATCAAAGGAAGCCATATACAAAAGAATATGTGAATAAATTTAGGTGAAAGACAAAATAAATATATATATGCTGATAAAAGACAGAATAGTATTTGATTCTGTTTGATGTGGGTATTGGTTGTAGAGTAGATCCATGGGATCTTTGGGTGCCCTAGAAATATTCAGTATTCTGTATCTTAATCTGGCAGTCTTTACCCAGATTATACAAATATTAGTTTAAACTAATTAAATAATCTGAATTAATTAAAATAGTAAAGTTAATTTCTTTTTAATCAATTCAAATTAGATTAAAATTCACTGATCAAAAAATTAGTAGAAGTAACATTTATTTTTATAGTCATAATTAATAACCAAACTTTTATTTTTTGGTAAATAAGAGGTAATCTCAAATGTATACTTAACAGAAATTATTATAAGCAAAGTACAGGAAAAAACATTTTTGAAAATCTTACCAAGTAGGATTGCCAACAGTTTTAAAAAATAATTATGTGACTTTACATGCACTTGTAATAATTATTAAAATTCAACTTGCCCATTGTTAATATTTCCTGAACCTTCAAATAAAGAAATTCCAGTCATATGAATTTAATTAAATAAATACCATTAGGGCTCAGTTGTTGTTTAACTGCAGAACACTTTATTTCCTTTTAGTTTTCTATGCTTTGCTGCTCTTGCTTTTCTGTCAGTCATAAAATGTTTTCCAAACCCTCCTTCCCATTAATACATGAAAGACTTTATGGTAATTAATATTTTTCTTTGACAGGCAAGCTCAATGATGCATTTCCAATATATTGATTACTGCCATGATGAAGTCTGCAATGAAGGTTGAATACAATTATTCTCCATTGGACACATCAAATCCACTGAGAAATATAACATCAATCTGGTCATTTACATTTTTGATGACAAAAATATATATCAATTAAACCTGGGAAGTTTTTACATTATTGAACCATATTCTAGACATTAAAAATCTGTTATATCTTGCTACATTTATATGGTATAAAAGGCTACATGAGTTTATACAATCACATTATTTGTCTTTGAGTTTTGTCTTTTCTCCTTCCATAAAAATAAAATTCTTCTATACATTTGCATAAACATTTATTACTGTTGCAATTTGGTAGCTCAATTATTCTTAAATATTTGGTCAAGATGGAATATATTTAGGATGAGGCTGGTATAATATATGGATGAGGCTGGTATTGCTTTCTTTTAGTTGCACTAAAGACATTGGGTAATCTATTCTATCACTGGTTTGAAATGACCATGTATTACTGAGTCTGGTTTGAATTTCTTTCTACTTTGATTTGTCATTCTATTTCTGCAAATGTACAGCATACTGGACATTATGTGTAAATATGTCGTAAGAAACTGTCACTCTGTCACATTGAAGTATTTGTCCAATCTTTTCATTGTCTAGAAGAATTGTGGCCATATTTTCCTTAACTTCAAAGACCTCATAATAGTTTTAATTAAAGTCTTTTTGAATTTATAGGTTAATTTAGAGAGATGAAATCTTTACAACATTGAATTTTCCAACCCTAAACAATATTGCTTTCCCTCTTTTTAAGTATAAATCCTGAAATAGGATTTTATAATTGTTCAAGCATAGATCCTGAATATTAAGTTATTTTATATTTATTTCTAGGTTATTCTCTTTTATTTCTTTCAGAATCTTATTTCCTGACATTTTTCTGTTAAGGACTTGTAAATAGAAAACTTTGGAATGTAGTTAAATCTAGTATGGATTTGTGGGTGAAATCATTGAATCTTGAAAGCTGATTGTAACTTTCTTTCACCTGCCCACTGACAATAATGTTAACAACTTCCCACACTTAGCACTCTTTCTGTCTAAGCCCTAAAATCCTTTGCAAATGGAATTATGACTTTAAATACTTAGCTTAAATAATGGGCTATGGATGCTCTCTTTTCAATCACTATCTTAATGAGACTGAATAACACTAATTTTAGTCATTGCTATGTTTTGTTTGTTTTCTGTTTTATTAGATCTGAGCTATTTCCAGACATTTTTGAAAAAGGAGAAGATAATCTATGAGCTCACAGCAATAAAGGAAAATTACATTGAAAATTAATTTATGGTATATGGACACCCGAATGATTCTGTAAGGTCCTCACAGAATCATTCGGGTGTCCAAATACCAAGATAGTTACTTCACTAACTTCAATGACACTTGCAAAAATCTCATTAAAATGATTAGTCTGTTGCAATCATGTTGCAAAAATCCACTGACACTTATACTCACGTTAGAACAAAACCCAGCATACACACACAAAACAGTTCCTAGGTATCCATTTGCAATATGCAGGCTTGCAATATGCAGACACATTGCTGGTGTGGTAGGCTGAAAAATGGCCCCTTTCCCCCCTGACCCAGACCTACGGATATTACCTTATATGGCAAATCACCTGACCCATGGATATTACCTATATGGCAAAGGGACTTTTTATGTGCAATTGTAATTCCTTAGATATAAAATCTGAAGTACCCTAGATTATCAGGGTGGGCTGATGTAACAATGGCCATCTTTATATGAGAGGCACCAGAGTCAGAGTGTGAGGAGAAACTGATGGGCGAATGGAAGGGGTCTAGAGTGGTGCACTCTAAAGCCGGGTGAAGAGAACACAAGACAAGGAATCCACGTGGACTCTAGAAGGTGGACAAGGCAAGGAAATGCACTTTCCCTCTAGAGCTCCAGAAGGAGCCACTATACTAACACTTTCACTTTGGCCTAGTGTGGGTAAAATCGCAATATTTCCAGAATATCTCACGTGGCTTTAGTTCATCTCCATATCAGTAGGTGTTTCCAAGGGGTGGAAGAAATAGTCAATCTCCATATCAAGAGTTAAGTACATGGGCGAGCGAGGGCTTATCTGACTGGAGAGGTTGAATGGAGCTCTCTTCTGGCTGGCTCGAGAGAGATGGGACAGCTGCTTGTAAGAAATAAATGGGTTTCTTAAACTTTATTTCTCCCTTTGGCTGATTTCAGTTTCAAAGGTATTTTACCCCGGGATTTTCCCCCTGGACTTACACCCAGTAAAACTGATTCAGCCTTCTGGGCTCTGAAACTGTAAAAGAATAAGTTTTGATTTTTAAGTCACAAGATTTGTGGCCTATTTATTAACAGCAGCAGTAGGAAACTGACATTGCTTTATAAAATGAATGTAGTCTGTGATCAAGTAAAGATGGCATAAACCTCATTGAAGTCAAGTTTTGGGTTCCAGAAGTTACAAAAACACAGCCGTAATCACTGGTATTTAGTGTTAGTAACTATCCTACATTTTTTTCTTTTACTTTGACCACTAAACTTTCTCTTTTTTAGATGCATAGAACAATACGATTACATAATACATTTTTTTCCTATAGAATTTTATGTTAGGATAGTTATTAATTAAAATTTATTTAAAAATGGATATCATGAAAATATTTTATATTTATTTTAGCAACACTCCTGCTTTTCTTTTAACATTTATGTTTACAATCCTACTGGAATTGTTTTTGGTATGTGGTTTGAATTAAAGGTCGGGAATCCAATTTTTAAACACTGCTACCCGTTTGACTCAGTAACATTTATTGAAAAAAATCAATATCTTCCTATTGCATAAGTGTTATATTTTATCATAATACAATCAATGTCAAGTATCCACTTTCCAGTTTAGAAGGAGTATTATCATTAATTTGGAATATCTTTAGATCTGTCCCCAGTTCCAAACTTTTCCTCCTTCTGCCTTGTGTAAATAACTCCTATGCTGAATTTTATGTTTATCATTTTCTGTATTTTCATTAGAGCTTATTATGTGTGTTTATTTCCTTAAGCATTATCATGCTTTTTAGGATATCTAATATCACAAATGTTGGGAACAGAACTTTATGAATAATTAAATACAATTTTAATTAGAAGTTATATAAAACATATATATTTAAACATTTCCTTGGATAAATGATAGTTCAATGATAATAAAATGAAAATGTTATTCCCCTATCCTTATAGAGCTTTAACTATCTTCAGATGTTTACCTTAATTTTTTAAGATCAATTAGTGACTAAAAATAACTAATGATTAAACAGGATGGTATAAATGTCACAAGAGGAAAATTACATTTAAATCAATAATAAGTAAATTCTTTCTTTGTGGTATATTGTACAAATAGCCATGAATTCTCCCCCTTTGTTTGCTGGTACTTTCTCAGTATGATACTGAAGCATCTGATAGAATCTGGTGAATGTGCACTTGACCATGTGATTTGCTTTGACCAATGAGATAATAATTAATATTGTAGAAGCAATGGCTTGAAAAATTCTTCTTTACTTGGGCTAGCTCTCTCTTGCTGCTTTTGTATCAAATGCTATATCAAGAAAATTATTCAGAACTTCCAAGGTAAACCCAGCTCAATCTACTGACCCAAAGACTCCTGAGATAAAGAAGTAACTATTTTTAAATAACTAAATTAAACTTTCAGTCATAGTGGTGGTTTTAATTAATGTTCAATAGCAAGCTAATAATTTTCCTTGAAATGGAAATTCTGTAGCCCAAAGTCCTGTATACATTCCTAGGTTGAGCTCATAAGGCTTTGCCATGAGCCCTTGTCTATACCCTACATGGAGCTATTATAACACAATGAATTTGTCCATACAGGATTATAGCTTCTACTGTACACTGAGTGGGCTTGAGTAATCTAATTAGTTCCATTTAGCATGTCCAACTAATATTTCTTGAAGAGTGGAATTACATGCCTCTGTTACAATAGTCAGTAAGAGAAATGTTTGCCAGGCAGATACAATATTAATTCCCATAGCATGATCATTTCACATAAAGCCTATTCAAACACTGGTTTTCCTCTAAACTTTCACTGTAATCCCATCAACCCTTATATTTACAGCTGTATCTTCCATTTTTTACTTTACTAATAGGTTTTGTTTTAAAACAGTAGGTGGGGGAAGTATCCCACAGTATAACATAATATCCCATAGAACATTCAAGTAAAGGACACAACTTCTTTACATAAAGCTTGTTATATATGGTAATTTTTAAAAATTGTAACATGATCACTAGGCCTGTTTGTTGTTTAAATTAATTATTGTTATTGTAATAAGCTCCTAGAGAGGTGGGGCTACAAATTCACTTACTGCAACCTGTGACTACCAATTATCTGCTAGAAGAAATAATCCTTTAAATAAATGGTTTTTTAACTTAAAAAAAAAAGTTCTTCAAGTTTTCATTGTATTCTATCAAAACTCATATTTCTATATTCTCTCAGGATTGCAGTCCTCTTTAGGGCTCCATCAATGGGTTTTGGCACAACAGACAGTGGAGCTCTGGTATAAAGGAGTCCAGTGAATTTTTCTTCATCCCCTCACCTCAGGGCCTTGTGCAAAAGGTTTTGGGTTTTCAGCAGATTCTAAATCTCTCCACATTTCTGTTACTAACTCTAATCTTACTGCCTCCCTTTTATAAAGAGGCTTGTGATAACATTAGGCTTTCCAGAATAATGTAAAATAATCTCCCATGTCTAGGTTATTAACTTATTCACCTCTACAAAGTCCCTTTGCCATGTAAGTAAACATAGTCACAGGTTTTTTTCTGCCTATCATGCCATCTCATCACCAGAAAATCATGGAATATTCTAGCAACTTTGATTATAAAATAATGATATGCCATTAATATTAAATTGTAAAAGAACACTGTATCATATACATTAGTCAATTATGACAGCATTTTTGGCTAATGCTTAATCTTACATATAGAAAACTAAACGTCAATGAGGAGTAATTTAAATTAAAATATGTGGCACCCATCTAACTTTGCTTTTGTTGCTTATGCCTTTGGTGTCATAGCCAAGAAATCATTGTCAAGCTCAATGTTATGGAGTTTTCCCCCAATTTCTTCTAGGAGTTTTATGGCTTCTGGTCTTTAATCAATTTAAATCTTTAAACTCTCCTTCCTAATGTTACCACTGTTTACAGTTTTGTGTATAAACTTCTAGTCTCGTTTTAAATTATCATATATTTTACTTACTTTTAATGAAAACTGTAATGTATATATAGATATACATGGGTTTGTTTTTCTGTACATATGATTTGATAATATGTTTTGGAATGTGGTTTCTATATCAATACATACAGACCTCTCACAAATTGCTTTTGTAATTAATCTTATCTCCTTTTAAGGAAGGCTATTATACAAATCAGTCTGTCTGATTGTTTAATTAAACATTCTATTTTTAAGTAATTATAAATTCACATATAGTTGTAAGAAATACAAAGATATTCCTACCATTTACATAGTTTTCCGTAAAGGTAACATCTGGCAAACTATAGTACAGTATCAGAACCAGGACATGGCTATTGCTACAGAAAAGGTAGAAAATATTTCCTTCACCACAAGGAACCCTCAGGCTACTACTCTTATAGCCACACACACAACTCCCCTTCCTCCTGTCCCTACTCACTCCTTAAGCTCTGGCAACCTGAAATCTCTTTTCCATTCTATAATTTTATCATTTCAAGAATGTTATGTATAAATGGAATAATATAGTATGTAACTACTTACAAGTATTATTTTTAAAATTCAGCATAATTGTCTCAATATTTATCAGCA
Organism: Phataginus tricuspis; assembly: GCA_029783875.1. NCBI lineage: Eukaryota > Metazoa > Chordata > Mammalia > Pholidota > Manidae > Phataginus > Phataginus tricuspis. The sequence continues at coordinate 8,966,390 of JAQQAC010002701.1, forward strand.
GTTTTGTATGTATCAAAGTGTTGAACAGTATCCATTTACCTGGTATAAATGTGTAATGGCTAGATCATATAATAGTTACATGTTAAGGTTTTTGAAAACCTGTCAAACTGCTTTCCACAGTGGCTATACAATTTTCCATTCCCACATGCAGTATAAAAATGATCCATTCCTGGAGACTTCTGGGAAGATGGCAGCGACAGCAGGGCAGCAGAAATCTCCCTCCAAAACTATATATATCTATGAAAATACAGCAAATACAACTATTCCTAAAAGAGAGATCAGAATACACAGGAAAGCACACAGCATGCAGCTACACCTGAGAGGACTCGGCACCCAATGAGGCATTCTTAAAGAGCCCAGCTGACATACGTGGCAACTACCAGAGACCACTTCTATAGCCATGAAAATACAGAGGAATATGGTACAGAATAAGATCAACCAGACAACACCAGAGAGGGAGCTTGAAGGGATGGAAATGCACAGTCTTCCTGAAAAAGAATTCAGAATAAAAGTCATAACCATGCTGATGGATCTACAGAGAAATGTGCAAGAGCTGAGGGAGGAAGTGAGGGAAGTGAGGAAAGACAGTGCAGAAATCAGACAAGCAATTGAGGGGCTTAACAGCAGACTGGATGAGATGCAAGAGACTGTTAATGGAATAGAAATCAGAGAACAGGAATACAGAGGAGCTGAGGCAGAGAGATATAAAAGGCTAGTAATGAAAGAATATTAAGAGAACTGTGGGACCAATCCAAACGGAACAATATTCGCATTATAGGAGTACCAGAGGAAGAAGAGAGCGAAAAAGAGATAGAAAGTGTCTTTGAAGAAATAATTTCTGAAAACTTTCCCATGCTGGGGAAGGAAACAGTCTTGAAGTCCACGGAAGCCCACAGATCTCCCAACACAAGGGACCCAAGGAAGACAACACCCAGACACATAATAATTAAAATGGCAAAGATTAAAGATAAAGACAGAGTATTAAAGGCAGCTAGAGAGAGAAAAAAGATCACCTAAAAAGGAAAACCCATCAGACTATCATCAGACTTCTCAACAGAAACCTTACAGGCCAGAAGAGAATGGCACCATATATTTAACGTAATGAAACAGAAGGGCCTCAAACCAAGAATATTGTATCCAGCACAATTATCATTTAAATATGACAGAGGGATTAAACAATTTCCAGACAAATGAAAGTTGAAATGGACTGCTCTAGAGGGAAGCTCCCCTAAGACTAAAAAGAGGTCACCAGAGAAAATAAAATCATAGTAAAGAAAGCAGACCATCCAAATACTAACTAAAGGCAAAGAATAAAACACCTAGTATATAAAGAATGGAGGAGGAAGAATAAGAAGGGAGAGAAATAAAGAAACATCAGACTGTGTTTACAATAACTTAACAAGAAAGTTAAGTTAGATTGTTAGATAGTAAAGAAGCAACCCTTGAACCTTTGGTAACCACGAATCTAAATCCAGCAATGGCAATAAGTACATATCTATCGATAATCACCCTAATGAAAATGGACTGATGCAACAATCAAAAGAAACAGAGTAACGGAATGTATAAAAAAAAAACAAGACCCACCTATATGCTGCTTACAAGAGACTCACCTCAAACCCAAAGACATACACAGACTAAAAGTGAAGGGATGGAAAAAGATATTTCATGCAAACAACAAAGAGAAAAAAGTAGGTGTTGTAGTACTTGTATCAGAAAAAATAGATTTCAAAACGAAGAAAGTAGCAAGAGATAAAGAAGGACATTACATAATGATAAAGGCGTCAGTCCAAGAAGATACAACCATTATAAATATATATGCACCCAACACAGGAGCGTCAGCATTTCCTATTGAAACAAATACTAACAGAATTAAAGGAGGAAATAGAAGCAATGCTTTCATTTTAGGAGACTTCAACAAAACACTCACTCCAAAGGACAGGTCAACGAGACAGAGAATAAGTAAAGACACAGAGGCACTGAACAAAACACTAGAACAGATGAACCTAACAGACATCTACAGAACTCTACACCCAAAAGTAACAGGATACACATTCTTCTCAAGTGCACATGGAACATTTTCCAGAATAGACCACATACTAGGCCACAAAAAGAACCTCAGTAAATTAAAAAATATTGAAGTCCTACCAACCAACTTCTCAGATCACAAAGGTATAAAATTAGAAATAAATTGTAGAAAGAAATCAAAAAGGCTCACAATTACATGGAGACTTAACAACATTCTCCTAATTAATCAATGGGTTAATGACCAAATAAAAACAGAAGTCAAAGAATAATGGAGACTAATGACAAGAACAGCACAAAGCCACAACTTCTGTGGGACGCAGCAAAGGCAGTTCTAAGAGGAAAGTATATTGCAATCCAGGCCTATCTAAAGGAGGAAGAGCATTCCCAAATGAACAGTCTAAAGACACAATTATGGAAATTGGAAATAGAAGAACAAATGAGGCACAAAGTCATCAAAAGGAAGGACATAATACAGATCAGAGAGGAAATAAATAAAATTGAGAAGAATAAAAGAATAGAAAAAAAACAATGAAACAAAGAGCTGGTTCTTTGAAAAAAATAAACAAAATAGATAAACCCCTAGCCAGGCTCATTAAGAGAAAAAGAGAATCCACACACATAAACAGAATCAGAAATGAGAAAGGAAAAATAACGACAGACCCCACAGAAATACAAAGAATTATAAGAGAATATTATGAGCATCTCTATATGCTAACAAGCTCCAAAACCTAGAAGAAATGGACAACTTCTTACAAAAACACAGTCTTCCAAGACTGACCAAGGAGGAAACAGAAAAACTAAACAGACCAATCACCAGCAATGAAATTGAATTGGTAATCAAAAAACTACCCAAGAACAAAACCCCCGGACCAGATGGATTCACATCTGAATTCTACCAGACATATAGAGAAGAAATAACACCCACTCTCCTTAAAGTTTTCCAAAAAATAGAAGAGGAGGGAATACTTCCAAACTCTTTCTATGAAGCCAATATCACTCTAATACCAAAACCTGGCAAAGACCTCACTAAAAAAGAAAATTACAGACCAATATCCCTGATGAACGTAGATGCAAAAATACTCAACAAAATATTACCAAACCGAATTCAAAACTACATCAAGAGGATCATACACCATGATCAAGTGGGATTCATCCCAGGGATGCAAGGATGGTACAACATTCGAAAATCCATCAACATCATCCATCACATCAATAAAAAGAAGAACAAAAACCACATGATCATCTCCATAGATGCTGAAAAAGCATTTGACAAAATTCAGCATCCATTCATGATTAAAACTCTCAACAAAATGGGTATAGATGGCAAGTACCTCAACATCATAAAGGCCATATATGACAAACCCACAGCTAACATCATACTAAACAGCGAGAATCTGAAAGCTTTTCATCTAAGATCAGAAACAAGACAGGGATGCCCACTCTCTCCACTGTTATTCAACATAGTACTGGAAGTCCTCACCATGGCAATCAGACAAAACAAAGACATACAAGGCATCCAGATTGGTAAAGAAGTCAAATTGTCACTATTTGCAGATGAAATGATACTGTACATAAAAAACCCTAAAGACTCCACTCCAAAAGTACTGGAACTAATATCTGAATTCAGAAAAGTTGCAGGATTCAAAATTAGCACAGAAAAATCTGTTGCTTTCCTATATACTAACGATGAACTAACAGAAAGATAAATCAGAAAAAAAATTCCATTCACAATTGCATCAAAAAGAATAAAATACCTAGGAATAAACCTAATGAAAGAAGTGAAAGACCTGTGCTCTTAAAACTACAAGACACTCCTAAGAGAAATTAAAGAGGACACTAAGAAATGGAAATGCATCCCATGCTCTTGGCTAGAAAGAATAAATATTGTCAAAATGGCTATACTACCTAAAGCAATCTACAGATTCAACACAATCCCTATCAAACTACCAACAGCTTTCTTCAGTGAACTCGAACAAATAATTCTAAAATTCATATGGAACCAGAAAAGACTCCGAATAGTCAAAGCAATCCTGAGAAGGAGGAATCAAACAGGGGAAGTATGCTCCCTGACTTCAAGCTCTACTACAAAGCCACAGTAATGGAGACAATTTGGTATTGGCACAAAAACAGACCCACAGACCAGTGGAACAGAATAGAAAATGCAAACATTAACCCAAACATATACAGTCAATTAATATTTGAAAAAGGAGCCTTGGATATACAATGGGGAGATGACAGCCTCTTCAGCAGCTGGTGTTAGAAAAACTGGACAGCTATATGTAAGAGAATGAAACTGGACTACTGTCTAGCCCCACACACAAAGGTAAACTCAAGGTGGATAAAAGACCTGAATATAAGTCATGAAACCATAAAACTCTTGGAAAAAAACATAGGCAAAAATCTCTTGGACATAACATGAGCGACTTCTTCATGAACATATCTCCCTGAGCAAGGGATACAAAAGCAAAAATGAACAATTGGGACTATATCAAGCTGAAAAGCTTCTGTACAGCAAAGGACACCATCAGTAGAACAAAAAGATCCTATAGTATGGGAGAATATATTCATAAATGACATATCCGATAAGGGGTTGACATCCAAAATATATAAAGAACTCACGCACCTTAACAAACATAAAGTAAATAATCCAATTAAGAAATGGGCAGAGGACATGAATAGATACTTCTCCAAAGAAGAAGTTCAGATGGCCAACAGGCACATGAAAAGATGCTCCACATCTCTAATCATCAGAGAAATGCAAATTGAAACCATGTGACATCACCTCACAGCAGTGAGGATGGCCAACATCCAAAACACAAACAAAAAAAAGGGAACCCTCCTACACTGCTAGTGGGACTGTAAATTAGTTCAACCATTGTGGAAAGCAGTATGAAGGGTCCTCAAAAAACTCAAAATAGAAATACCATTTGACCCAGGAATTCCACTCCTAGGAATTTACCCTAAGACTGCAGCAGCCCAGTTTGAAAAAGACATATGCACCCCTATGTTTATTGCAGCACTAATTACAATAGCCAAGAAATGGAAGCAGACTAAGTGTTCATCAGTAAATGAATGCATAAAGAAGATGTGGTACATATACACAATGGAATATTATTCAGCCATATGAAGAAAACAAATCCTACCATTTGCAACAACATGGATGGAGCTAGAGGGTATTATGCTCAGTGAAATAAGCCAAACTGAAAAAGACAAGTATCAAGTGATTTCACTCATATGTGGAGACTCACAGAACCCAAGAACGGACTAATAGTTATGAAAGGGAAAGGGACTGGGGAAGATGAGTGGGAAGGGAGAGATAAGAGGGAAAAAGGGGCATTACAATTAGCAGATGTAATGTTAGGGGGCACGGGGAGGGTTGTACAACTCCGAGAAGACCAGTAGTGATTCTATAGCATCTCACTATGCTGGTGGACAGTGGCTGTGGTGGGTTGGTGGGTGGGATCAGATGAGGGGGGTAATTTAGTGACCATAATGTTGCACATGTAATTGTGGATTGGTGATACCAAAATAAATTATAAAAAAAAAAGTTAATT